>OY747132.1:18868265-19468265 GCA_963556465.1 Berberis vulgaris
AGTCAATATTGAGTTTTATTTCTTAAAAAGCTTATGTGATTTGCGATCATTTTAGAAATAAAGGAATATTTACGAAAAACAAACTCTATTGATTATGGGAATGATGTAACAACAAGCACCTTGAGCCAGATACAAAAGACTGCATACTGCAGGCATCTGTTCAACATGGAGTGAGGACTTGCTAAGACTGTCTGGTCTCGTAAGTGACACAAACAGTCTAGGGCGAGTTACTTGCAAGCGAAAGAACGCTCCATGGAACGCCGCCATAAAATATGGTTTATGAGGGTACAAAATCGACAACCAGGATACCTGCGAAAACTCAAACCCAATTCTCACACTTCGCGAAATTGGGACAAGTATCAGGTAAACTCGGAATGCATACCTTCCCACGTAAGGAGGAATGAAATATTTGGGAATCAATGGCCCACTCCAACAGGCCATGCCTGACTCCACCTTCAACCCGGATGCCACCACAAAGTGGGACGCAAATGTTATCTTTGAGATCAAACATTCAGGAACAACGATAAAGCACCTGCACATACAAGACAGACCCTTCCCTTGGGAGAGTACCCGTACTACTTCTCCATGATATGAATATAGATTACGTGACCTCAGCGGATTAACTACGTGCCCACCCACAACAGGTGACAACTCAATACAAAAACTATCATCATGCCTGGTTGATGTAAACGTCAGAACTTTCGAAAACTCCAGCGATGGAGATCCAACTTCAGCCTTTGGAAAACCCAAAGCATTTTCCTCAGTTTTTGTAAAACCCAAAGCATGTTCTCCAAACAAGAACATTACAGAAAACAAACTCAGCAAAAGATGGTGCCTACAACGATTTTAAAACACCATTATATAGACATAGTGGTTCACCAAACATGCACTCCAGTATTAACTACCAAGCATTGAATGCCATATGGGAAAATGGAAGACGACAGTTCCCAAGTAAACTGCGGAGACCACGTCAATCAATTAATGGCGTTTCACGCAATCCTATCAATTGAGGGGGAGTAACTGATACACTCAAACGTCACACAGCCTACACCGTACACGTGTCACCGCGTGATCTACGTCATACACGCAACGCACAACATAGGAAACCCTAGCCCTTTCTCTGCGGGCCCATGGGCTCAGCCTGTTATTTGAAGAACACCCTGTCGCATGCTTGGCACGAGCACTCGAGGATCCTAGTCAACTTAGACGTACAGACTTTACCACTCGCTGAGTTAAGGTAACTTCATCCACACCATGAACCACTAGGTTTGCATGCCTCTCAATAGGCGGAACCTCTTGTTAAGCCGGGTAGGCATAGTTAGCCACCATTGATGACGATAACTTCTGGTTCGCCCGACGCCTAGTCTACTTAGCGCATGCATTGACGATTTAGGAAGTGGGAGTCTAATCAACACTCCCACGCGTAGTGACGACGACTTGCTTGGGATCACTGCCCCATTCGCGGTCAGTGTTCGCCGAACCTAATCAAGTAAGTCTAGCTGGTGACTACCAACAATGAAAGCTTCTGATCGAACCTTGGACTTTTAGCTCTCATTGTGAGGGTGTAGATAGTCTATAAGGTGGGAGCTTAGTCAGTCTTGAACTGATTCCGATGGCTTGCCACGGGACCACTGCTTTTCAGCATGGCTGCTGAAAAACTCCCAAATTTGTAGCTTGGTGCACTGAGGTGTAGATAATTTGGATGGTGGGAGTCTAGTCAGTCTTGAACTAATCTTGATAGCTTGCCACGAGGCCACTGCTCTCCAGAATGGTCGCCAAACCCCTTTCGAATACCTAGCTCCCATCGCGCGAGGAGGGTGTCGATGGTTTGTGATCAATCTCATCCCAATCCCATGCCTTCCCGATTTAGACTGGGATGGGATCGGGCTGGAGATTTTCAATCCCACCAATCCCGTCCCGCCACTGTTTCACAAAATTATCATGCTCACGTGTGTCCTGTATGCATCACATGTGAACATTCAAACAGTCTGATTTTTTCCTTGCTTGATTGATTGAATGAGTTCATATTTGTATCTCAATCTCTCTATTATTATTTTGATTTGATTCAAAATCTCTTGTGTTAAAGTTTGTGTGAATTCTTTATAGAAACTATGTGTGTGTTTACAGTAGAAGAGATGAGCTAAAAATCTATTGATTGTATTCTTATTTTATATGGACTATTGAGCTGAACACAATGTTTTACAGTGAAATATGCTAATCAACTTTACCTATTCAATGAGAAAAGTACAAAATGGAGACAATCAAGTTGATGTCCTCATCTTTTGGAGCTTACACATATATGCCAAGATGTTGTGGGTGGGTATTCAATGAAGACTTGCAGGATCATTCCATCATTGAATAGAATGCAATTGAGAAAATTCTTTAGCAAGTTTTTTATCGCAAGTTGATCTCGTCCCATCCCAAAGGTTTGAGACGGAACGAGGTCGGGATGAGGTCTACCCCATCCCGTCCCGTGCCCACCCCTATTCCTTATCGCAAGCTTTCTTCTTGATAGGAAAATTGTCGTTCCCCACGGACGACGCCAAACTGATGCATCCAAAATCGTTCTCCAGTAAGTGTGACCTGCAAAACAAATGTTAGATTGCAAAAGACCACATTTTTGGTGGCCAAAGGCACTGCGATGCTTAAGTCAGTAACTCGGTTGGAGATAGAGATAAATCTGGACAAAACTCAGTTAAAGTTGCATACCTTTGTCGAATGTTCCCTTTACCTTATATAATTATATAATGATCGTTGTTAATACTCTGCGAGATGTGAGACATGACAAGATGAGGAGACATTCTTTGTAATTGTCTCCTTATTTTTGAAGATAGTCCTCAGAGTCGTAACTCTCTGCACGACTCTTTTTCTCTATAACGTTCGTCCTCTTTAAGGGAGAACTTTATTAGGCCTGAATTTGGGCCTTTAACTATAGTTTATTATAATGGGCCCTGTTTGGGCTTTTATGTCTGGATTTGCCCTTTTAGGGCTTTATGAATTGGATTGGTCTTGGGATACTTGATCATCATGATGGATGATTCTAGCCGCGTGTATCGATTGCGATATAAGATATAAGTCTTATTTGATGTATCATCACCTTCCATTCATGATTTTTCCAAGTACTATGATATGATGCAGAATTACGCACTGCTTGCCATTGCTCTCAGTTTATGATACACATTGTACAAGACGATAACATGCTATTCAAGCAGGATCTTAACAGAAACACGGTAACACAAGCCAACGATTTCCAAGAACTTCCATTCTGATCTTTTTTGTATTTTTCATTTCAATCTTCATTAGTACCCTAGTCTAACGATACCAGTCGACTGTTGACATGCTGACATGGAATCCAAATATTTTTCAAGGAATGTAAATATTGAGTCTTTGACACCTAGAAGCGGCAGATGAACATCTGCTACGCAGTACGTGACCACAAGGTACTATAGTGGTATCAACTTTAGTGGTCGGGAAGATCCGGCAAAACCAAGCTGATTTGGCAATATCTGTTTCTTTAATTGCGGCATACGCCTTTTCTTGGAGAGTATTTCCGCATCAGCATATTAAATAGAAAGAGCAGTCGTCGTGCACATGGTAAAATTTCTTCCATAACATATTTTCCATTCATGTTAGACGAGGATTGTGATTTCGTTTTTTGAGGTAATTTTGGTAAGTTGATATTTAGAAATATTACGTTGTGTATAGAAAAAACATAAAATTTTAAATGTAATTTTGAAGTTATCAATATAATTTAAGCATTTTAAACTCTTATAAACTACATAAAGAATACCAAAAGACTCATAATTTCAATCAAACAATAAATTGCATAAGAATCACTTATATAACAAAATTTTAATATCAAACTATGGTTAAAATGAAGGGAAATTGATATTGGCCTAACAAAAAAAAAAAAAAATTCTGATTTCGAAAGAAAGCGGTAACTTGAGAAAAAGAAACATGGAATCGCCTCATTAGATCGACTTTCTGCCCGAAATCTTTCTGTAGTAGTGGCGGATCACGCTGTGGAGACTCCATTGGAGAAGTGGAAGTGGAAACCCTAGCTTGGCAAGATTGATTGGGAAGAGGAAACTAGGTGTTTTGACATCTAAACCCTAGAGCATGGACTTGTTATTTGTTTATCGACTAGGAAAAAGTGTTTGGCTGATGCAGACATTGGTGTGCGGGAAGTGAAGCGAATGTGATTTTATGTAGACCCTACCATTTACTAGTTGAATCCAGACTCAAAAATCAAGGATGATTTTGAGACCCTCACAATAATAGCCTAATTAAGGTCATATCCAAATTTGTTCAAAGGGGACTTACAACTTTTTTGTTAGTCGTGGTCATGCCGTCTTAATCGTTATGTTTTGCATGTGTCGCACATCCAATTAGTTTCATAATGGCAAGACTAATTTTTGGACCATTTTTCCATTACATTGGGTTAATTGAGTCTCATGTTTGGATATTTGAGTCTAATTTTTTGAACCCTAAAACCCAAAATTGTTGCCACCCCTCATTTTGTCTCTCTTCTTTCTCCTTGCAGCTCTTCTTCTCTTGGCCAGCAGGAACCTGACCCCCAAATCCCAACCCCCATTTCCACCATTACCTCCACATATGGAGACACCCCGATACTGTCACTCTTATCACCACTGCCACCTTTCCAGTTCTTATTCTTTCAGCTAAATGTGATAGAAATTCAACTATACCTATATTATCCACCTTTCCTGTTACCAACATTATCTAATCCATTGACATCCCTAACTAAAGGCAAACCATCAAAGAAACGAAAGTCTATTGATCTAATAGTCAAGAGAAAATACATTACATTCAAAGTCCAAACCAAGTTGAAACAATGCAAGGTCTTTATTTATTTATTTATTTACTTACTTGGGATGATCTCTAGATAGAGTATTGACAAGAGTAAATGTACCTGGTTTTATACCACTTTGATGGGGAATCCCATTTTTATACCACTGTCTCCCTCTCTCTAATATTCTTCTTCCAACAAACCATATTTGCCTTGGGAATGGTGATTCACCTCTTCCCAAGGATTCTTTTCTTGACATAAACATCACTCCATGACTAAAGAGGATGTCACTTCGAGATCAACCCAATCACCAAAAAATAACACAGAAGACAAACGATACCTTCCCTCTCTAAACTAGCAACAACTTTATAAATATCCATCCATTAACCCAAAAAAGTCTTGTAAAAAGGAGGGAGGTGAGTAGTAGAAGGAGCATGAGACCATAGTATTACCTCTGTAGGAGTATTGTGATTCACACGACCCTATTGAAAACTCCTGGGAGTAACAATAGGGCACTGATAGTCTAACCACCATCATCACTAGCCCCTTTTCCTCCAGATCAATTGGGGGAAGCTTGTGATAGAAAGGTATGACACAAGCAGCCACAATCACCACTACCTAAGTCTTTGCAAGAAAATGGGAAAAAGAAAGGTGGTAGCGGTGATTAGAGTGGCGCTTTCAGAGTCTCTCTGCGTGCGAAGGTGGTGGTGGTAATGGGGGTTGGGATTTGGGGGTCACTAGAAAAAGTCTAGCATTAGGTGGCGAACTTACATGTGATGCTTCGAAAGTTTTCATGGTTTTGAGTTTACGTGAGGAAATTTGACAAGTCGTCACATGTTTGTTCAAGTAAAAATTTGGCTCCTAGTTCCTCACTTAAACATTTCACAATTGTGACACAACAGATAGAGGGAAAATTGGCGCCTAAACGAAATACATTTGGTGAGTAAAATTAACATCTCCTCACATTTCATCCAAAGCCCAATCAACAGTGAAGAAATAAAAAAACCCATGAGTGTGGAAATAAAACCTAAATCACAAAAAGAAACTTTTTTATCCAGCAAACGTAAAGCCATGGCGATCCTCCTCCTCCTCTGATCATTGCGACTGCAACAAGCTATTCAACACTGCGACTGCAGCAAAGCGATCCTCATTCTTCTATTCAACAAAGAAAGACGTCAAATTGGGGGTTTCTTTCAACACTCTTCACCTCTCCTTCTCCTCCTCTCTCGTCTAGGGTTACCGAGTGGGTTCCTGCTGGCATAAAGAATAAGAACTGCAGGGAAAAAGAATGAGGTAAGAAAGGAGTGGTGGGGGCCAATTTTGGATTTAGGGTTCAATAAATTAGACTCAATTATCCAAAACTTTGACTCAATTAACCCAAGGTAAAAGGGAAAATGGCTCAAAAAATAGTCTTGACCAGTCATTGACTTGGATTAACAGTTCCTCAAAAAATGAATGTTAGACTTAATTAGTTTTCAAAATGAGGGCCAAACTTTAATAGGTATAAACTAATGAGCGTCCAACTAAAAAAAGCCCTTAAAAATATTAATGTTACCCCTCAATTTCATAAAACATATCTTGATGATCTTGAGGGTTTTAATCAAAACCTCACATTCATCTTCTTCAACCTCCCTCTTAGTTGAAAATGAGCATGCCCCATGACCTTCCCATCCATGCACACCTTCAATAGAACTACCATCCCAACCCACCACCGCCTCCAACACCACCATCGTTTACGACCACCAACACATTCAAGTAACAATTTATCCCTTTGAACGCCTCCACTTTGAAACCGAACCCAAATCAAAATTCATCCCCAACTTCACTTTAATCAAACCTAAATTACTCAACATGACCTTAATTGTTTCACATATTGGCATCGGACATGGCAAAGATGCTGGAAAAAAAAAACCATAACCTAAAAAGTAGGCATACCAAAAGAAAAAGTTTAATTTATACCATTCGTGGAAAAAACTTATAACGAATCTATAACTTTAAAAAATTATTTAAAAAAACAACTCAGGTATGGAGGGGCAACTTTAATGCCAAACCTTTATTACTTGTCAAACCAAATTGATGTACAAATTATTGGGGAGTACATGACCACTTTACCAGAAATAAACAAACCTAGAAAAACAAATAACAATAAAACTCAATACCTAGGACAAAACTTAAATTTCCTAGCAGCCTACAAATCAACCAAATAAACATATCGAAATTCAAAACTCATTGATCCAGCAACTTCACTTCCTTACCAAATCGCGCACAACCATCTTCATTCCAAAAATAGAGCACAATCAACACCAACAAAGAACTCGCTTGAATAAATCCATTTCAAAACAGGACATCACTTCAAAACAGAGCAACACTTCTTTCTTAAGCTCATTTCATCCCAACTCCAATCTAAAACAGAGCAACACTTCTTAACCAAAACAAGACCCATCCATCTCTGATTTACATTCTATTACTTCATCACAAAAGCAATCTTCTCATGTGCATCCAGCCCCGTTTTCCAACACAAAAATAGAGTAATGCTAGGTACACTTCGCCCTCCCCTGAAACAGTTATCAAACAAAAAACTAGCATCAATTCTACCCCATCTTGGGTTGACGGATGTATGCGGTCCCTGACTGATCCAATTTCGCCAAAGCCATAGCTCTATTCGGAAGCGATTGAGCATCGTAATATCGATTCCCTTTACCCTTCACGATACACATGATTGCATATCCATTCAACATTCTCAATAATCGAAATAAATTATGTTCCATATATCCCCCAATGACCACAGAATTTTGAAACTTTATTCATCCATTCTTTCACGAGAATTGAATAAGTTTGAATGACTAGTTTCAATACGCCAGCCTCCATACACATCAACAAACCTTCGAACAAAGCACATATTCAACTCTATTATTAGAGCCTCTCCCTATAACAAATGTTTTGCTATTACACACTGTCCAGCTGCATTGCACAAACTCGCCCCTCTTGCAATCAATCCATCTATTGTTGACCCGTCTGTATTCAACACAAAACATCCATGTAGGGGAAATTTCTGACGGAATGTAATGGGTTCAGCTCTTCTATCCACAACTGTCTTCAGACTTAATGAAATAATGCATTAGGATCCCCACATTGGGTTTTTGGAATATGACATTGCGATACTAATTTTAACCAATTTTAAACACGAACAATCACATAGCAAGCATTCCACTTCTCACCTTGATAAATCACATTATTTATTTGTAACCAAGGTTCTACTTGGTACACTGTAAAATAATGCATTTTCAAATTAATTTGCATTGCATTGGTTTGCAATATATTACTTTACGAGTGTTTGATAGTAATTAAAGAAAATCAAAGCAATTCGAAAAAGTGATTGATATACATGCATTTTACAAATCCGTATAACACCCATTCTACCTTGCATAATGGGGATGTTGGAGTTGTTCTTGAAAATGGTGAAGTGCATGAAGAACTGATGGGGAAGGAGGTTGGGACCTTGAGGACTTGGAGATGCCCAACCAGGACCAAAATCCCATAAAAACCAATATAGAGCTCCCAGTTCTCGAAACAAGATCTCTAGAAGAAACTTTGAGGCAAGTGGGGACAGATTTTAAGTATTATTATGCTCATACATGGTTCAGGCATATGGATAAGCTCATTCCTTATGTCAATATGGATGGGCGCGTGAATGCCCTTTACTCCACCCCATCGATATATACTGATGCAAAGCATGCAGTAAATGAGACATGGCCATTTCACACTTATGACTTCTTCCCATATGCAGCCCGTACAAATGCTTACTGGCCAGGTTATTTCACCAATATTTTTTTTTTTTTTTAAATAACCTCCAGTGGGGAGGGGCAACTATGGAATGTCAGACCTTCATTACTTATCAAAAATTGAATTACATACGCTACGGGGGTACATTACGACGTTACCCGTATAGAAAACCTAAACAAAATCAAAACCATAACATAAAGTGTCTTTAAAACAGGGCATAGACAAAACATTAAAATCTGAAACAAAACCAGAATTAAACGCAGCACGCATAACATCACTAAATCTGTGTCGTAGCAGCGTGATCTCAGCCACCCTCCCAACACTGGACAGCACCCAGCACTCGGCACCGTCGCAGCCAGCCACAGCAGACCGCCTAACCCAGCAAAGCACCAGAGTGCGTAAAAGCCAGCACCCACTTGCGAAACCAGTCGCCGCTGCCTCACCATTCCGTAGTCCAGGCCGCAGCAGGCCGCAGCTCCCAGATCGCAGCAACCAGAAGACAGTCCGCCCAGTCCTCATTCCAGTCCGCGAACCCCACCCTGCTCCGAAAAACAGGGGACACTCTGCTTTACAGCAGAGTACCCTGCCAGCGCCCTGTTCCAGTACTTCCTCTGCCCATCATTGTTGCGTCTACTCTTTTCCGTGACGTATGTAAGCCGTATGCCAACGGTCAAGCACTGATAAACCTGCCACTCTCCTAGGAAGATCATTCGCAGCGAAAGAGACAGTCCTATGATCTCGTTGCACTCTATCTGCTAAAGCATCCGCCACTGCATTGGCTTCTCTATAAATATGAGAGCAATTTAACGTCATTTGATCCGCCAAACGCTTAATTTCTTTCAAAATATTCTCCAAATGCCACGATATTTTAAAATTGCCCTTAAACCACCCACAAAAAATTTCCGAATCCGTCTGAACAACCACCTGATTAAAACCCAATGAGAGACAAAGATGGAGGCCCTCAGCTAGAGCCAAAATTTTCGCTTTATTATTAGAGCCTGCACCAAAAAACATTTGCTTCCCCACAACACAAAGACCCCTAGAGTCTCTAATGATCACACCTCCAGCAGCCATGTTCTTACGAGAAGACCCATCCACATTAAGAGCAACAAAATCTGGCGGAGGGGGATGCCAAAAAACAATTCTACTAAGCTTTCTCAAAACTGGAATCTCTTGTATCCCCAAAGCCCATAATGGAGCCTTAAGCCAACTGACTTGCATTAGGATCCCCAGATTGGGTTTTTGGAATATGACATTGCGATACTAATTTTAACCAATTTTAAACACGAACAATCACATAGCAAGCATTCCACTTCTCACCTTGATAAATCACATTATTTATTTGTAACCAAGGCTCTACTTGGTACACTGTAAAATAATGCATTTTCAAATTAATTTGCATTGCATTGGTTTGCAATATATTACTTTACGAGTGTTTGATAGTAATTAAAGAAAATCAAAGCAATTCGAAAAAGTGATTGATATACATGCATTTTACAAATCCGTATAACACCCATTCTACCTTGCATAATGGGGATGTTGGAGTTGTTCTTGAAAATGGTGAAGTGCATGAAGAACTGATGGGGAAGGAGGTTGGGACCTTGAGGACTTGGAGATGCCCAACCAGGACCAAAATCCAATAAAAACCAATATAGAGCTCCCAGTTCTCGAAACAAGATCTCTAGAAGAAACTTTGAGGCAAGTGGGGACAGATTTTAAGTATTATTATGCTCATACATGGTTCAGGCATATGGATAAGCTCATTCCTTATGTCAATATGGATGGGCGCGTGAATGCCCTTTACTCCACCCCATCGATATATACTGATGCAAAGCATGCAGTAAATGAGACATGGCCATTTCACACTTATGACTTCTTCCCATATGCAGCCCGTACAAATGCTTACTGGCCAGGTTATTTCACCAATATTTTTTTTTTTTTTTTAAATAACCTCCAGTGGGGAGGGGCAACTATGGAATGTCAGATCTTCATTACTTATCAAAAATTGAATTACATACGCTACGGGGGTACATTACGACGTTACCCGTATAGAAAACCTAAACAAAATCAAAACCATAACATAAAGTGTCTTTAAAACAGGGCATAGACAAAACATTAAAATCTGAAACAAAACCAGAATTAAACGCAGCACGCATAACATCACTAAATCTGTGTCATAGCAGCGTGATCTCAGCCACCCTCCCAACACTGGACAACACCCAGCACTCGGCACCGTCGCAGCCAGCCACAGCAGACCGCCTAACCCAGCAAAGCACCAGAGTGCGTAAAAGCCAGCACCCACTTGCGAAACCACTCGCCGCTGCCTCACCATTCCGTAGTCCAGGCCGCAGCAGGCCGCAGCTCCCAGATCGCAGCAACCAGAAGACAGTCCGCCCAGTCCTCATTCCAGTCCGCGAACCCCACCCTGCTCCGAAAAACAGGGGACACTCTGCTTTACAGCAGAGTACCCTGCCAGCGCCCTGTTCCAGTACTTCCTCCGCCCATCATTGTTGCGTCTACTCTTCCCCGTGACGTATGTAAGCCGTATGCAAACGGTCAAGCACTGATAAACCTGCCACTCTCCTAGGAAGATCATTCGCAGCGAAAGAGACAGTCCTATGATCTCGTTGCACTCTATCTGCTAAAGCATCCGCCACCGCATTGGCTTCTCTATAAATATGGGAGCAATCTAACGTCATTTGATCCACCAAACGCTTAATTTCTTTCAAAATATTCTCCAAATGCCACGATATTTTAAAATTGCCCTTAAACCACCCACAAAAAATTTCAGAATCCGTCTGAACAACCACTTGATTAAAACCCAATGAGAGACAAAGACGGAGGCCCTCAGCTAGAGCCAAAATTTTCGCTTTATTATTAGAGCCTGCACCAAAAAACATTTGCTTCCCCACAACACAAAGACCCCTAGAGTCTCTAATGATCACACCTCCAGCAGCCATGTTCTTACGAGAAGACCCATCCACATTAAGAGCAACAAAATCTGGCGGAGGGGGATGCCAAAAAACAATTCTACTAAGCTTTCTCAAAACTGGAATCTCTTGTATCCCCAAAGCCCATAATGGAGCCTTAAGCCAACTGACTTGCATTAGGATCCCCACATTGGGTTTTTGGAATATGACACTGCGATACTAATTTTAACCAATTTTAAACACGAACAATCACATAGCAAGCATTCCACTTCTCACCTTGATAAATCACATTATTTATTTGTAACCAAGGCTCTACTTGGTACACTGTAAAATAATGCATTTTCAAATTAATTTGCATTGCATTGGTTTGCAATATATTACTTTACGAGTGTTTGATAGTAATTAAAGAAAATCAAAGCAATTCGAAAAAGTGATTGATATACATGCATTTTACAAATCCGTATAACACCCATTCTACCTTGCATAATGGGGATGTTGGAGTTGTTCTTGAAAATGGTGAAGTGCATGAAGAACTGATGGGGAAGGAGGTTGGGACCTTGAGGACTTGGAGATGCCCAACCAGGACCAAAATCCCATAAAAACCAATATAGAGCTCCCAGTTCTCGAAACAAGATCTCTAGAAGAAACTTTGAGGCAAGTGGGGACAGATTTTAAGTATTATTATGCTCATACATGGTTCAGGCATATGGATAAGCTTATTCCTTATGTCAATATGGATGGGCGCGTGAATGCCCTTTACTCCACCCCATCGATATATACTGATGCAAAGCATGCAGTAAATGAGACATGGCCATTTCACACTTATGACTTCTTCCCATATGCAGCCCGTACAAATGCTTACTGGCCAGGTTATTTCACCAATATATTTTTTTTTTTTTAAATAACCTCCAGTGGGGAGGGGCAACTATGGAATGTCAGATCTTCATTACTTATCAAAAATTGAATTACATACGCTACGGGGGTACATTACGACGTTACCCGTATAGAAAACCTAAACAAAATCAAAACCATAACATAAAGTGTCTTTAAAACAGGGCATAGACAAAACATTAAAATCTGAAACAAAACCAGAATTAAACGCAGCACGCATAACATCACTAAATCTGTGTCGTAGCAGCGTGATCTCAGCCACCCTCCCAACACTGGACAACACCCAGCACTCGGCACCGTCGCAGCCAGCCACAGCAGACCGCCTAACCCAGCAAAGCACCAGAGTGCGTAAAAGCCAGCACCCACTTGCGAAACCAGTCGCCGCTGCCTCACCATTCCGTAGTCCAGGCCGCAGCTACCAGATCGCAGCAACCAGAAGACAGTCCGCCCAGTCCTCATTCCAGTCCGCGAACCCCACCCTGCTCCGAAAAACAGGGGACACTCTGCTTTACAGCAGAGTACGCTGCCAGCGCCCTGTTCCAGTACTTCCTCTGCCCATCATTGTTGCGTCTACTCTTCCCCGTGACGTATGTAAGCCGTATGCCAACGGTCAAGCACTGATAAACCTGCCACTCTCCTAGGAAGATCATTCGCAGCGAAAGAGACAGTCCTATGATCTCGTTGCACTCTATCTGCTAAAGCATCCGCCACCGCATTGGCTTCTCTATAAATATGGGAGCAATCTAACGTCATTTGATCCACCAAACGCTTAATTTCTTTCAAAATATTCTCCAAATGCCACGATATTTTAAAATTGCCCTTAAACCACCCACAAAAAATTTCAGAATCCGTCTGAACAACCACTTGATTAAAACCCAATGAGAGACAAAGACGGAGGCCCTCAGCTAGAGCCAAAATTTTCGCTTTATTATTAGAGCCTGCACCAAAAAACATTTGCTTCCCCACAACACAAAGACCCCTAGAGTCTCTAATGATCACACCTCCAGCAGCCATGTTCTTACGAGAAGACCCATCCACATTAAGAGCAACAAAATCTGGCGGAGGGGGATGCCAAAAAACAATTCTACTAAGCTTTCTCAAAACTGGAATCTCTTGTATCCCCAAAGCCCATAATGGAGCCTTAAGCCAACTGACTTGCATTAGGATCCCCACATTGGGTTTTTGGAATATGACACTGCGATACTAATTTTAACCAATTTTAAACACGAACAATCACATAGCAAGCATTCCACTTCTCACCTTGATAAATCACATTATTTATTTGTAACCAAGGCTCTACTTGGTACACTGTAAAATAATGCATTTTCAAATTAATTTGCATTGCATTGGTTTGCAATATATTACTTTACGAGTGTTTGATAGTAATTAAAGAAAATCAAAGCAATTCGAAAAAGTGATTGATATACATGCATTTTACAAATCCGTATAACACCCATTCTACCTTGCATAATGGGGATGTTGGAGTTGTTCTTGAAAATGGTGAAGTGCATGAAGAACTGATGGGGAAGGAGGTTGGGACCTTGAGGACTTGGAGATGCCCAACCAGGACCAAAATCCCATAAAAACCAATATAGAGCTCCCAGTTCTCGAAACAAGATCTCTAGAAGAAACTTTGAGGCAAGTGGGGACAGATTTTAAGTATTATTATGCTCATACATGGTTCAGGCATATGGATAAGCTTATTCCTTATGTCAATATGGATGGGCGCGTGAATGCCCTTTACTCCACCCCATCGATATATACTGATGCAAAGCATGCAGTAAATGAGACATGGCCATTTCACACTTATGACTTCTTCCCATATGCAGCCCGTACAAATGCTTACTGGCCAGGTTATTTCACCAATATTTTTTTTTTTTTTTTAAATAACCTCCAGTGGGGAGGGGCAACTATGGAATGTCAGATCTTCATTACTTATCAAAAATTGAATTACATACGCTACGGGGGTACATTACGACGTTACCCGTATAGAAAACCTAAACAAAATCAAAACCATAACATAAAGTGTCTTTAAAACAGGGCATAGACAAAACATTAAAATCTGAAACAAAACCAGAATTAAACGCAGCACGCATAACATCACTAAATCTGTGTCGTAGCAGCGTGATCTCAGCCACCCTCCCAACACTGGACAACACCCAGCACTCGGCACCGTCGCAGCCAGCCACAGCAGACCGCCTAACCCAGCAAAGCACCAGAGTGCGTAAAAGCCAGCACCCACTTGCGAAACCAGTCGCCGCTGCCTCACCATTCCGTAGTCCAGGCCGCAGCTACCAGATCGCAGCAACCAGAAGACAGTCCGTCCAGTCCTCATTCCAGTCCGCGAACCCCACCCTGCTCCGAAAAACAGGGGACACTCTGCTTTACAGCAGAGTACGCTGCCAGCGCCCTGTTCCAGTACTTCCTCTGCCCATCATTGTTGCGTCTACTCTTCCCCGTGACGTATGTAAGCCGTATGCCAACGGTCAAGCACTGATAAACCTGCCACTCTCCTAGGAAGATCATTCGCAGCGAAAGAGACAGTCCTATGATCTCGTTGCACTCTATCTGCTAAAGCATCCGCCACCGCATTGGCTTCTCTATAAATATGGGAGCAATTTAACGTCATTTGATCCGCCAAACGCTTAATTTCTTTCAAAATATTCTCCAAATGCCCCGATATTTTAAAATTGCCCTTAAACCACCCACAAAAAATTTCCGAATCCGTCTGAACAACCACCTGATTAAAACCCAATGAGAGACAAAGACGGAGGCCCTCAGCTAGAGCCAAAATTTTCGCTTTATTATTAGAGCCTGCACCAAAAAACATTTGCTTCCCCACAACACAAAGACCCCTAGAGTCTCTAATGATCACACCTCCAGCAGCCATGTTCTTACGAGAAGACCCATCCACATTAAGAGCAACAAAATCTGGCGGAGGGGGATGCCAAAAAACAATTCTACTAAGCTTTCTCAAAACTGGAATCTCTTGTATCTCCAAAGCCCATAATGGAGCCTTAAGCCAACTGACTTGCATTAGGATCCCCAGATTGGGTTTTTGGAATATGACATTGCGATACTAATTTTAACCAATTTTAAACACGAACAATCACATAGCAAGCATTCCACTTCTCACCTTGATAAATCACATTATTTATTTGTAACCAAGGCTCTACTTGGTACACTGTAAAATAATGCATTTTCAAATTAATTTGCATTGCATTGGTTTGCAATATATTACTTTACGAGTGTTTGATAGTAATTAAAGAAAATCAAAGCAATTCGAAAAAGTGATTGATATACATGCATTTTACAAATCCGTATAACACCCATTCTACCTTGCATAATGGGGATGTTGGAGTTGTTCTTGAAAATGGTGAAGTGCATGAAGAACTGATGGGGAAGGAGGTTGGGACCTTGAGGACTTGGAGATGCCCAACCAGGACCAAAATCCCATAAAAACCAATATAGAGCTCCCAGTTCTCGAAACAAGATCTCTAGAAGAAACTTTGAGGCAAGTGGGGACAGATTTTAAGTATTATTATGCTCATACATGGTTCAGGCATATGGATAAGCTTATTCCTTATGTCAATATGGATGGGCGCGTGAATGCCCTTTACTCCACCCCATCGATATATACTGATGCAAAGCATGCAGTAAATGAGACATGGCCATTTCACACTTATGACTTCTTCCCATATGCAGCCCGTACAAATGCTTACTGGCCAGGTTATTTCACCAATATTTTTTTTTTTTTTTAAATAACCTCCAGTGGGGAGGGGCAACTATGGAATGTCAGATCTTCATTACTTATCAAAAATTGAATTACATACGCTACGGGGGTACATTACGACGTTACCCGTATAGAAAACCTAAACAAAATCAAAACCATAACATAAAGTGTCTTTAAAACAGGGCATAGACAAAACATTAAAATCTGAAACAAAACCAGAATTAAACGCAGCACGCATAACATCACTAAATCTGTGTCGTAGCAGCGTGATCTCAGCCACCCTCCCAACACTGGACAACACCCAGCACTCGGCACCGTCGCAGCCAGCCACAGCAGACCGCCTAACCCAGCAAAGCACCAGAGTGCGTAAAAGCCAGCACCCACTTGCGAAACCAGTCGCCGCTGCCTCACCATTCCGTAGTCCAGGCCGCAGCTACCAGATCGCAGCAACCAGAAGACAGTCCGCCCAGTCCTCATTCCAGTCCGCGAACCCCACCCTGCTCCGAAAAACAGGGGACACTCTGCTTTACAGCAGAGTACGCTGCCAGCGCCCTGTTCCAGTACTTCCTCTGCCCATCATTGTTGCGTCTACTCTTCCCCGTGACGTATGTAAGCCGTATGCCAACGGTCAAGCACTGATAAACCTGCCACTCTCCTAGGAAGATCATTCGCAGCGAAAGAGACAGTCCTATGATCTCGTTGCACTCTATCTGCTAAAGCATCCGCCACCGCATTGGCTTCTCTATAAATATGGGAGCAATCTAACGTCATTTGATCCACCAAACGCTTAATTTCTTTCAAAATATTCTCCAAATGCCACGATATTTTAAAATTGCCCTTAAACCACCCACAAAAAATTTCAGAATCCGTCTGAACAACCACTTGATTAAAACCCAATGAGAGACAAAGACGGAGGCCCTCAGCTAGAGCCAAAATTTTCGCTTTATTATTAGAGCCTGCACCAAAAAACATTTGCTTCCCCACAACACAAAGACCCCTAGAGTCTCTAATGATCACACCTCCAGCAGCCATGTTCTTACGAGAAGACCCATCCACATTAAGAGCAACAAAATCTGGCGGAGGGGGATGCCAAAAAACAATTCTACTAAGCTTTCTCAAAACTGGAATCTCTTGTATCCCCAAAGCCCATAATGGAGCCTTAAGCCAACTGACTTGCATTAGGATCCCCACATTGGGTTTTTGGAATATGACACTGCGATACTAATTTTAACCAATTTTAAACACGAACAATCACATAGCAAGCATTCCACTTCTCACCTTGATAAATCACATTATTTATTTGTAACCAAGGCTCTACTTGGTACACTGTAAAATAATGCATTTTCAAATTAATTTGCATTGCATTGGTTTGCAATATATTACTTTACGAGTGTTTGATAGTAATTAAAGAAAATCAAAGCAATTCGAAAAAGTGATTGATATACATGCATTTTACAAATCCGTATAACACCCATTCTACCTTGCATAATGGGGATGTTGGAGTTGTTCTTGAAAATGGTGAAGTGCATGAAGAACTGATGGGGAAGGAGGTTGGGACCTTGAGGACTTGGAGATGCCCAACCAGGACCAAAATCCCATAAAAACCAATATAGAGCTCCCAGTTCTCGAAACAAGATCTCTAGAAGAAACTTTGAGGCAAGTGGGGACAGATTTTAAGTATTATTATGCTCATACATGGTTCAGGCATATGGATAAGCTTATTCCTTATGTCAATATGGATGGGCGCGTGAATGCCCTTTACTCCACCCCATCGATATATACTGATGCAAAGCATGCAGTAAATGAGACATGGCCATTTCACACTTATGACTTCTTCCCATATGCAGCCCGTACAAATGCTTACTGGCCAGGTTATTTCACCAATATTTTTTTTTTTTTTTTAAATAACCTCCAGTGGGGAGGGGCAACTATGGAATGTCAGATCTTCATTACTTATCAAAAATTGAATTACATACGCTACGGGGGTACATTACGACGTTACCCGTATAGAAAACCTAAACAAAATCAAAACCATAACATAAAGTGTCTTTAAAACAGGGCATAGACAAAACATTAAAATCTGAAACAAAACCAGAATTAAACGCAGCACGCATAACATCACTAAATCTGTGTCGTAGCAGCGTGATCTCAGCCACCCTCCCAACACTGGACAACACCCAGCACTCGGCACCGTCGCAGCCAGCCACAGCAGACCGCCTAACCCAGCAAAGCACCAGAGTGCGTAAAAGCCAGCACCCACTTGCGAAACCAGTCGCCGCTGCCTCACCATTCCGTAGTCCAGGCCGCAGCTACCAGATCGCAGCAACCAGAAGACAGTCCGCCCAGTCCTCATTCCAGTCCGCGAACCCCACCCTGCTCCGAAAAACAGGGGACACTCTGCTTTACAGCAGAGTACGCTGCCAGCGCCCTGTTCCAGTACTTCCTCTGCCCATCATTGTTGCGTCTACTCTTCCCCGTGACGTATGTAAGCCGTATGCCAACGGTCAAGCACTGATAAACCTGCCACTCTCCTAGGAAGATCATTCGCAGCGAAAGAGACAGTCCTATGATCTCGTTGCACTCTATCTGCTAAAGCATCCGCCACCGCATTGGCTTCTCTATAAATATGGGAGCAATTTAACGTCATTTGATCCGCCAAACGCTTAATTTCTTTCAAAATATTCTCCAAATGCCCCGATATTTTAAAATTGCCCTTAAACCACCCACAAAAAATTTCCGAATCCGTCTGAACAACCACCTGATTAAAACCCAATGAGAGACAAAGACGGAGGCCCTCAGCTAGAGCCAAAATTTTCGCTTTATTATTAGAGCCTGCACCAAAAAACATTTGCTTCCCCACAACACAAAGACCCCTAGAGTCTCTAATGATCACACCTCCAGCAGCCATGTTCTTACGAGAAGACCCATCCACATTAAGAGCAACAAAATCTGGCGGAGGGGGATGCCAAAAAACAATTCTACTAAGCTTTCTCAAAACTGGAATCTCTTGTATCTCCAAAGCCCATAATGGAGCCTTAAGCCAACTGACTTGCATTAGGATCCCCAGATTGGGTTTTTGGAATATGACATTGCGATACTAATTTTAACCAATTTTAAACACGAACAATCACATAGCAAGCATTCCACTTCTCACCTTGATAAATCACATTATTTATTTGTAACCAAGGCTCTACTTGGTACACTGTAAAATAATGCATTTTCAAATTAATTTGCATTGCATTGGTTTGCAATATATTACTTTACGAGTGTTTGATAGTAATTAAAGAAAATCAAAGCAATTCGAAAAAGTGATTGATATACATGCATTTTACAAATCCGTATAACACCCATTCTACCTTGCATAATGGGGATGTTGGAGTTGTTCTTGAAAATGGTGAAGTGCATGAAGAACTGATGGGGAAGGAGGTTGGGACCTTGAGGACTTGGAGATGCCCAACCAGGACCAAAATCCCATAAAAACCAATATAGAGCTCCCAGTTCTCGAAACAAGATCTCTAGAAGAAACTTTGAGGCAAGTGGGGACAGATTTTAAGTATTATTATGCTCATACATGGTTCAGGCATATGGATAAGCTTATTCCTTATGTCAATATGGATGGGCGCGTGAATGCCCTTTACTCCACCCCATCGATATATACTGATGCAAAGCATGCAGTAAATGAGACATGGCCATTTCACACTTATGACTTCTTCCCATATGCAGCCCGTACAAATGCTTACTGGCCAGGTTATTTCACCAATATTTTTTTTTTTTTTTTAAATAACCTCCAGTGGGGAGGGGCAACTATGGAATGTCAGATCTTCATTACTTATAAAAAATTGAATTACATACGCTACGGGGGTACATTACGACGTTACCCGTATAGAAAACCTAAACAAAATCAAAACCATAACATAAAGTGTCTTTAAAACAGGGCATAGACAAAACATTAAAATCTGAAACAAAACCAGAATTAAACGCAGCACGCATAACATCACTAAATCTGTGTCGTAGCAGCGTGATCTCAGCCACCCTCCCAACACTGGACAACACCCAGCACTCGGCACCGTCGCAGCCAGCCACAGCAGACCGCCTAACCCAGCAAAGCACCAGAGTGCGTAAAAGCCAGCACCCACTTGCGAAACCAGTCGCCGCTGCCTCACCATTCCGTAGTCCAGGCCGCAGCTACCAGATCGCAGCAACCAGAAGACAGTCCGCCCAGTCCTCATTCCAGTCCGCGAACCCCACCCTGCTCCGAAAAACAGGGGACACTCTGCTTTACAGCAGAGTACGCTGCCAGCGCCCTGTTCCAGTACTTCCTCTGCCCATCATTGTTGCGTCTACTCTTCCCCGTGACGTATGTAAGCCGTATGCCAACGGTCAAGCACTGATAAACCTGCCACTCTCCTAGGAAGATCATTCGCAGCGAAAGAGACAGTCCTATGATCTCGTTGCACTCTATCTGCTAAAGCATCCGCCACCGCATTGGCTTCTCTATAAATATGGGAGCAATTTAACGTCATTTGATCCGCCAAACGCTTAATTTCTTTCAAAATATTCTCCAAATGCCCCGATATTTTAAAATTGCCCTTAAACCACCCACAAAAAATTTCCGAATCCGTCTGAACAACCACCTGATTAAAACCCAATGAGAGACAAAGACGGAGGCCCTCAGCTAGAGCCAAAATTTTCGCTTTATTATTAGAGCCTGCACCAAAAAACATTTGCTTCCCCACAACACAAAGACCCCTAGAGTCTCTAATGATCACACCTCCAGCAGCCATGTTCTTACGAGAAGACCCATCCACATTAAGAGCAACAAAATCTGGCGGAGGGGGATGCCAAAAAACAATTCTACTAAGCTTTCTCAAAACTGGAATCTCTTGTATCTCCAAAGCCCATAATGGAGCCTTAAGCCAACTGACTTGCATTAGGATCCCCAGATTGGGTTTTTGGAATATGACATTGCGATACTAATTTTAACCAATTTTAAACACGAACAATCACATAGCAAGCATTCCACTTCTCACCTTGATAAATCACATTATTTATTTGTAACCAAGGCTCTACTTGGTACACTGTAAAATAATGCATTTTCAAATTAATTTGCATTGCATTGGTTTGCAATATATTACTTTACGAGTGTTTGATAGTAATTAAAGAAAATCAAAGCAATTCGAAAAAGTGATTGATATACATGCATTTTACAAATCCGTATAACACCCATTCTACCTTGCATAATGGGGATGTTGGAGTTGTTCTTGAAAATGGTGAAGTGCATGAAGAACTGATGGGGAAGGAGGTTGGGACCTTGAGGACTTGGAGATGCCCAACCAGGACCAAAATCCAATAAAAACCAATATAGAGCTCCCAGTTCTCGAAACAAGATCTCTAGAAGAAACTTTGAGGCAAGTGGGGACAGATTTTAAGTATTATTATGCTCATACATGGTTCAGGCATATGGATAAGCTTATTCCTTATGTCAATATGGATGGGCGCGTGAATGCCCTTTACTCCACCCCATCGATATATAATGATGCAAAGCATGCAGTAAATGAGACATGGCCATTTCACACTTATGACTTCTTCCCATATGCAGCCCGTACAAATGCTTACTGGCCAGGTTATTTCACCAATATTTTTTTTTTTTTTAAATAACCTCCAGTGGGGAGGGGCAACTATGGAATGTCAGATCTTCTTTACTTATCAAAAATTGAATTACATACGCTACGGGGGTACATTACGACGTTACCCGTATAGAAAACCTAAACAAAATCAAAACCATAACATAAAGTGTCTTTAAAACAGGGCATAGACAAAACATTAAAATCTGAAACAAAACCAGAATTAAACGCAGCACGCATAACATCACTAAATCTATGTCGTAGCAGCGTGATCTCAGCCACCCTCCCAACACTGGACAACACCCAGCACTCGGCACCGTCGCAGCCAGCCACAGCAGACCGCCTAACCCAGCAAAGCACCAGAGTGCGTAAAAGCCAGCACCCACTTGCGAAACCACTCGCCGCTGCCTCACCATTCCGTAGTCCAGGCCGCAGCAGGCCGCAGCTCCCAGATCGCAGCAACCAGAAGACAGTCCGCCCAGTCCTCATTCCAGTCCGCGAACCCCACCCTGCTCCGAAAAATAGGGGACACTCTGCTTTACAGCAGAGTACCCTGCCAGCGCCCTGTTCCAGTACTTCCTCTGCCCATCATTGTTGCGTCTACTCTTCCCCGTGACGTATGTAAGCCGTATGCCAACGGTCAAGCACTGATAAACCTGCCACTCTCCTAGGAAGATCATTCGCAGCGAAAGAGACAGTCCTATGATCTCGTTGCACTCTATCTGCTAAAGCATCCGCCACCGCATTGGCTTCTCTATAAATATGGGAGCAATCTAACGTCATGTGATCCGCCAAACGCTTAATTTCTTTCAAAATATTCTCCAAATGCCACGATATTTTAAAATTGCCCTTAAACCACCCACAAAAAATTTCAGAATCCGTCTGAACAACCACTTGATTAAAACCCAATGAGAGACAAAGACGGAGGCCCTCAGCTAGAGCCAAAATTTTCGCTTTATTATTAGAGCCTGCACCAAAAAACATTTGCTTCCCCACAACACAAAGACCCCTAGAGTCTCTAATGATCACACCTCCAGCAGCCATGTTCTTACGAGAAGACCCATCCACATTAAGAGCAACAAAATCTGGCGGAGGGGGATGCCAAAAAACAATTCTACTAAGCTTTCTCAAAACTGGAATCTCTTGTATCCCCAAAGCCCATAATGGAGCCTTAAGCCAACTGACTTGCATTAGGATCCCCACATTGGGTTTTTGGAATATGACACTGCGATACTAATTTTAACCAATTTTAAACACGAACAATCACATAGCAAGCATTCCACTTCTCACCTTGATAAATCACATTATTTATTTGTAACCAAGGCTCTACTTGGTACACTGTAAAATAATGCATTTTCAAATTAATTTGCATTGCATTGGTTTGCAATATATTACTTTACGAGTGTTTGATAGTAATTAAAGAAAATCAAAGCAATTCGAAAAAGTGATTGATATACATGCATTTTACAAATCCGTATAACACCCATTCTACCTTGCATAATGGGGATGTTGGAGTTGTTCTTGAAAATGGTGAAGTGCATGAAGAACTGATGGGGAAGGAGGTTGGGACCTTGAGGACTTGGAGATGCCCAACCAGGACCAAAATCCAATAAAAACCAATATAGAGCTCCCAGTTCTCGAAACAAGATCTCTAGAAGAAACTTTGAGGCAAGTGGGGACAGATTTTAAGTATTATTATGCTCATACATGGTTCAGGCATATGGATAAGCTCATTCCTTATGTCAATATGGATGGGCGCGTGAATGCCCTTTACTCCACCCCATCGATATATACTGATGCAAAGCATGCAGTAAATGAGACATGGCCATTTCACACTTATGACTTCTTCCCATATGCAGCCCGTACAAATGCTTACTGGCCAGGTTATTTCACTAATATTTTTTTTTTTTTTTTAAATAACCTCCAGTGGGGAGGGGCAACTATGGAATGTCAGACCTTCATTACTTATCAAAAATTGAATTACATACGCTACGGGGGTACATTACGACGTTACCCGTATAGAAAACCTAAACAAAATCAAAACCATAACATAAAGTGTCTTTAAAACAGGGCATAGACAAAACATTAAAATCTGAAACAAAACCAGAATTAAACGCAGCACGCATAACATCACTAAATCTGTGTCGTAGCAGCGTGATCTCAGCCACCCTCCCAACACTGGACAGCACCCAGCACTCGGCACCGTCGCAGCCAGCCACAGCAGACCGCCTAACCCAGCAAAGCACCAGAGTGCGTAAAAGCCAGCACCCACTTGCGAAACCACTCGCCGCTGCCTCACCATTCCGTAGTCCAGGCCGCAGCAGGCCGCAGCTCCCAGATCGCAGCAACCAGAAGACAGTCCGCCCAGTCCTCATTCCAGTCCGCGAACCCCACCCTGCTCCGAAAAACAGGGGACACTCTGCTTTACAGCAGAGTACCCTGCCAGCGCCCTGTTCCAGTACTTCCTCTGCCCATCATTGTTGCGTCTACTCTTCCCCGTGACGTATGTAAGCCGTATGCCAACGGTCAAGCACTGATAAACCTGCCACTCTCCTAGGAAGATCATTCGCAGCGAAAGAGACAGTCCTATGATCTCGTTGCACTCTATCTGCTAAAGCATCCGCCACCGCATTGGCTTCTCTATAAATATGGGAGCAATCTAACGTCATTTGATCCGCCAAACGCTTAATTTCTTTCAAAATATTCTCCAAATGCCACGATATTTTAAAATTGCCCTTAAACCACCCACAAAAAATTTCCGAATCCGTCTGAACAACCACCTGATTAAAACCCAATGAGAGACAAAGACGGAGGCCCTTAGCTAGAGCCAAAATTTTCGCTTTATTATTAGAGCCTGCACCAAAAAACATTTGCTTCCCCACAACACAAAGACCCCTAGAGTCTCTAATGATCACACCTCCAGCAGCCATGTTCTTACGAGAAGACCCATCCACATTGAGAGCAACAAAATCTGGCGGAGGGGGATGCCAAAAAACAATTCTACTAAGCTTTCTCAAAACTGGAATCTCTTGTATCTCCAAAGCCCATAATGGAGCCTTAAGCCAACTGACTTGCATTAGGATCCCCAGATTGGGTTTTTGGAATATGACATTGCGATACTAATTTTAACCAATTTTAAACACGAACAATCACATAGCAAGCATTCCACTTCTCACCTTGATAAATCACATTATTTATTTGTAACCAAGGCTCTACTTGGTACACTGTAAAATAATGCATTTTCAAATTAATTTGCATTGCATTGGTTTGCAATATATTACTTTACGAGTGTTTGATAGTAATTAAAGAAAATCAAAGCAATTCGAAAAAGTGATTGATATACATGCATTTTACAAATCCGTATAACACCCATTCTACCTTGCATAATGGGGATGTTGGAGTTGTTCTTGAAAATGGTGAAGTGCATGAAGAACTGATGGGGAAGGAGGTTGGGACCTTGAGGACTTGGAGATGCCCAACCAGGACCAAAATCCCATAAAAACCAATATAGAGCTCCCAGTTCTCGAAACAAGATCTCTAGAAGAAACTTTGAGGCAAGTGGGGACAGATTTTAAGTATTATTATGCTCATACATGGTTCAGACATATGGATAAGTTCATTCCTTATGTCAATATGGATGGGCGCGTGAATGCCCTTTACTCCACCCCATCGATATATACTGATGCAAAGCATGCAGTAAATGAGACATGGCCATTTCACACTTATGACTTCTTCCCATATGCAGCCCGTACAAATGCTTACTGGCCAAGTTATTTCACCAATATATATATATTTTTTTAAATAACCTCCAGTGGGGAGGGGCAACTATGGAATGTCAGACCTTCATTACTTATCAAAAATTGAATTACATACGCTACGGGGGTACATTACGACGTTACCCGTATAGAAAACCTAAACAAAATCAAAACCATAACATAAAGTGTCTTTAAAACAGGGCATAGACAAAACATTAAAATCTGAAACAAAACCAAAATTAAACGCAGCACGCATAACATCACTAAATTTGTGTCGTAGCAGCGTGATCTCAGCCACCCTCCCAACACTGGACAACACCCAGCACTCGGCACCGTCGCAGCCAGCCACAGCAGACCGCCTAACCCAGCAAAGCACCAGAGTGCGTAAAAGCCAGCACCCACTTGCGAAACCACTCGCCGCTGCCTCACCATTCCGTAGTCCAGGCCGCAGCAGTTATAAAATTGCTTAGGAGTTATAAAATTGTTTGCTAAATGCAAATTGCGCCGAATATTTAAAATCACAAAAGTAGGATTAGGAATAGCATTTTCATATACACATTTTCATCGTTGTTTCCATAGACCCCACATGCAAGGCTGATTTCGGTATTGGCCGGATTTTTCAAAAAATCAGGGTGCATGTTCGTTTTGAGGGTTCTTTGGTGTGGATCCGGACTTTGGGTGCGTGGGTGAGCTGCACATTCATGACTCTGAGTGTTCTTAGACCTCTTTTTGGCCTGTTGTGTTGTTTGGAGGCGATCAGACCAGAGTAGGGAGGATTTATTGCCTGTAAGATTTTCTTTCAGTCACGCGCCACTGGTAACTTTTTTTTCCAGTTTTTGGTTAGTTTGCTCACCTTTGAGTCTACCTTGCAGTTTTAAAAATTTTCGTGCTCCCGCATTCGCTGTTTTGCGAGTTGAGAGCTTCGACCGGTAGGAATTGGGTTATGAAAACCCATTCTGCTCAGATGAGTGGAACTATAATATTTACTTTGAGAAATAATTATTTGAAATCCTAATTTTAGTTTTACATCATACCATCGATTGTGTACAAATGAATCCAAATTCGAAATTCTGGGTTTTCAGATATTTCGATGATTGTGTTGGTTATTTGTGAATGAATTACGTATTGGGTTTTCTGAAATCAGGATATACTTGAATGAAATTGAATAGTGAATGAATTTTGGTGTGATTAGGCTTTGGTGTAATGACATTGGATTTGTATGCTTCGTTTTCGAGTTTGCATAGTATGTCATGTTTTACCGTGGATTGCCGAGTCTTGAGCATGTATGATAATCGACTCGAATAAATTTATCGTGGTGAATTGGGTCATGTTGGGACCCTGGCATAGTCGTGGTTTTATAAAAATTGCAGAATTTATTATGATTGCACGTCTGTTACCTTTGATTATCTACAGACTCGTCATTTGTGCATGTGGATGTTAGTGTAAGTGTCTTTACCCCGCTATAATGCATGTTGTGCGGATGCTTAGGAACTTGCTTGGATCATGAGTTGGATGGTGCTCGAGATGACTCGCACCAGACATTGTGGACGCTATTGCATGTGGCAAGCTTGCTGAGGTGCGGTGAGCTCCCGCACGCACTTGCCACTAGAGAGTGCGGTAGGACCGGTCCCGGAGGACGTGCTTTGGCAATTACTCGCTTTCCCTCCAAGCGCGCTTGAGTTTGATTGTGTTAGGTTGGTCGTGTTAGGCCAGTCGTTCGGGATGTTTGAGTTTGTATCCTGGCAGATGGCACCCCATTAGGATACAAACAAGCCCGAAGTGGTACTGGTGCACGTTGTGGGATGTGTCTGGGTGAGACACATTCGTAGGGTATGCGGATACCTACGATATGAGACACTTATACAGAATTTTACAGAATTTTTGGTTTCGACTTGATTGTTATACCTAGGAGACTATGAAGAATTATGAGATTTTCTTTATTTTCTACGTTTGATATTTACCATGTTTGAATCACAGATAATGATCGGCATATCTCATAAACTTGTAGTTATTGTTGAATCTGAAATGCTTGTGTTGGTGCTTGAACTTAGAACTATTATCCTTAGAGACACGGTGTGATTTAGACTTTAGAACTTGTTACTTACCCTTTATTGTCTGGCATGAATTTTCTTTGTATATTATTTTGTTATTTGTATTTAGTTCGCTCCCACCAGCTAGCTTTGTGTTTTGCTGACCCCGCAAGGGGTGTGCTTCTATTGGAGTGCAGGCAGTGTTGGTGTTCCTGCTGATCATGGCGCTTAGGCCCCGTTTTCCATTGTAGGCGCGTTTTGTGATGTTTGGTCGTATCCACCCAGTACGGGTATGTTTTGCTTCCTCTGTATTATCAGGTGTACTATATTGTTATACTAGATGCTTGTATATTAATTTTGTCGCTATGACTCTGGCGGGGCGATTCAAATATACTTATTTTGTTCAATTTTTTATCATAGTTTTTATTTCTGTTTCATTATTGTATCAAGAATGTGTTATATTATGATGTTATAGCCGGTTACGATCCGCCTGTATTACGGGTTATTTCACGCATTGGCACGCTGCGATTCCCGTGGCGGGTCGGGGCGCGACAGAGCTTGGTATTAGAGCCATTGTTTAACGGTTCACATAGAACATCATCATATACCACTTTCTTGAGTGAATTGGGTAAAGGAGTCAAGCTTTTGTTGTGTTGTTTGATTTATTGTATGTGTGTTTTCTTTTACGTAGAGGGAGTGTGGTGATGGCGTGTGGTAAGAGATCCCAGGGTGAGGCATAGGGCACTGCTGGAGAGGATGCCTCTCAGGCTTTTATGGAAATGATGACTCAATGGGCACAGATTATGAGGCATGGCAGTCAGTCAGAGGACCCGTTTACTCGTCGCAACAAGAATTTCGTCAGCTTGGGTGGTGAAAGATTTGATGGTACTCGAGATTCTCTAGCTGCAGATCGGTGGATTCGTAAGGTAGAGCTCATATTTGAGAGGATGGTGCTGACACCTATACAGAGTACTGAGTTAGCAACTTACAGTTTGACGAAGAGGCTATGTATTGGTGGGATTCGGTGAGGCAGAGCCGTGATGTGTCAGAGATGCAGTGGGATACATTTTGCCAGGTGTTTGAACAACATTTTATTCCTGATTCTTCCAGAGCTGAGATAGTGGACATGTTTCTACATTTACAGCAGGGATCTAGATCTGTTTCAGAATACTTGGCCGAGTTTACACACTTGAGCCGCTATGCCACTTGTTTCATAGATACTCCAGAGAAGAAGAACATAAAACTTTTGAGTGTTCTGAACCCATTCCTAAGGAAACAATTGATGGTGATGATCGATAGTCCTTTTGAGAGATTAGTGGACGTCACTTTGAGTCAGGAGCGAGTTGACGCTGAGTGTAGGCAAGAGATATTGGTTCGACGAGCTAGAGGTTCAGAACGCAGTCAGAGGTTTGGCCAAGGAAGCCGGACAATTGAGCAGGCACAGCAACCAGAGCGTGCCACTGTCCAGCAGAGAGACCTTTGTAGAGGGGGACCAGTTAGGACTGGTAGAGACCGTAGAGGTTGACAAAAGTTCCCGAGGAGATCATCGTTAGCAGCAACAACAGAGAAAACCTAGGTGGGGTGGTGAGACAGGAACTAGGAGCGGTTGCTTCACTTGTGGTCAGGAGGGACATGTAGCCCGTGATTGTCCAAGAGGTCAGACAAATCGATGGGAGCATGTAGTTTGTTATACTTGTGCACAATTATGGCACTTTTCCAGACTTTGTCCTCAAAATAGGGATGGACCAGCACAACAGAGGGCGCCTCAGGGACAGTTAGCACCTGCGCCTGGAATTGGTCAGAGAGTCCCTCTCCCAGCACCGCCTGTTCGCCTAGCAGCTATTCCCGGTCAGGGAAATGTTGAGGGTATGTTATTAATTTTTATTGTAGTTGTGTGTTCCATATGTAGTAAGATTTGTGTTATGTGCATTATGCGTAGGAAAAATTGCATGTTAGTGTGTTGTTATGTGATTCAGGATACGTGTGTTGTGTGCTAGGTTTTGTGCACTTGTCGTCTTCCCAGTTGAGGGCTCTTTTCGATACAGGAGCATCTAGGTCTTTTATTTCTAGATAGTTGGCTGTTAGAGACAACCTTGAGGTAGTGCCTTTACCGAAGCCCTTGTGCGTTGTGTCTCCCTTGGGCAGTTTGGTTTGGTTGTGGGATTATTGTCCCCGTTTCGAGTTTTCCTTGTTAGGGTACATCTTTGTGTTTGACTTTATTATTTTGGGTTTTGAGGGCTATCATTTGATTCTAGGGATGGATTGGTTGTCTAGTCATCCGGTGATAATTGATTGCTTGCATATGATAGTGATGTTAGCGCCACCTGATGCTTCACCTCTTGTGTTGGCTTGTGAGCCCAATTCGGTTTCTATGATGTCGAGTTTTCTTAGCTCTCTTCAGATTTCTTGTCCCAACACCCGCTCTGTAGAGGTTGTGTGTGAGTTCCCCGATGTCTTTCAGGAGATTCATGGTATCCCTCCTCGTCGTGAGGTAGAGTTTCGGATTGACCTGGTTCCTGGTACTGCACTTATATCTAAACCAGCGTACAAGTTTGCACCTAAGCAATTGGAAGAGATGAAAGTGCAACTTGATGATTTGCTTCGTAAGCGGTTTATTCGTCTAAGCAATTCACCTTGGGGAGCTCCAGCAATATTTATGTCCAAGAAGGATGGATCATTGAATACGTGCATAGATTATCGAGATCTAAATAAAGTGACAATCAAGAATAAGTATCCATTGCCTCGAATTGATGATATATTGGATCAGTTGAGGGGAGCCGTAGTGTTTTCATAATTAGATTTGCAGTCTGGATATCATCAGATGAGAGTTGAGGAACATTCCATTCCAATTACCGCTTTTCGGACCCGTTATGGCTTGTATGAGTTTCCAGTCATGCCATTTGGATTGACAAATGCACCAGCTTTCTTCATGGATTTGATGAATAGATTGTTCAGTCCGTACTTGGACAAGTTTGTGGTAATCTTCATTGACGATATCTTAGTGTACTCGAGGAGTTTAGAGGAGCACAGAGAGCACCTTCGAATTGTTTTGCAGACACTTAGAGAAAATCAGTTGTATGCGAAGTTCAGTAAGTGTCACTTCTGGGAGCCTGAAGTTCAATTTCTCGGGCATGTCATTTCTAGTGGATGTATTTCAGTGGATCTCGAGAAAGTCGAAGTAATGAAGTTTTGGAGACCACCGAGTAGTGTGACGATGATTCGTAGTTTTCTTGGTTTGGCTGGTTATTACTGACGGTTTATCGAGAAATTTTCCCTGATTGCTGCACTACTCACTCAGTTAACTAGGAAGAATGTTCCTTTTGTATGGTCAGAAAAGTGTGAAGAAGCTTTTGAAACTTTGAAGCTTCGGTTGACTTCAACACCATTGTTGACTATTCCGACACCTGGTAGCCGACTTGTGGTATTTACTGATGCTTGCGGTACAGGATTGGGTGGAGTGTTGATGCAAGGCAAGAAGGTCATAGCCTATGCGTCTCGACAGTTGAAACCTCACGAGCGGAGATATCCGATACATGATTTAGAGTTGGCAGTCGTAGTCTTTGCTTTGAAGATCTGGAGACATTATCTGTATGGTGAGAGGTTCGAGTTGTTCACAGATCACAAGAGTTTGAAGTACCTATTCACTCAGAGGGAGTTGAATATGAGGCAACAACGATGGGTTGATTTTCTTAGCAGCTATGACTTCGAGTACAGTATCAGCCTAGTAGGGCCAATGTGGTTGCAGATGCCTTGAGTAGGCGACATGCAGTGATGGCAACCATGATGATTCAGGAGTACCGAACACTTGAGACATTGGTTTCATTTGCAGTTCAGCCTACTTTCAGTACAGAAGGCAGCATGATAGCGGGTTTAGCAGTTTATCCATCGTTGATCAGTAGAGTGGTGGAGAAACAGACCTCTGATCCAGTGATTACGAGGCAGATAGCAGATTTGGTAGTGGACACATTGGATGAGTGCCCTACCGATTGGTCGGTGGGTTCAGATGGAGGGTTGCGGTTTTTTGGGTGGCTTTGTGTTAAGTCTGATGAGAAGTTGCGAAGAGATATCTTACAGGAAGCTCATAGATCTTGTTTCACCATTCACCCTAGTGGAACAAAGATGTATCGAGATTTGAGACGTTCTTTCTAGTGGCGTGGCATGAAGAAAGACATGGGAGAGTTTGTGGCACGGTGTGCGACTTGTCAGCAGGTGAAAGCCGAGCATCAGAGACCGTCTGGGTTATTGCATCCATTGGAGATCCCGACGTGGAAGTGGGAGTATATCACTATGGATTTCATCGATGGACTTCCACGGTCAAGGAATGGTAATGAGTCGATATGGGTCATTGTTGATCGGTTGACGAAGTGTGCACATTTCATTCATGTTAGTATGAATCAGACGACAGACAGTCTAGCAGTGTTGTTCATTTGGGAGATAGTCTGCCTTCAAGGGTCGCCTGTTTCGATTGTATCCGACAGAGATCCGCTTTTCACAGCCCACTTCTAGCAGAGCTTTCAGCAAGCTATGAGTACTAGATTGAACATGAGTACAGCTTATCATCCACAAACAGATGGCCAATCTGAGCGAGTGAATTAGGTAGTGGAAGACATGCTTAGAGCATGCATTTTAGACTTTGGGGGAAGTTGGGAAGATCACCTACCGTTATGCGAGTTTGCGTACAACAAAAGCTACCACGTAAGTATTAGCATGGCACCGTTTGAGGCACTCTACGGACAATCATGTAGGTCCTTTGTTTGTTGGGCAGAGATTGGAGAGTCAGTTGTGATGGGGCCGGATGTGATCAAAGAAACTACTGAGAAGATTGAGCTGATTAGAGCGCGTTTGTTGACAGCCCAGAGTAGAAAGAAGAGTTACGCTGATAGGAGGCGTAAGGAGTTAGAGTTTCATGTTGGTGACAGGGTTTTTCTGAAACACTACACCAAAAGGCCTGTTTAGCTACGCCGAGATGGCCACGGTTCTAAACCGTTGGTTTATTTGCCACGGCCAAAAACCGTGGCTATAATGACCAACGGCCTAAAACTGTGGCTAAAAAAAAATGGCCACGGCTGAAAACCGTTGGTTTATTTGCCACGGCAAAAAACCGTGGCTATAATGACCAACGGCCTAAAACCGTGGCTAAAAAAAATGGCCACGGCTCAAAACCGTTGGTTTATTTGCCACTGCGAAAAACCGTGGCTATAATGACCAATGACCTAAAACCGTGGCTAAAAAAAAGGCCACGGCTCAAAACCGTTGCTATAATGACCAACGGCTAAAAACCGTGGCTACACTAAAAACGCTGAAAAAAAATTGGGCGGGCTTTTTGGCGCTCTATTCTTTCCTCTCTCCTTTTACTTGGTGCTCGAAGCTCCTCCTTCCCTGCTCCCTCCACTCGACTTCCACCTTCCCTGTTCCCTCCACTCGACATCGACCCTCCCTGCTCCCCTCCACTCCACTCGAAGCTCCTCCTTCCCTGCTCCCCTCCACTCGACTTCCTTGCTCCCTCCACTCGACATCGACCCTCCCTGCTCCCTCCCTCGACTTCCCTCCTCCCCTCCTTCCCTCCTCCCTCGACTTCCCTGCTCCTCCCTCGACTTCCCTCCTCCCCTCCTTCCCTGCTCTTCCCTCCTTGCTGGCTGCTTTCAGTCCAATCGGTTAGTTCTCTTCAAGTAGCTTGGTGTTGGGGCTTTGCAAGAGGGAGAGCGGAGAGCCATTGTGAACATTTAGAAGACGAGAGGGGTTTGGCTTTAGAAGTGGTTTACATGAACGAGATGAGGCAGAAACAGTGTGGGAGAGGCTCAAAAGAGTTGAGAAGAAGATGGAAACTCAAAAAGGAAGGAAGTATTTGCACCATAAGATGCAAGCTTTAAAACAAGAAACCAGAACCAAAGAAAAGAGAGTAGTATGAAAGGAAAATTTTAACCATTGGAGTCGGATCTTCATATCTATGTAGGTACTTAGAGTTGTCTCAGAGACAATCCAAAAGCCAACCTGAATTGTTGCGCAGACGCCTTTACCTCGTACACTGCAAACATCAAATGACAACCAATTACTTGAAGAAAAAAAGAAAGGTATTTGGTGATCCCACTTACTTTTCCTAGATCTGAGTTTTTCACTTCTATCTTCAAAAATGTACTTAGTCAAACCATTTCCTTAACCAGTTTGGATACCTCTTATCTCTTATTTATTTGTTTGTTTGTTTGTTTTATATTCGATTGGAACGATATGGGGTCATGGGATCTTTTACTCATGAATGTACTTGTCAAAGGATGGATATGTTTGTATTATATATCTTTGATTTTTCAACATAATGGATTTAATATAAGGAATGAAGTTTGGACATGAATGCTACTTCAAAATGAACAAATTAGAAATATATCCCCAACCATTTTACCTACTTAAATAAATTAAATAAAAAAGTCAATTACTTTATATATTCATGTTGTATCCATGTCCTGTGCTTCATAGCTCAGTTAGGGAAGCTCTGTCTATCTCTGTGTTGGTTCGGGAGGGGGAAAGGAGCTTCGTGTCAATGAAATTTGTACAAGAGGAAATGGTTATTTTTCTTTTTATCTGTATACTTGAATAATTGTATGTCTCAGTTTTATACTTATATCAAAGCTGATGTGATTTGCAATGTAGGTCTCCATGTTAAAGACTTCATGTACAGTGACTCTTAAAGAACTAAAACACTGGATGAAGCCAGAAAAGGTAATGCTTCTAGAACCATTCCATAAGTTTAGATGTGAAAATAATTATCAATCATGCTATGCAGTTCATTCTGTAGCTGCCACAAACATATGATGTGAATCTTCTAATACTTTTCAGGCTAAAACAGCAATTACAATTTTCCCTTCAACAGCTGAAATTGTGTCAGAACCACTAGGCTTTATATTGATCATTTCAACATGGAACTACCCTTTCTGTAGGCAGCAAGTCTTTCAGATACTCGTACTCCTATAGTTTACTTGAATGACACTGTAAAATTGGATATGATCTTGCATGACTTCAACTTTCTTTTTTACTTGACATAAGTTTGGCACCCAACACCCTTTATACTCAATTATGTTACAATTGCTCGTGTTGGTTACATCTGTAGTCATCCATAATGACTATCTTATTTTATTTTGTGAAGAAAAATTAAAGTTTCTTTTATATTGTTTCAGTGTTGTCTTTCGATCCAGTCATTGGAGCTATAGCAGCTGGTAATACTGTGGTCTTGAAACCATCAGAAATTTTTCCAACTACATCTTCATTAGTTGCAAGATTCGAAGAGGTGTATCTAGATAGCTCTGCTATAAGAGTTGTTGAAGGTGTTGTTTCTGAAACATCTGCACTATTGGAGCAGAAGTGGGATAAAATTATGTATACAAGTTTTACTCTATACTACTACCGCTTTGTTTATATTAAGTTGTTCAATGAATACAATAAAAGTATCATGATGAAGATTGTTATATCCTGTTATTTGCAGTAGGATGTTTTGTAAATAGGAACATGTGTAGCATGCACTCCCTGTTTTGCTAGATAGTGAAACCTGCAAGTCATCTGGAAACTTTTCTGACTTGGTTCTTAATACTCTCTATGTTTCCTTTCCTCAATTTCTTGGCATATTTATACATAAAAGAATTATTCTGCTGTTGAGGTATTGATGAGATGAATCTTGTTGGAGTTGAAAATTCATGTCTGTTATTGAACTTTAGTTGTCAAAGGAAATCTAGGACATATTTCATTTTTTTTCCTCATATTTCCAAACTTTGTATATGTAATCTACAAGGTCAACAAATCACTAGGAAAAGTCTATCCTGCCAAGTAACAACATGAGTTAAGCCATATATTTATGAGCACAGTTACACTTGTATAGATTACGTTGGTGCAGGGTATAGCAGCTTAGGTCTTTTAACTAGAATAATGTACCTAATAAAAAATTGCATATATACTTATCTGTTGGCTTCTTCAAGTTTCTTAGTGATGTGTCAGATGCTCAAACTTGTGCCCAACACCAATAGTGTCCCTGTTATTTGGAGTTCTACAAACAGAGTTTGACAAATACGTGGTCTCCTTCCCCACCTTTTCCTTTTCTCATTATTGAGTATAGCTCAATTAGCCTAGATCATCACACATTGACATAAGGTATTTTAGAATCTGATTGGTTGCCTAAAATGTAGGTAATGGAAGAGTTGGACGCATTGTGATGGTTGCTGCTGCAAAACACCTAACACCTGTACTTTTAGAGCTTGGAGGGAAATCTCCCGTTGTAGTTGATGCAAATGTGAATTTAAAGGTAGATAGTTTCTTTTGTGCAGAGATGGAATATGTGACTCCTCTTTGGTACCACACGATTCCCTGATTGTAGTTTGATGTATGTTTATTTTTGTGATCTGAAGGTCGCTGCCAGGCGAATTGTTTCCGGGAAGTGGGGATGCAGTAACGGACAAACCTGTGTTGCTCCTAATTACATCATAACCACAAAAGCTTTTGCTCCATAGCTGGTAACTACGTCATGGGATTTGCACATAGCTAGATAATCTATTTTTTTTCTTTTTGGATTATTGCTTAAACCCATCTCTATACCAGATAGATGCTTTAAAAGATATATTGGAGGAGTTCTTTGGGAAAGATCCGCTGAAATCAAAAGACTTGTTCCGTGTTGTGAACTCCAATCACTTTGCGCGCTTGACAAAGCTATTGGACGAGGACAAGGTTTCTGGTAAAATTGTTATCGGATGAGAACGAGATGAGAGCCTCATGTGAGTGCCATCAGTCCAAGCTCTTCATAATTTCTCTTTCGAATTGAGCTGTGTGCTGAACCAATTAAACTGACAATGCTAATCTGTGTTTCATGCAGTACCATTGCTCCCACCATCTTGTTGGATGTTCCTGAAGACTCACAGATGATGAACGAGGAAATTTTTGGCCCTATACTTCCCATTGTCACTGTAAGAGATCCTCCGCCCATCTAAATACCTAAGAGAACATTTTAATCTTTTTTGTTTAGAAATGTCTTTCCGTTTTTATATTCTAAACTTGAAGGATTGATATTCACTTTATCTTCGGTTTGTGAATAGGTTGACATGGTGGAAGACAGCTTTGACCTAATACAATTGAAATCAAAGCCTCTCGCAGCGTATCTTTTCATCAACAACAAAAAGTTGTAGAAGGAGTTTGTTAGCACCATTTCTGCAGGAGGGATGCTTATCAACGATACTGTTCTCCATGTGAGTATCTTCTTATTATCATGCAAACGTTCTTATACATCTGCATGCCAAGTCGGCCATGTGTTGTGTTGTGTTGTGTTGAGAAAGATATTGTCAAATTTTGAGCACCTAAGCATAGCCCTTTTGATACTTGTCTCAAGACTGAAATGCTTCCTGTTTTATTTTGTATGCGCATTTTTTGAATTTGTATTCTCGTTATTTACATCTAAACAATTGCATTACAAAAACTATTATATTCAATACAACCCACACCCACATTGTGTGGTGAAAACTATTGCAAAACTTCGTGGAATACATTCTCAGGTTCATATACATGCCACCTTACTGTTTATATTTCAAAATCTACACTTTGTATAAATAAGCAACCTCTAACTTGTGCTAATCTTTTTATGGAGCTCGCTACTCACACTTTACCATTTGTGCTAATCTACACTTTATTTTCCCTGTAATTGGTTATGTGTGTCCACACAGCCTTGATGCTTACTTACTAAAATAAATGAAATGAGAGAATCAGATTACAAATATTTCAATGTATCTAGTGATACAGACACTTAGCGACCAGAAAGTTGAGTAAACCTCAATACTTAATTAAATAACCAGGAGCTTGTTTTAGCAGTCTAAAATCAATATCGTGAAGTAAGCTCTTCTTTTTTCCCTAAATGGTGTTGATTGCTACAATATCGATATGAAGACCAAGCACTACTGCCATGATCTGCTGTATTTTTGGTTTGATTATGTCAGTTCTAGTTTAGGGCATTTGAAAACTAGGCTTCGACATGGTGAAATATTCTCTACAAAGTTTATTTCATGATTTTGAAAGCATGACCATCTTCAACCTCAAAATCTGTTTTTCTCTATTTCAATTCTCTCATCTCCCTCATTTGTTGTTTTAATGAAGTGTTTTTTTCTTTGCATCCAGAGTACTTCCGTAGTTGTTCAGAGTCCTCTTGATCTTCACCGTGATTGCCTAAACATTTCGACCACTAGGTTATGTCTTGAATGGATGACAGGATGATCTAGTAAACGTACATCACATTGATGACTAAATAAAGTTTTCAGATTGGAAGACAACAACAAACATAATTACAAGATTTTGTGAGTATTTCAGAGCATAAAATACCCCTAAAACAACTAAGTTTTTGATTAAGAGGACTCCTGAAGAACATCTAGAATTTCATAGCGTTGTTCATCGCTCAATCTAGCTGGAAAAATGATTATGAAATTCGACCACTTTGGCGACAGATGCTGTTTTTGATGCATTCAAAGGGGACTCCAAGGTATTTGTGCATATATTGTAGATATCACTATTAAGTGGCTAAAGCTCCAACCTGTTGCTTACCCAAAGCCACTTAATTGGCAAAAACAAACAAAATTGTAGTTGCCTCTCCTAGGACTAACTGTATGTATTCATAGCATGCTTGCTCTAATCTGTTGCTTTTCATATTTTGTTCTTTTTGGTATTATGTTTTTTCACCTTTTCTTTACCTTTTGCTAATTAACAAAAGTTTTATAATAATTTCAGGACAAGCCCACCCCACCACCAGAAGGTCGCCTTCCTAATGCTACTCTGGGTATGTATTTTCCATTTTACTTTTAAAATATTGTTTCAGCTGGAGAATATCTGTTATTCTTTGTCATACTAAAATATTTGGGTATTCGCTCACTCCAGTAGTCTGTGAATAGCACATAAGTTTGCATACCATCTTTTATGCCTGGTTTCTTTCTATCATCATCTTTCATCCACCCCCTCCCTCTTGTCATCATCATAATCCTTATCATTTTATTTCAGCTGTTGAATGATTCGAACTTTTCTTACTAATCACCTTCAGTGATGTTGCTGCAGAGACTGGGCATTCATTTGCACTATCGGGATCTGAAAAGCAGCAATATCCTTCTTGACAACCACATGAGAGCAAAGGTCTCTGATTTTGGTCTTTCAAAACTTGCAGTAGATGGAGCCACACATGTATCAAGCATAGTGCGAGGGACAGTTGGGTATCTAGACCCTGAGGAAGTCACTTTTTTCTTTCACCCTGTTTTGTTTCAGCTACCCCCTCCCTATGTCAACATTAAAATCCTACTAGACAGAGAGAATAGCCATACTCAAGGTGCATTCTATTCTTCGAAAGGAGCCTAAAATAGTGTGGCACCCTGAGTAGTCTATTGTCTTTGAGAGACGATACTCGTCACACATTCAATTGTCTTTTTTGAGAGAGATGCTTTATTTTCCATTTGGTGTTTTTGGTGCCCATTTTTAATTACATTTTTAACATTTAAATTGAATATTATTGTAACATATTTAACTTGTATACACAAGACTTCCCAACTTTTGCCTTTTCCTTGTATGTTTCAGTAATTGAATATCTTTGGAATTTTTCCCTTCTCGTTTCAAGAGTGAAATTTTCTTCACTCACTTTGATTGCCTCTATCATGTACCCTAATATTCATTGCAGAGTAGGGTTCTACGTTATATGTGATTCATGTCATCTAATTTAGGTGTAGATGGACGTGGCTATCCAATCAGTGCAAAGCCGAATGTGTGACCAGTTTGTAGAGGTGCTAGAAAAGTAAGTGCATCCTTCATCCTTTATGGAAATGGTTTGTAAATATGTTTGTTCTCCTATTCTGTTTGTGCAAATAATTTTTTTTTCTCACTGATTGAGAAGATTGTTTCTTTTCAACTTGAGTTTCTCTAAATGTGTTCCAAATCTTCGTTTAGGTCACATTTCTTCCATTCACATCGACATGCAGCACCTGTAAAGGCTTCGGTCGTATTATTAAGGTCTGCTACAGAAGTAGTAATATCTGAGCCATTTGATTTTGTGATTCTGTGTCTTAGCAATTTACCTATATGCAGGATAATTGTAAAGCAGGCAGAGGTTCTGGAGTGGTTCAAGGTGTCAAGGAGGTTAAAGTTACAATACCCGCGGGTTTGTTTGTTGACTCATTATGAAATACCTCCATAATGTAATGGGATAGAGTTGTGATTTTCAGTTTATCATGGCAAATGAAGAAATAGGATGACCATCCCCTCAATTTCTCATTTGGTCCTTAGGAATGTTCAGTGAATGGATGAATAAAATTTCTATTGCCTGGTCTTAATGTTAAGTGTGAATAGTTATAAAAAGTTCTTGTACTATCATACATACTTCAAAATGAAAAATGTTTTGAGGGTTATTGTCATCAACTTGATTTTATGCATTATCACCAATGGAGAATGATAAATGTTTTGTATCTTAATACATTTTGTTTCCTCAAAGCAGGAGTAACTTCATCCATTTGTATCTTTTTAGTTTGCTAATGTCAATTCATATGATATGATAGCAAATGATTTCAATCCAGTACTGTTGTTGTTCATATAATTGTAGAACCATTCTAAACCGTCCATATTTTACACCAATCTGTTGATTTATGCTTCTGAAGTTCACTCTACTAAATTGTTCTTTTTGCAGGTGGCATGAATGGTTCCAGGCACTGTTGATGGCAGATCTGCTGCGAGGCAAGATGCAGCCAGACGTGTACATGCTGCCTGGGTACTGCAGGGTGTGGTGTGCTGCTTGGTGTGGGAATGCGAGTGTTGGTTGGTGCTTCAGGAGCGAGGCTGCGGATTGAGCACGGAGGTGCACTAACTCCACAACAGAGTTGCTAACTCGATCTGTTTTTATTTTTGGTACTTCTTTATGCTTATGTGCTTGTTTTAAGTGATTGTTAGTGGGCTTTTAGTCTTCAAGTGTTGTTAGCCAGCTTGTGGCTGGGGTTGCGGTAATTTAGATTGGGCAAGGTTTTTGGTTTGGTTTTTATACGGGTAAAGTCGTAATGTACCTCCATTTTGATTGTAAATCAATATTTTTGATAAGTAATAAAGGTCTGGCATCCCATAGCTGCCCCTCCCCACTGGAGGTTTAACTAAAAAAAAAAGTGTGTGGCTGTGATTTTGGTGCAACAGCAAAATTTTTTTTAATGTTTTTTTGTATTATATTATTTTGCAACGGTTTCAAACCCTCGCAACAAACCAAATTTCTTTTTTTTTGAATTTTGTTTTGACTGGCCAAGGCTTAAAACCGTGGTAATTCATGCTTGCCACGGCTTAAAATCGTGGTAATTTAATATTGCAACGGCTTAGAACCGTGGCCATAATTATTGCAACGGCTTAGAACCGTGGCCATAAGTCGCCACGGTTTAAAACCGTGGCCAGTACTCGCCACGGCTTAAAACCGTGGATAAAACTATTGCAACGGCTTAGAACCATGGCCATAACTTGCCCCGGTTTTAAGCCGTGGCTAGTCCTGGCCACGGCTTAAAACCGTGGCTAACATTTTTGCAACAGTTTAGAACCGTGGCTAAATCATCAACCGTCCTCGAGCATAAAACCGTTGCTAATATGTTTTGCCACTGTTTGTAGCCGTTAATGGTGATTTAGAGACGCCTTTACTGCCCACGGCTCTAAGCCGTGACAATTAGTTACCCCCACGGTTCCAAACCGTTGCTGATGGGTATTCTTAGTGTAGTGAAAGATTCCCCGATGCGCGGAGTTGGTAGGTTCCGAAGTTGAGGGAAGCTTGCACCGAGGTATGTAGGGCCACATGAGATTACAGAGAGGATTGGACCAGTGGCCTACAGATTGGCTTTGCCGCAGAGTATGTCAGGTCTCCACGACGTGTGTCACGTATCCATGTTGCGGAAGTGTTTGGCAGACCCGTCACAAATTATAAAGCCCGCTGAGTTGGAGATTTCTGATGAGTTGACGTATCCAGTGAGGCCAGTAGCCATTGTTGATGATGATGTGAAACAACTTCGTCGGAGGACAGTGAAGTTAGTGAAGGTTCAGTGGAGCCACCGAGAGGGTGACATGACTTGGGAGCTGGAGGACCAGATGAGACAGAAATACCCCGAGCTTTTCTCCTAGGTTTTCTTGTCGTGGCTTTGTCTGATCTCGAGGACGAGATCCCTTTTAAGGTGTGTATGATGTAATATCTGTGTTTTTTTTTTAAAAAAAACATTCTTGGTCAAGGGTGTACTCAGTAAATGCGGTGGGGGCACATAGCCACCCACCCTTTAAAGACAAGCCCCCCCTTTCTTTTATCCTTTTTTTTTCTTTCCAAGAGCGAGATTTCCCCTTCGTTCCCTTCTTCTCCAGCGAATCGTCGTTGTATTTGCCATTTTCTTCCCCCAAATCTCACCTCCTCCTCCTCATTTTTCTTCCTTTTTCTCCCTTCTCCTTCTTGTTGCGGTTTTTCATTTAAGAAAATCGAAATTTCAGATTTGTGTGGGCTTATTTGTTGTTGGTTTTGATTGATCGGTTTTCGTAGCTCCGATCAGCCGTTGAGGGGCTTTTGTGGCGTCATTTGGAGCCCTTAGACCCCACATGCAAGGGTGATTTCGGTGTTGGCTGGATTTTTTCAAAAAATTAGGGTGCATGTTCGGTTTGAGGGTTCTTCGGCATGGATCCAGACTTTGGGTGCGTGGGTGAGCCGCACATTCGTGACTCTGAGTGTTCTTAGACCTATTTTCGGCCCGTTGTGCGGTTTGGAGGCTATCAGACCGGAGTAGGGAGAGTTTCGGTGAGTTTTCGCCAAACTTTGGGTTTCGGAGGGGTGTTTGCCGAATTTTTATTGCGTGTAAGTTTTTCTTTCAGTCACGCGCCACTGCTAATTTTTTTTTCAGTTTTCGGTTAGTTTGCTCACCTTTAAGTCTGCCTTGCAGTTTAAAAAATTTTCGTGGTCCCGCATTCGCTGTTTTGCGAGTTGAGAGCTTCGACCGGTAGGAATTGGGTTCTGAAAACCCATTCCGTTTAGGTGAGTGGAACTATAATATTTATTTTGAGAAATAATTATATGAAATCCAGAATTTAAGTTTTACATCATACCGTCGATTGTGTACAATTGAATCCAAATTCGAAATTCGGGGTTTTCAGATATTTCGATGATTGTGTTAGTTATTTGTGAATGAATTACGTATTGGGTTTTCTGAAAGCTTGATATACTTGAATGAAAACGAATAGTGAATGAATTTTGGTGTGATTAGGCTTTGGTGTAATGACATTGGACTTGTATGCTTCGTTTTCGAGTTTGCATAGTATGTCATGTTTTTACCGTGGATTGCCGAGTCTTGAGCATGTATGATAATCAACTCGTATAAATTTATAGTGGTGAATTGGGTCATGTTGGGAGCCTGGCATAGTCGTGGTTATGTAAAAATTGCCGAATTGATTATGATTGCACGTCTGTTACCTTTGATTATGTACAGACTCGCGCATTTGTGCATGTGGATGTTAGTGTAAGTGTCTTTACCCCGCTATAATGCATGTTGTGCGGATGCTTAGGAACTTGCTTGGATCATGAGTTGGATGGTGCTCGAGATGACTCGCACCAGACATTGTGGACGCTTGAGTTTACTCGCTTTCCCTCCCAGCGCGCTTGAGTTTGATTGTGTAAGGTTGGCCGTGTTAGGCCAGTCGTTCGGGATGTTTGAGTTTGTATCCTGGCAGATGGCACCCCATTAGGATACAAACAAGCCCGAAGTGGTACTGGTGCACGTTGTGGGATGTGTCTGGGTGAGGCACATTCGTAGGGTATGCGGATACCTACGATATGAGACACTTATACATAATTTTACAGGATTTTTGGTTTCGACTTGATTGCTATACCTAGGAGACTATGAAGAATTATGAGATTTTCTTTATTTTCTTCGCTTGATATTTACCATGTTTGAATCACAGATAATGATCGGCATATCTCATAAACTTGTAGTTATTGTTGAATCTGAAATGCTTGTGTTGGTGCTTAAACTTATAACTATTATCCTTAGAGACACGATGTGATTTAGACTTTAGAACTTGTTACTTTTCCTTTATTGTCTGGCATGAATTTTCCTTGTATATTATTCTATTATTTGTATTTAGTTCGCTCGCACCAGCTAGCTTTGTGCTTTGTTGACCCCGCAAGGGGTGTGCTTCTATTGGAGTGCAGGCAGTGTTGGCGTTCCTGCTGATCATGGCGCTTAGGCCCCGTTTTCTGTTGTAGGCGCATTTTCTACTGTTTGGTCGTGTCCACCTTGTACGGGTATGTTTTGCTTCCTCTATGTTATCAGGTTTACTATATTGTTATACTAGATGCTTGTATATTGGTTATTCGCTATGACTCTGGCAGGGCGAATCAAATATACTTATTTTGCTCAAATTTTTATCGTAGTTTTTATTTCCGTTTCATTCTCATATCAAGAATGCGTTATATTATGATGTTGTGGCCGGTTACGATCCGCCTGTATGGGTGGGGGCGTGACAGTGGGAGTCTTCTACCCGAGTCAGGGAGCCAAATGGGTGAGCAAGTTTTGCTCAATTTTTATCAGGAATGGTCAACTTTTCCACATGCAGACCAGCAGCTAAACGAGACTCCAAAAACAACGACTCCAACAACAGATTAGCAGCTAAACAAGACTCAAAAAACAGAGCTTGCACGCTCTATTTCAGCAGTGAACAAAGACGGGTTTGAGATCAAATCTCAACAATTGGGAGGCGCGAAAAAAGGGGCAGATTGTCTACAGACAACGGTGAACTTGGGCCTCGTCGCAATGAATCAAATTGAGCATGAATCTAGTAGTAGTTCTAGGTCGAATGGAGAACACCTTATCAAACCCGGTGATGCCGGAATTCAGTCAAAACAATTGGTTTCACTTACTCATGAGGAGGTGAGGTTGCAAATAGATAATTCTATCAACTTGATTAAGGAAGGTCGCGCTAAGCGGAAAAAAAAGAAAAAAAAAGAATATCAATACTTTCGAAAGTGCCTCAAAAGATAGTGATGCGACTAAGTCAGCTTCGGAGGTAGGGTCGGAAACTGTAGCTATCAAGGATTTAGAGTTGGGGGAGCAATCAGGTGAAGAAACTAAGAAACCAAAAGTCAAAATGGCGGTGTCTCCGGTCACGCGTCGTAAGACAAAGAAGGGTACTTCTTCCTCCCGCGTTTAAGATGATTGAAAATTTTTTGTTTTAGAATGCTCGAGGGGTCGGTAATAGAGCCACGAAAAAACGGTTAAAAATTATGGTGAAGGAAAATAATGTTAGAATTCTTATGATAGCAGAGCCTATGATTGAAGCGAGCAAATATATGGAGGTTTGCAACAAACTTAAGCTTGCGGGGTTCGCCTCTAATGACATGTTGGGTGTTAAAATATGGATCCTTTGGGATGCTTCACTGGACCTCTCAATTGTGGACATGTCGGACCAGATCATTCACTGTCAGGTAATAGATTCTACTTCAAGAGTTTATTTAATTTCTTTTGTTTATGCTAAATGCTCGGTTGAAGAGCGAAGGGAACTTTGGTCAAATATGGTTACTCATGCTTCTAATCATGACCTACCATGGATGGTTGGTGGGGATTTCAACACTATTTTAAAATCACAAGAAAAGATTGGGGAAGTGGAGTCGTCCTTGTCTAGTATGTCTAATTTCTCAGATTGTATTGAAAATTGTGGATTGATTGACTGTGGCTTCACGGGACCTAGATTCATTTGGTCTAACAATAGGCGAGGAAGAGACCGTATTTGGGCTAGACTTGATAGAATTTTTGTTCATTCGGCATGGTTGACAGTATTGGCTACCCCGAAAGTGGAACATCTCAGCATAACTTTTTCTGATCACTCTCCGCTGCTGGCATCCATGCCTACTCAGGTGCGAACAGGTTTTATCCCATTTAGATTCCTTAATATGTGGATGACACATCCTGGGTTTCTAGCGCTGGTCAGAGAAATATGGTTTCTGATTTAGGTGATATGAAACCTATTGAAAAAATTGATGTTAAGCTTAAAATTGTGATAAGGGCTCTTATACAGTGGAACAAGACGGTATTTGGTAATGTGTTTAGCAGACTGAGATCTCTAGAGGATGAAATGCAACAATGGGAGACTATTCTTCTAGCGGGCTAGGATAATATTGGTAATAATGGCCTTAATGTTGCTGCAAACTGGGACATTAATGCTTGTTGTAATCCGAGTCGTTGTCAGGAGGAGTACAGATTAGCTCTAAAACAAGAGGAGCTTTACTGGATTCAGAAGTCGGGAGAAAAATAATACAGTGAAGGGATTATAGCTTCTAAAGTTTGGGAATAATTTACATGGGTCAAGAAGAAAAATGGTTTTGTTTGGTTTGTTAAAAAATTATAAGGGGAGAAGTGAAGAGAAAATGATGTTTTTTGGTTTTTTACGGTTTTGGGGTATTCTTAAAAAAGAATATGAGTTGGATTTATTGAGGGAGAAGAAGAAAGACTCAGTACAGTGCACCATTGATTTTGTTCATGGTGCTTTAGTGAGAGACAAAGACTTGTGTAACAGACAACTTATAAACAGAGAAAAATCACAAGGATTTACATACCTGTAACTTCAAAATCGGGTTCCTCTTCTGCAACCAAATTGATGCAAGGGTTCCTCTTCTCTATCAAAATCAAAGCCCATACTAGAAGGAGGAGGAGGAGTAAGTATTATTGCACTCGTAATGATACAAAAGAGAGGGTCGTGAAGAGAAGAACTAGTGGGCTTTAGGTTTGTGGGATAAATAAGTTCTTTGTGCATATAAGAAAGACATACATGACCAATTTTTATTTCGTCAATCTTGGGTTTTTTTTTTTTTTTTTCTCACACTTGGGCTGGGCTTTGGATGAAATATGACGAGATGTTAATTTTCCTCACCAAATGTATTTCATTTAGGCATCAAATTTCCCTCTCTCTGTTGTTTGGCGATTGTGAAATGTTTATGTGAGGAATTGGAAACCAAAATTTCACTTAAAAAATAGGCGACGACTAGTAAAATTTCCCCACCTAAACACTAAAATGGTGACAATTTTTGAAGTGTCACATATAAGTTTGTCACCTAATGCCAGATTTTTCGATTTCTTGTAGGCATCCTTTTTTCGATTCTAACTATAGTCATAAAATGAAGAATGTTGACATTGCGAGGAAGAGAATAAGAAGGGAAGAAGAGAAGAAAAAAAGACAAACATGAAGAGAAAGATAGAAATTAGGAAAAATATTAGGATGATAATTCGTTTGCAAAATAAGAAATTAGAGCTCGTTATATATCCATCCTAGTAACTTCTAATCATTCTAACATTGAAAACAAATTTTCAAACCTATCTATAATATTAGAGCTCGTTATACAATTTTTTATTTATTTATTAATCCATGCCCGAAGGCTACAACATTGTTGCCACTTAATATCCTCGTCACCTCCATCTCTCATAGAGACTTGCTTTCACTCCGGTCCATCGCCTTAACCTTGCATGAAGACTCGTTTTTGCTTCGCTCCGGTCTAGTCCATCTAAACAGCTGCATTCAATACCCGAAGGCTTATCAACGGCGGAGCAAATGTGCGCCTAATAATCGGGTGAAAACTCACAAAATCCTAACTGGTGAGTCTCGAACCCGCGACCTCTCACAAGGAGAGTGAATGTCCGACCAACTGAGCTACAATTGGTGGACGAAAATGAGAATTTTTTAAAATAGATTATTTCAAAATTAAAAGTAAATCATGAAGTTTATATTTTAAACGAGAATTTATTAAAATAGAAACTTCATGATTTACTTTTAATTATGAAATAATCAACTTAATATTAATTGAAATAAGAAAAAAATTAATTTTCTAGAATTAATCAACTTTTAATTCCTCTTGTTGGATAACATTTGCAAATTGTAGCAATAGGTGATTTTAAAAGCTAAACCCCATGGTAGTGATGGGGAAAGTGAATCCTAGCAATTTTTGAAACATATGTTTTAATGCTCCTTAATTAGGAAATGAAAAGCTACCTTTATGGGCTACTTGATGACTTCATATAAGCATTAATTGCAAATTAAGCAACAAAGTATCCTAGTTAGGTCGCTAGACCATTTTTATTGATTTCTCAACCATTTTGAAAACATTTATATTTGTTTACAAGGTACAATGCATTTTACAAACTAAAGTAAATGAATACATAACCAATTTTACAAGGTGTTATGTAAACAAATGTAATCATATTTGTTTGGAACATACCAAGTGATGAACCTAATTATCTACATCAAAAAACTTATTATTAAATGCATAGTATAGATAACCTATATTAAAATAAGAACCTGGATATCATCTTAGTTACACAAAAGGTATATCACATCGTTAATTTTGTATACAATAAAATATGATGAATTTGTGAAATATCAATCATAATCAAATTGTATAAAAATAGTACTAGTAAACAAACTCAAATTAGTCATCCACATCCAAAAATTCATTTCATTTAATCACAATTTATGGTGATGGACTTTAATTCCTAAATAAAAAAATGACTTGAGGGACTACCACAATAGTAGATTTCTTATGCTTGAAATGTTTATTCAAAAGTCATTTTTCTTTGGTCAAAATTTATGTCTTAAAGCCATCCACCAATTTAAACTCATTAAATATACGAGATTTCAATGAGATTATATTCTATATCCAAGGTTACAATGAGATGCTTTATGAATAACATTTATCTCAAACAAGTGATATTACACGATTGATTGTGCTTTAATTAAAAAATTGTCTAGATTTACCTTTTAAATTTTTTTTATCAAAATGGTGGCCTTTATATTGCTTATCTATAATTTTGCAAATTATAATATTTCTATAATAAATTTAAATCTGGGATAAGATCTCATATTTCAAAATGCGCAATTCTAAGATAATTTTTTCCAAAAATAAATAAATAAACTATGAGTTGTACACTGGATATAAAAGTGGTCCTCTATTCATCGTCAACTTGGCAAAATTACATAAATGCATTTAGTGCTGGATGGGCCCCAACCAGAAAAGAACGACTACTATTCAATTTCACAAACTTTTCTAATATCTAGGTTCATCTACGGTCAATGCAGAGGGGAAGACAATCAAACCAAGCTGACAACAACTCCATTCAGTCTATGTTTTTTTACGTTACAACCCTCCCACATGGGTTGATTTACATTACAACTGAATTTGTCACTAGTAACAACCGATTTTACTCTCATGATGGTCTTTCTGTCTTTCCCCAAATCAAATAAAAGAAAAACAAAACTTGTGTCTTTTTTGCTCTCATGATGGTCTTTGTATTATAGTATTATGTATAACCAAGGGAGATATGCTCATGTTATTCTTCTTGTTCTCACTGTGACTCTCTTCTTCATCTTCGTTTGTCTCTCGCTCTTGTTGTTTTTATTCTTCTACTTCTTTTGCGGTAGATCGAGCAAAGGAAATTATGACTAGAGCTAGTCGCAAGGTTTACTTTCAAATTTTGTCCATTTCTTTAATGCTCACAAATTCAGCATTTTTAGTTATTTTTGCATCACTGTTGTGGTTAAATTTAACATGGTTTGGTTATTGATGACTACAATGTTTAAGTATTTTAATTGCATGATACTGATTGAAGCAAGGACCCTAATAATTTAGGGTTTTTAGTGGTGAAGTTATGTTTGATGAAATGTGTAGTTTTTGAAGTTTGAATTATGAAGATTGGTAATTTGAATGGTTTTGGTTGATTCAATGGAGATTGTTCAAATTGAAGAAATATTTTCCAAGATCATACCTTGGAGATCATACTAAAAAAGTATTTCCAAGACTTATCTCCAATATCATGCTATTAAGGAAGGATCTTAAAGATATAATCTTCAGTGAAGATCCTTCTGTACTAGCACGATCCTTGAGATATGGTCTTGGGGATAGTTTTCTAGTATGATCTGATCTGATCTTGGAGATAATTTCTCAATAGTTTTGCTATGATTGATAACAATGCAAGCTAATTTAAGCAGTGATTTTGCAAGGTTTGTTTCTTGGGCAATTTTGCATGATTTGCTTCTTGGCTGAATTTGCATTGAAAAGCAAGCGAATTTTTTAGGAGGAACTTTGATTGCTAGCAATCAATTTGGTGTTTTTAAAGAGATTTAATTAATAGTTTATATGCGGGGGAAGAGAATTGTTAAACTTCTTTAGATTTGGTGTTTTAGTGGGTTGTATAAATCTGGGACTCTTGTTTCCAGTTGATTAAGATTTTAACTAATGATCTCCTTCATGTTCTTGATGTGCAAAATAACATTTTGGATGATGTTTGATGTGTGAAATTTTTTAATCCATGGGGGAACTGCAAAAGTTACAATTGTGTTGGAAGATCTAAACATTGAAAGATTGTACTTTGTTTTGCAATAATAACAAAGACGTGAGTGTCGACTAGGTTGAATGTGTTCGATATGATGATGCCTCATTTAAATTCCATGCCTTGCAAATTGGCGCGATGTTCGTATTTGTCTTTGCTTGATAAGAAGCAAAAAAACTAGGAAACCATGTTTTGTAACCGGGGTGACGTGGCATGATCTCGAAAGAATGATGAAATCCCCAAAGATTTTATGTGTATCTCGATGTTGTAAAAAACTCCTCTAACGATGCCACATCATCCTGGTTGTAAAACATGGTTACAAAACTTGGTTCCCTAGCCTCACTCGATAAGAAGTTGTAAGATCTTTAACAATGATTTGTTGCATGCATTATAGGATCTTCTCGTTATGCCTCAGATTGCTTACGTAGTATATCATTCCCTTTATTCTAGCTTTTCCTTTATCGTGTGCCCCTTTTTTCATGTTATTTTGGTTATGAAGTTCATAGTTGATGTCGGTATTACTTATACCACTGACAATGCACTTTACAACGTTGTTGATTGTTGCCCTTTTTGGAGGAAACGACATTCATTCCTAGATTTGGCCAAAAAAGTTGTTAGAATTTGATTTTTCGTAGAAAAATAAAAGTTTCCCACTTGCATGATATTACTTAAACCATTATAAAATATGAGTTTTTCACAAAACATGAATCGAACCATCTACAGAACAAATCTGGGAAAATGAATATGACTGGTGCAAAGTCTATGTTTCTATTTCTCAGTATATGGGTTGCACAAATATGAGTATGCGTGTCAAACTTGGGCACGATGTAGAGTGTTGAACACGACGAATCTCAAAGGATATGATTCGGCTATTCACAGGCATATGGTTGTGTTCATTAATTATAAATTTTTATCCACATGATAAATATGAAACTTATGATGTAAGCAATCAATTCTAATAGTGTACTATATTCACTAAGAAATTGCAAACATCTACGAATAATAATAAACTACTAGGCTATAAACTAGAGTTTTATTGTTTACGTAGGCTACTTTCTCAAATTGCAAGAGACCAAGTGTAACACAAGTATCTTTGTTGTGTTGGACATGGATATGAGTACACTACTCTTTTAGAGGTATCCGCACAACCCAACTTAGTATCAAACAAAACCTAAGTGTTATCTTATCCTCATGCAATTAAGACTCTTATAAAGATACCTTATTAAAAACTCAACATGCATTTGAAAATGACATGAAATGGGATAGGAAATAAAAGGGCTAGAAAAGAAACCTGTCAAATGCACCCTATAATTTTGATAAAATATCCATTTAGCATAGTAAAGGTTGACATTTGAAAGAATTCAAAAGATAGGAAGTCACTTATGTTTTGTCATGGTTGTCCTACATGGTCAATGCTCATGTCCTCCTTGTTATGAATAGATGTAGATTGATAGACAAAGACGCGAAAGGTTTATATACTTGGTATTAGTCATATATGTTGGAGGAATTTTTATTACAAAGGTTGTTTTCTGTTTCCTTAAGACACGTTTTACTAGTGATGGGGTTTAAATATCTTCTTGTGAATTGGGCAAGGTTGTTAGTTTTATCTAATCCTTTGTGGGATATATTTTGGTGCAATTAAAGTTCCCTCATCTTCACATCATAAGGGAGGTGTCGAGGTGTTGCCACGACAAAGCCTTTTTCAAGGATAAAATTTATAGATATCTACTAATTTGAACTTTTTTTCATGTTGATGTGTGAAAATGAACTTGGTTGCAATTTAAGTTGTTTTTGTACATACAATTTATTTATTTATCTGTTATTGTTATTGCTTTGGTTTTCTTTTTGTGTAAGTTACAATTCAAATAGTACCTAGGGGCGCCTTAGAGGGTTTGGTTACCCTCCAACTTGACTAAGGTATGACCTAGTGAGGCTTTAAGGCTAGGCTTTGTACTTGAAAGAAAAAAAAATGGAGCCTTTGTAGCCTTGGAGGAACCCTAGACAACATAAATTCTCCTCCTAGATTACTTCATATTTAAGGTTTCTATTAGGTGAGAGTTGTCTAGTAATAAAACCCAATAAGAGATAAAAAGTATTAGTTTTTGTGATTGCTTCAAATTCAAGTTTGAAAGATAATATTGACTTAGTGCTAAAAAATAGTTTAAATAAAAGTACACTTAAGATCGACCATATGGATTTAAGGGGAAACCAAAAACCCTCATACATTGTTCACTTTCACTAGAACACTCGGACCTAAAATTTCTACTCTCCTCATCAACAATTTACTTCAAAATTTTGACTAAATTTAAAATTTATAGTTCATTGATTCTTAAAAAAAAAAATTAGTCTTTATATAATTATATATGAAATTGTAAGAAAATTTTTATTTTTATTTTTTTGCATACATGATATGACTATACATGGAATGATATCTCTAGTTGTCATTTTATAGATTTTCAAGGATAAATCAGGAATTTATTTATTTATTTATTTTTAACATTTGCGTGAGTTATAGTCATGTGAAGCTTTCACTTTGCTTCTAATTTTGCTTATTGCTTCTCACATCTCACTTTAAGTGGCGAGGGAGTCCTTGCTTCAACCTCATCATGATTACACTGCTCGTGAAACTCCTAAACTTTGATTGAATCCATGGTTTCTCTTCTATGGAAGGAGGATAACGTTAAGCAAGTGTGATGATGCCATTATTCCTTACATGATAACTTTAACGTGGTTCTAGCAGAGATCATTAAAAACTACTAAGGTTTCAAGTATCATTGATGTTGTGTTTTGTAGACCCTATTTAGCAATTAACTTTTCATTTCTTTTTTATTTTTATTGTGAGACTCTTACTCGAAATTGTAGTTCAGCTATTTTGTTTCTTAATATGGTGATCCTGTCATATGTTAGTTGCTCATTTTGATCTAGTCACTGTGTAGTAACCCTTCCGAAACTAGTTATCCTTCTGCACTACAGATTTTGAAGTGGAGAGGTGTGAAGGGGACATAGTCTGAAACTTTTCGTGGGGAGGTGAGGAGGGGACATAAAGTTACAGTCTTCGAGGTCAAAATTGGTTGCTTAGCCAATGATAGAGGGTGAATTGGGATTAAGACCTTCAAGAAGATAAATGTTGCAATTTCTTGTAAATGTCTTAGGTATACCATAAGGAGTCGGATAGCTTATAGAGGAAATTTTTTTAAAAGCGAATTATGATGGAGATGGACTATAGTGGATTCGTCCTCATCGTTCTTGGCGATGTGGCATGAGTTTTTGGTGTGGTTTCTCAAACGGAGTTGACTAATTTATTAAAAAATGACATTCTTTTCACGTGTGTTTTAATATGTTACATGTCATGGTGTGGTGGAGTCTCGGGATACTTTTTCCATTGTAGACTTGCTAGTTCATTATGAAATATTTTCTTGAGTGTTGCAATCACTGATATTATGGCATTCCGTTATGATGTTTCGCTTGAGGGAAAATGCCAGTTTTATTCTATAGGAAGGAAAATACTATGGGCTCTTATTTCGTATGTCATTATATGGGTACTTTGGCAATGGAGAAATGGCTCCCATTTTTGGTGACATTCCCTCTTCTAGGGATTGCATTGTGATAGATGTTGTGGTTTTCCTTTAGTTATCTCTATTCTGCTCGCTAACGCTTCAAAGGGATTTGGGTTCATAATTTCATTATTAGTGAGAATATGATTATGATTCAAAATATAACATTTTCTTGTCGTATTCAGGGCCCTTGTGCCTTTTTTAGTTTTTTCTTATAAGTTTTGAACATCTTCTAAAAAAATCACAATTTCATTATAGTGAGAATATGATTATGATTCAATAGATATAACATTTTCTAGTTGTCTTCAGGGCCCTTATGGCTTTTTAGTTTTTATTCTTCAAAGTTTTGAACATCTAAAAAAATCACGATTTCATTATTTGTGATATATGATTATAATTCAATAAATATAACATTTTCATCTTGTATGCATGTGACTTTCTTAGTTTAATTTTTTTCTTTTCTTTCCTTTTAAGTTTTGAACATCTTCTCAAAAAATAGATGAAATGAAAGTTGTTTTCATCAAACTTTTTTTGGGAGTATATTCTACTATTGACTTATTCCTTGAAATGAAAGATGTATCGTCGAAATTGGGGCACTAGTAACAAAGCTTGAAGACAACACCGAGATCCTGGATATCAATCTTTCTTTACCTTTTTAAAGGGTTTTAGTTTTTGCTTTCTTAATTCTATTTTAGTCCACTCAGAGTCATGATATTTCTTTGTACAAATTTCCAGGCACAAGAAAAAATGCAATCTGCTCTCAGAAGTCCAAACCATAATAGGATTTTTTTATGGAGGAAGAGTAGTCATTCTCTGACTAGACAAGTTTTAGAACGGAATAGAAGCAAAGCTTCTTTGAGAGTAATACATTTGTTGCAATGCTAAGTTTTATCCTTCAGCCATCCTACCTACTTTTATCATCTTTTATTACTTTATGTATGTGAGTGACTTTTCTTTTCTTTTCCAGGATCATGAAGTATCTGCCCCGGCCCCTGATGAAAGGAATTCAGATGAAAGGTAATGTAATGTTGTATTGTGATGTTGAACATGCTTTTTTTTCTCTGATTTCTGATGCACTATACTATCAAGCAGAATTGGGTCCTTTGTTGTAGTATTTACTATTAGAATTACTTATTAGAAAAGTAAGATCATAGTTTTGAAACCCAATTAGGTCAGCCTGATCAAGCTATGTTCCGTACTTGAGACACATTGGATCATTTTAATGTGGTCGATGACCAATGCTCCCAAACTATTGCATTTGTTGGATGATATTGATTAAGATCATGGACGAGTTTGATCTTGTTGGATGACTTGGGAGTTACTCAGTGCTTCAATTGCATCACTTTTACTCATCTTGCTTGGTATCCATCTAGTCACCTCACACATTGTATTGATGTGAATTTGAGCTCATACAGTGGAAGCTCCTTCTGTGTCTTCCCATTTTTTCAGTGTCGTTTATCTAGAAGAAATATCAGCAAGCAGGTAACCACTGACTCCTTATGAGTTATAGTTATGTTGAGATATCAGCAAGCAGGTAACAAGTTTTTCTTTTCTGTATAACTAAAGAGTATTTCTTAATCCACCTCTTATCCTTATCGATGTAGGTGCATGGTCCTCATATTCGTTACAGTTGACCCGGAGTAAAATTTTAAAATCGTTGTACCCCTTGTATCTGTGCAAGATCCTGACCAAGATTCTGTAGCCAATTTTCTTTCTCCTGCGTCTGCAAATTCATTCCTGACTGATTCTCGGCCATTCTTATACTCCACAGCCATTAGCCGACAGAACATTTGGGGAATATGATCTGGGACAGTCAAGTGACAGTGGCTTGGTAAATAGAAGAGCTAAATTGTCAAAGGATAGTGGGGATTCTTCTCAGCATAACTCTTTTGTTTCCAGTGATCGCTCTACTTCGACCTATGATAACTTTGATACTACTTGGTTGCCCGATCTAGCTAAGGATAAGTCCTTAGTTGAAAAGTCAGCAAAGAGGAGTTCAAGAAAGAAAGCAAAAAGAAGGGAAAACAGTCCAAGAAATCGCATAAGACTAGATCTTCAAGTTTAGAAGCTTTATGTGAGACAGATGATCATGAGGCCTCTTTCTCTGAAACCTGTACTAACAATGATATGACAAGGGAGATTGGTTCAATAACAATCAATAAGTTAGCTGCGAATGATGTGGTGAATGGAATTGCCGGCATCCCTATACGTAGACGGTCTTCAATGCCTATGACAATCTCATGTTCCAATGATGGGTTAAAAACATCAAAGTTGACAGGACCCTCTGCACCTCAGGTTTTGAAGTGTGAAGATTCCATTACTAGTTCTGCAAACGAGATAGTTTGATTGCTCTCCGACTCTGAAGAAGTTGCATATATCAGTCCAAAACCTGGGAGTTCTGACGAATGCAATGGTCCACAATTGGATATAGCTTCTGGTGGTTTCAACAAAGATATGAACGCTAATGCTGGTGATGACAGTGAAGAACAGCCCATCTTGAAGGAAGATGATGGATTTATTCTTGGAGAGCTATGTGGGGCCAGCACCTACGGTACTTGCCAGCATCGACTTGAGAAAGAATATGTTTCTCATGGACATTACTCAACAGGTAGTATCAATGCTTATAATTGTGCTGAAATATCAGAATCTAGCATTCCAGATGGGGGCTGCAGTGAATTGAACTTGTTTGAACCTGTGATGAAACGCCGTAGTGGTAAAAAGGGTAGGAAACTGACTTCAAGTTATGTGCAGAAACCTAGCATAGGATTGAAGCAAGAAACTATCAATTCCAAAAAGGCATCTCATGTCAGCGGGACCAACTCAAAGGAGTTGAAAAACGTGAGTCCGCAACAGGAGTTACTGCAGGTTACATCTGAGACGAGTCATTATTCTTTATCTGGCTCAAAATCTAATTGCTGCATCGATGGCTCTAGAGAATGTCCTAGCCCAACTAACAGAGTTGACTCCACTCCTTCACCTGTCACTTCTGAGCAGGTGGATCAAACACTGATGCTTGTGATGCGACCTCAAGGGGCCCATGAAGAGCTTCATGTGAGTGATGTATCCGCCAAATTAGAAGCACAACTTTGCCAAAAAATGGACTAGTTCTGGATCTGCTGGACAGAAGTGGATATCCGATGTGAGAAAAGAAGCTGCTAAGGAAGATTCAAGTGGAACTCATAAAGTTTTGATGTCGGATCTTGATGATTCAGTTTCTGATTGCAGTTCTATGAAGAATATCGCAGGAGAGGGATTGCATTCAAGGGCTGGGACGAATGCCCTAGACACATATAGTTGCTCAAGCTCTCAGGATGTAAACAATGCAGCTACAGAAGATGAATGCCTTGTTAAGAAACTAAAGCAAAATGTTACATGGGCATCGAATGACAAGAATGGCTCGTTTGCAATCAACTTTACTCCTATATCGAATGCCCGCATTACCTCTTTGGAATTTGAGAAGAATTTGAATAAGCTGGTCCAAGCTGCCAAGGATGCTTACCAGACACTTGGTCTGCGAAGGTGTTCAGCTGGCTATTGGAGGTCCTCTTGCTGACTTTGAGAGACTTATTGAATCTGCTTCCGCAGTTTTTGGCAACTCCCACAATTTTCTCCCCTGCCACTCTTGCTGGGATCAAGCTATTGACGCTTCCCTTTGCAAACACGAGATTCCAAAAATTCCTCTTGGAAACCTTTGGCAGTGGTATGAAAGCCATGGGAACTACGGTTTGGGAGTGATGGCACAGAGATATTGGTATTCCAACGGAATGATCACTTACCAAGTTCCCTTCACTGCTTACTTTGTCCCCTTCTTGTCTGCAGTTCAGTTGTTTGGAAGTTCTTGCTTTGGTCCAAAGCTTCTTTTCCAGTATGTTGAAACTGAACCACCACAACTAAGACGGACATTATTTGAAAAGTAAGTTCCAATTACTTAAAACATGATATAGCTCACAACTTTCCTGCTATTGATGATTTATATCAGGTTCAGAGTCGTGTTTAAGTGATCCTTTGATCTCCTGTAGCTCTTACAAAACATAAACTAAGCTGAGTTAATAGATGCATCTTGATATGATTGTGGCCAACAGGATATTGGAGCTCATTAGAGGAGACGAGCCTTTAGATAGCCGAGCATATGGAGATCCGAAGACACTGGGTTCCTCAAATCTGCAGAATCTCCACCCTTCATCCTGGTCAGTTAAAATATTCATTTACTATCTGCCTGCAAATGTTCACAGTTATTTGGATAATTATTGTGTAGCAACTGAAACAATTGTTTTTGAGTGAAAGCTAAGTCCATGTCCCAGTTCCTCTGTTCCTTACATTTAAACTCTTGATTGGTGGATTTTTAGGTACTGTGTTGCATGGTATCCTATTTACAGGGTACCCAATGGTGCATTTCGTGCAGCATTTTTGACTTATCATTCTCTCGGGCACTTGGTTCATAGAGCTACCTCATCTTACTTTTCCGATGGCGAAAGTTGCATAGTTTCTCCTGTTGCGGGCCTTCAAAGTTACAATGCTCAGGTATATACGCTCAACTTCATCTGATTTTTGTCAGTGGTTATTGATTAATTATTGTTATTGTTTAAAACACTTCCAGAACTGCTTAATTCACGTTCATGGTTACTTTTTCATTGCCATTTTATGTGTGTTTCTAGTTCGTTTTTTCTTCCTTTGTGTGTGGTTTCTGTAAAGCTTATAACCATTGTTAGTTTACATGCACATAAGAATCTTCGTATGTGAGTTGAAAAGGAAGATAAAGATATATTGTTATCTGATCATATACTGTTGAACACTTGAACTTGAATAAAATGTTTCCTAATTGAACAGGAATAAGCCATGAGAAACCCCTGTCAGTCTGAGTTCCTTTATAATGATAAACCAATGAACTAAACCGATTGTTACTTGAAGTTATGTCACCTTAAAACAGTCCAAGTATAACCCAACTGCTTTTGGATGCTTCACCGACCCACATATGCCAACTTTTAGCTCAGGATCAATGGAATGCTTGATCCCTTAGATTTGTGTCACGTACCTTAGAAAGTTGAATTCACTTTCATTGATTTCTTGATATAAGTCAGATATTTCACAGTTGTATCCTGAGTAAACATCCTCTTCCCATTCACCATATATAGCTATGTCAATGGAATTCCCTACCCCATTATATGTTGATCGATATTCACAGTAGGTTATGATATCATATGCTAATCGCATATGCTCTTGTTTAGGAAGCATGGGGACCGACAAGGATAAGATATGATGTCTCTAAAAAAGGAAACAAACAATGTGGATAAATGAAGTTATTTAAGATCACAAACTATAACTACTGCTATTCTTACACTGATATTCATTCATCGTAGTGTTTAGGTCAAAAAGTCAAAATACACATTAACGTGAAAGATTATGCAAGTGGAGTTTTTGCTTAATTGTCTTTTGTTATCTTTTTTCATCGTTGCAATAAACAAAATAAAGAGAATCGTTTGGGGAACCACTGAGGCATACTAACCCTATCGCACGTAGCAAGTCATGTTCGACATGTGTCTTGGAGAGTGTCCTACACAGACACGATAACCTAAAAGGACTGTCTATGCTTCCTAGATTCTCATAGAATCTCATCCTCAGGATTCAGGACTCGAGGCAGGGGTTCAGGACTACCAACTATTAACTACTAGCTACTCAAAAATCCCTAATTTATCACTTTACTCCAATCCACTTGCTTTCTTGACACTTGACGCTTCAGTGTCCCTTTCCTCCTCCACCTCCCTTAGCCTTATGCATGTGGGGATATAGTGGTATTGCACCTAGTATCTACTTTCCTACAATTCTTAACCTATGTATGAACAACACCAACATGGATACAAGGTGGACACACCTGAACATTAACATATTATTTATTTTTTAAAACAATAAGCTTTATATTATTAATCGTATTTTTTCACTTGTAGATCAATAGTGCCATATGTGTATTATTAATTTAGCATAAAAATACATGTAACATTTATACAGAATTAAAACCTTTTTGAAAAATATGTGAAAACAGTTGATGAACTTAACATGGGGTGTTAGTTGGAGTTAAATGCATGTTCGAGCATCAGAGTGACCATTACGTGTCTGACATGCAATTCTGTTTTTTAATCCTAGCCTCGCTGTTACAAAGATCTTAACAAATCTCCCATGCCATCAATTCTGGCTTCAGTTAAGAACTAGTAATCACTTCCGCTCCAACTTTGAATCAGTCCAACCTGTAGTTCCCTTCCTCCCCTCAAAAGTTTCTCTGCTAACCTCTTTGCAACTGTTACACTAAGAAAACCTTAAAACTGAATCTAGAGTTTTTCTCAGTTGGGGATTCCTTTGTTTGAAATGTTCTCAGACTGCAATGATATGCTCTATGTCCTAATATTCACCATTATTCTGTTTTGATTTCCTTTATTCAGTTATTTTTAATAAACTTGAATCCTAAAAGTTTTCATGTAGTAAATTATTCATTATTTGTAATAGTCATAATCAGTAGGTTCATTTTTATTTTTTCGTCAACCACCATATGCTGATTGACAATCCATCTAACACTGCCTTTCTCAAGTTGCTATTTTTTTGCAAATCCCAACATGGTCAATAGTTAAGGGTAATGCACTTCTCCTTGTAGAATATGAAAGTGAGATGGAGTTTGTATTGATGGCATCCGTATCATAACTGAAATTATTTATTTTGCATATCCACAGGATGAATGTTGGTTCCAACTTAGGCCCAATGTGATGACCGCTAATTATGGAAAACACTGTTATTCGTATGAGAAACTCGAAATCTGAGAACGGGCACCATGATTATGTGTGGTTCACCACTCGTTGCCGCCGGTATTAGATGGCCATCTTTTCAGGGTTTAACTTCATGGTAGTCAGTTAACTTTAAAAATATAGACGAGTACAATATAGACGAGTACTTAACTTTAGAGTAAATTAACTTTAAAAATATAGACGAGTACAATATACCAACAAAAACAAAGTCTGTCAAGTAATGAACTAAACATAGGGAAGGAAGTGGCAATCTTACTGTTTGCATAGTTTATGTGCATGGATGTGCTTGGCAAAGATATTATGTTCTTAATACAGTTATTTTTATTTATAGAGTAGAAATTGTATCTTCAGTAGAAGTTTCTTACTTAATGAGCTTTCAGCAAATATGAGAATAATCAGTGTGTTGGTGTTTGATTTCCCTTTCTAATCTAATTAGAGATCTGAAATTCGCCAATTATATCAAGTACATTTTTTCAAATAGTTCATATCGCTAACCAGATTAAGAGGCAGAAATAAACACCCCATGAGAAGGAGCGTGTTATCACAACCAACTTTTGTTTTCCTTGATTTTGATTTGCTTTGATTTAATACTTGTACGTTTGTTTTGAAACTTGTTTACAAACTTGCAAGAGATGTATTTGATTCGATAATTGTTACTTGTTTTGACATTGCCCAAAGGATGCTTCCTAACTAGAAGAATGAAAATAGATTTGAAGCAGGTAGACACCAAAGGATTTGCCATTTTACAATCTAAGATGGTAGTAATAGATATTTAGACTTTATGTCCCATCATTTGTACCAGTCGAGTCCTCAATTTGTCCGTTTGAGTTTCTCAGTCACCAACAACACTAAATCCATCACCGTTTGCTACCGCGAGTCACCCACAATGTCCACCATTGGATCTGATTCAGCCACCACCATCTACCTCGGCTTGCGCCAACAGGCGCCACCGATGGCCACTACTGAATGAGAATTACATAATTCTTTGGACGTTTTGCCCATTTAAAATTTGAATTATTTTGGAGTCACTGTCCTCAAATGAAAATATGACTTTTTTTAAAAACAATTTTCAAGTTGAAATTAGGATCTTTTTTTCAATATCAAAAAAGAAATCATCAGGTTGAAGATGTTCAGCTTTCGTGGACCTCGCCTTGGAGCCCCCTCTGGACATGGCAGAACTTCTCAAGAGCATCAAGAGACAAATCACCCTAGAGGAGTAAAGGACCGCCAAGAGGGAGACCGAAGGCAACAGGAAACCCTCATCTTCTAGGGACAAAAAGGAGGAAAACCTAGTGCCATCAGAGCACCTGCTGATCAGATTCAGCGGGGAGAAATGTTTTCGCATTGAGAACCGCGGCTGAAGAAGGTACTGTTTCTTGATTTCATGATGGTAGACGCACCATCATCCTACAACCTCATCCTGGGAAGATCGTGACTATACCAAATGGAAGCAGTGGTCTCCACCCTCCATCAGTGTGTTAAGTATACTACTAACCACTCTTGAGGGACAATGTGTGGAGACCAACCTGCGACACGAGGCTGCCACTACATCATGCAGAGCAGCCTGACCCAGTGTAAGGCCAAAAGACCGAAGAGACACCATTTTCGAGCGGTACAGGAGCAACCGGCTTTCCCGCCCAGCAAGTCGCAATGGCAATGGAAGCGGGAACACATGCTCCCGACATTTCGTCGGTGCGAAAATCCGCCCCTCTGCAAGGTTTACTCTTCAGTGACCTATGTATCACCTCGACAGTCCGCTAAATGATCCGCGAGAGCAACCCGAATTCAATTCAAGGCTAGGATCAGTTTCTCTCCGTCAACAATTAGTTTGTTTTAAAGTTGTTTGTTTCCGTTTCCTTAGTCAATATTGAGTTTTAGTTCTTAAAAGGCTTATGTGATTTGCGATCATTTTAGAAATAAAGGAAGAATTACAAAAAACAAACTCTATTGATTATTGGAATGATGTAACAACAAACACCTTGAGGCGGATACAAAATGCTACATACTATGAACGCCCTGAGGCGGATACAAAAGACTACATACTACAGGCATCTGATCAACATGGAGTGAGGACTTGCTCAGACTGTCTGGTCTTGTAAGCGACACAAACAGTCCAGGGCGAGTTACCTGCAAGCGAAAGAACGCTCCATGGAACGCCGCCATCAAATATTGTCTGTGAGGGTACAAAATCAACAACCAGGATACCTGTGAAAACTCAGACCCAATTCTCACACTTCGCGAACTTGGGACAAGTATCAGGTAAACTCGGAATGCATACCTTCCCACGCAAGGAGGAATGAAATATTTTGGAATCAATGGCCCACTCCAACAAGCCATGCCTGACTCCACCTTCAACCCGGATGTCGACTTCCAGCACAAGGGAGGCGATGGTGTTAATCGAGAAGTGGTGGAAGCAACCACCACAAAGTGGGACGCAAATTCTATCTTTGAGATCAAACATTCAAGAACAACGATAAGGCACCTGCACATACAAGACAGACCCTTCCCTTGGGAGAGTACCCGCACTACTTCTCTGTGATATGAAAATAGATTACGTGACCTCAGCGGATTAACTACGTGCCCACCCACAACAGGTGACCATGCAATACAACAACTATCATCATGCCTGGTTGATGTAAACGTTAGAACTTTCGAAAACTCCAGCGATGGAGATCCAACTCCAGCCTTTGGAAAACCCAAAGCATTTTCCTCAGTTTTTGGAAAACCCAAAACATCTTCTCCAAACAAAAACATTACTGGAAACAAACTCAGCAAAAGATGGTGCCTACAATTATTGGAAAACAACAATATATAGACATAGTGGTTCACCAAACGGGCACTCCAGCATTAACTGCCAAGCATTGAATGCCATATGGGAAAATGGAAGACGACAGTTCCCAAGTAAACTGCGCAGACCACGTCAATCAATTAATGGCGTTGCACACAATCCTATCAATTGAAGGGGAGTAACTGATACACTCAAACGTCACATAGCCTACACCATACACGTGTCACCGCGCGATCTACGCCGTACATGCAAAGCACCACATAGGAAACCCTAGCCCTTCCTCTGCGGGCCCATGGGCTCAGCCTGTTATTTGAACAACACCCTGTCGCATGCTTGGCACGAGCACTCGAGGATCCTAGTCAACTTTTACGTACGGACTCTACCACTCGCTGAGTTATGGTAACTTCGTCCACACCATGAACCACTAGGTTCACACGCCCCTCAATAGGTGGAACCTCTTGTTAAGCCGGGTAGGCTTAGTTAGCCAACATTGATGACGATAACTTCTGGTTCGCCTGACTCCTGGTCTACTTAGCGCATGCATCGATGGTTTAGGAAGTGGGAGTCTAATCAGCACTCCCACGCGTGGTGACGACGACTTGCTTGGGATCACTGACCCATTCGCGGTCAGTGTTTGCCGAACCTAATCAGGTAAACCTAGCTGGTGACGACCAGCAATGAAAGCTTCTGATCGAACCTTGGACTTGTAGCCCCCATTGTGAGGGTGTAGATAGTCTAGAAGGTTGGAGCTTAGTCAGTCTTGAACTGATTCCGAATGCTTGCCACGGGACCACTGCTTTAGAGTGGGATGGAGATTTTCAATCCCACCAATCCTGTCCTGCCACTATTTCATGAAATTATCATGCTCATGTGTGTCCTGTATGCATCATATGTGAACATTCAAATAGTCTGATATTTTCCTTGCTTGATTGATTGAATGAGTTCATGTTTATATCTCAATCTCTCTATTATTATTTTGATTTGATTCAAAATCTCTTGTGTTAAAGATTTTTGTGAATTCTTTATAGAAACTATGTGTGTGTTTATAGTAGAAGAGATGAGCTAAAAATTTATTGATTGTATTCTTATTTTATATGGACTATTGAGTTGAACACAATGTTTTTTCCACACAACAAATAGCAGTGAAATATGCTAATCAACTTTACCTATTCAATGTGAAAAGTACAAAATATAGACAGTCAAGTTGATGTCCACATCTTTTGGAGCTTACACATATACAAGTTTAGGATGGGACGAGGTCGGGATGAGGTCTACCCCATCCCGTATTGTGCCCACCCCTATTCCTTATCGCAATCTTTCTCTTCGAAAGGAATATTGTCATTCCCCATGGACGACGCGAAACTGATGCATCCAAAATTGTTCCCCAGTAAGTGTGACCTGCAAAACAAATGTTAGATTGCCAAAGACCACATTTTTGGTGGCCAAAGGCACTGCGATGCTTAAGTTAGTAATTCGGTTGGAGATAGAGATAAATCTGGACAATACACAGTTAAAGTTGCATACCTTTGTCGAATGTTTCCTTCACCTTATATAGTTATATAATGATTGTTGTTAATTCCCTGTGTGATGTGAGGCACGACAAGATGAGGAGACATTCTTCATAATTGTCTCCTTCTTTATGAAGATAGTCGGAGGTGTAACTCTCTCCATGACTCTTTATCTCTGTAACGTTCCTCCTCTTCAAGGGAGAACTTTATCAGGTCTGGATTTGGGCCTTTAACTATAGTTTATTCTGACGAGCCCTGTTTTGGCTTTTATGTCTGGATTTTCCCTTTTGGGGCTTTATGAATTGGCTTGGTTTTAGGTATCAGTCTTATTTGATGTATCATCACATTCCATTCATGTTTTTCCAAGTACTGTGATATGCTGCAGAATTACGCACTGGTTGCCATTACTCTCAGTTTATGATACACATTGAACAAGATGATAACATGCTATTCAAGCAGGATCTTAACAGAAGCACAGTAACACAAGCCAACAATTTCCAAGAACTTCCATTCTTAACTTTTTTGTATTTTCATTTCAATTTCCATTAGTACCCTGGTCTAACGATACCAGTCGACTGTTGACATGCTGACATGGAATCAAATTTTTTTTCACGAAAGGTAAATATTGAGTTTTTGACACCTGAAAGCAGCAGATGAACATCTGCTACACAGTAGGTGTCCACTAGGTACTATAGTGGTATCAACTTCAGTGGGCAGGAAGATTTGGCAAAACCAAGCTAATTTGGCAGTATCTACTTCTTTAATTGTGGCATACGCCTTTTCTTGGAGAGTATTTTCGCATCAGCATATTAAATAGAAAGAGCAATCATCGTGCACATGGTAAAATTTCTTCCACGGCATATCTTCCATTCATGTTAGACGAGGATTGTGATTTTGTTTTTCGAGGTAATTTTGGTAAGTTGATATTTAGAAATATTACTTTGTGTATAGAAAAACGTAAAAATTTTGAATAAAAATTTGAAGTTATCAATATAATTTAAGCATTTTAAACTCTTATATACTACATACAGAATACCAAAAGACTCATAATTTATTACAAACAATAAATTGCATAAGAATCACTTATATAACAAAATTTTAATATCAAACTATGGTTAAAATGAGTTAAAATGAAGGGAAATTCAGATTGGCCTAACAAAAAAAAATTAATATTTCAGATTTCGAAAGAAAGCAATAACTTGAAATAAAGAAACATGGAATCGCCTCATTAGACCGACTTTCTGCCCGAAATCTTCCATTAGTAGTGGTGGATCACGCCATGGAGACTCCATTGGAGAAGTGGAAGTGGAAACCCTACCTTGGCGAGATTGATTGGGAAGAGGAAACTAGGGGTTTTGACATCGAAACCCTAGAGCATGGACTTGTTTTTCGTTTATCCAATAGGAAAAAGTTTTTGGCTGATGCAGACATTGGCGTGCGGGAAGTGAAGCGAAATTGATTTTATGTAGACCCTACCGTTTACTAGTTGCATCCCAACTCAAAAATCAAGGGTGATTTTGAGATCCCCACAATAAAATCCCAATTAAGGTCATATCCAAATTTTTTCAAAGATGACTTACCACTTTTTCATCAGTCGTGGTCATGCTGTCTTAACTGTTATGTTTTGCATGTGCCACACATCCAATAAGTTACATAATGGCAAGACTATCCATAGACATGTAACTCCACTTTAATTAAAAATATAGTTTTTTTTTTAGTTTGACACTCATTACTTTATACCTATTAGAGTTTGGCCCTCGTTTTGAAAACTAATTGAGGCTAACACTCATTTTTCTGACGGAACCGTTGAGTCCACATAATTGACTGGTCAAGACTAATTTTTGGACCATTTTGCCATTACATTGGGTTAATTGAGTCTCATTTTTGGATAATTGAGTCTAATTTTTTGAACCCTAAAACCCAAAATTGTTGCCACCCCTCATTTTGTCTCTCTTCTTTCTCCTTGCAGCTCTTCTTCTCTTGGCCAGCAGAAACCCCACCCCCAAATCCGAACCCCCATTTCCACCATTACCTCCACATATGGAGACACCCCGAAACTGCCACTCTTATCACCGCTGCCATCTTTCCAGTTCCTATTCTTTCTGCTAAATGTGATAGAAATCTAGCTATACCCTATATTATCCACCTTTCCTGTTACCAACATTATCTAATCCATTGACATCCCTAACTAAAGGAAAACCATCAAATAAACGAAAATCTATTGATCTAATAGTCAAGAGAAAATACATTACATTCAAAGTCCAAACCAAGTTGAAACAATGCAAGGTCTCACTACACCAAAAATACCCATCCGCAACGGTTTGGGACCATGGGCGTAAGGCCTGGCCACGGCTTATAGGCGTGGCCATTTGAGGCGTCGCCAAATCACCATTGACGGCTAAAAATCGTGGCAACACATATTAGCCACGGTTTTATGTTCGAGGACGCTTGATGATTTGCTGCATTTAGCCACGGTTTTAAGCCGTTGCAAGCATAATGGACACGGTTTAAGCCGTGGCAAAAATGGCCACGGTATTAAGCCGTGCTAAGTGATGGAGAAAGACCACGGTTTTAAGCTGTGGCAAACATAATAGAAACGGTTTTAAGCCATGGCAAGGAATGGCCACGGTTTTAAGCCGTGGCAAGGAATGGCCATGGTTTTAAGTCGTGGAAAGTGATGGAGAAAGACCACGGGTTGTAAGCCGTGGCAAGATTGGACCACAGTTTTGAGCCGTGGCAACAATGGGACCACGGTTATAAACCGTGGCAAGCATGAAGAAGGAGCACGGTTGTTAGTCGTGGCAAATGGGACCACGGTTGTAAGCCGTGGCAAATATAAAGGCCCACGGTTGTAAGTGTTGCCAGTCAAAACAAAATTCAAAAAAAAAAAGAAATCTGGTTTGTTGCGACGGGTTGAAACCGTTACAAATTAATATAATCGAAAGAAAAGTTTATATATTTTTTTTGTTGCTGCAGCAAAATCACAGCCCCACACCTGCAAAATCAGTCCTTACTAAGGTTTGTGTCATGCCTCCAGCACGAATAGGATTCCACAAACTATATGCTAGATAAATACAAAATCAACCGTAAAATGGAATTTGTCAAGTTTTGACGCCAAACAAAAACATGTAAACAATTAGCACTAATGTACAATAACAGGATTAACCTGAACAAATGGAACCTTGTTATATCATGTTTCGCTCGCATCTAAAACAAAATAATTTCTCTATGTTTTTTCCAACAATACAAATCCACCTAGTTATAATGTAAGAAAATTACCATAACACAAATTGATTTCTCTCATACCTTCTATACTGCACATTCAGCAGCTGAAAATATCAAACCTATCACTGCAAATGTCTTAGCAGAGCTATAGCTCTTTCTTCCCATTTGCTTGGCTTCATGAACAAATTGTTTTTTTGCAGTCATTTGTTCTTGCATCAGAGGACTATCCAATACCCCAAGAAGCATACCCATGAAGAACCCAAGCCCTCCTCCTACAAATTATACAAAGATAGTGAGCAATCAATTGAAATGCTACATAACACCTAAATATTCAGATACCAATAAAAACCCGGAACCCCATAGTTCAAAAAATCATATAAACAAAAAAAGGTAACTTTTTTACATAATCAAAAGAAGTGCGCAAAAATAGTGACAAAAACAGTGCTGGAGTGTTCCCGACTTCTTTTGATGGTCATCACAGGATGCCGGGTTCATTGCTGAGTTGTCCTAGATGACAAAAACATGTATGTGCGCAATATGGATTGACACTGAACTCTTTCTACATTACCCAGTCACTAAAGCTTAAATTTGGGTTCACAAGACTTCCTCAGTTGAAATATGGAATGCCTCAAGATTTGGAGCTCTCCAGCTCTTTCTCCCTTTGATGAGCTCGTGTAAAATAACTCCATGGGATACCAATTACAGAGTGGCAAATCACAATGGAAGAATCACTAATAGCTTCTAAATGGTGAAGTAGGTCAGTGTTGGTATTCTCAAAATGTGTTTATTTGAATAATAATATTTACAGCTTCCACATGATATTGTTATATCAATTTCCCTTCTTACTTTCTCATGTTCTTTGTATATGCTATTTATTTTTCTTTAATTTCATAGATGAGTAAGTCTGTTGCTGACTATGCCAGATGACAAGAGACTAGAGACTGAACTTCAAATTATAAATGAAAATATTTTGCTAAAAGCAAAAAGTTACAAGCAGATTCAGGGATAAAAACAACAAAATGTATTTGCTTCAAGACAAAGGATGACTAACCTTAGACTTGGATCACTCATGCAAGGTGTGCAGAACCACCCCTGGGTGCAGCTATATCCAGAGTTGATAGAGTATATCAACTGTGACATGAGGAAGCTCAAAAAAGATAATGTACATCTGAATAGCTTAAAAGTTAAACAGACTTTATTCTCAAGTTATAGTGTGAACCAGCTGGATTATCAACGAAAAAAAAGTGCACAAGAAAAGTGCAAAAGTAACATCTGTGTTCAATCAGGAGTGACCTAACCATCAAAAGCATTTTGAGCAGAAATACCACGCTCGAAACTCTGAACAAATACATGATACTTCTCAAACTGACTATAGACATACAAGAATCATGAATGCGGCACAGGCAGAAAAAGATGATGACAGTGGATGAGTTAATGTTTATAAGAATATGAAATCGAATAGGAATAGACTGAATAGTTTCAGAGATTCATATCGAAAATCCAGAATTGTTGAACCTATCAAACCCAACCAACAATCCAACTGTCCCCGCCTCATCAAATATTTCTGGCCGAAGATCAAAATAAGCATCTACAGTCTTAGTAATATTCTGCATAAATCTGTTGTATGGGTTGGAGGAATGGTAAGTTGGTAATTAGTGGCTCATCGAGATGTTTAACCTCAGCCTTGACCTAAAGCCAAGCATGTAATGGGGCCATGAGGCAAATGCCCTTTAATTCCAACATTCAGGAGCTTATAAATAGACCACACAGAACAAAAATTGTGCACTAGCACCACAATGTGATGAAAATGAGAAAAAGGTTGACTTTAGTGCAAGTTTATTTAGCTTGTTCATTGCTCTGAATTGCTTCATCCTAATTAGAACATCACTATCAATAGGTTTGTCAGATGCCCTGCTATCTACTCTCATCCATGGATGTTCTGCTTCATATACCACATGAAAACATTATTTGATGGTTCATGATCACATAAACCTTTTTATTTTTAGTTTTTTGTTTCTTTCTCTCGATGATTAAGGAGCGTCCCATAGACCTCCTGAGTAAGCTTTCAGAAAGTTTTTGCCAATACTGGTGCTCGTGCTTCTATCAAACAAGGGCATGTCATATTCATGTAGATAATATATTTTCTCATTATTAAGATGTTCAAAATTGTTATGATATTGCAGCAATGAGGAATCCGACAGATGTTTTGCCGCGAGTACAGAGGCTATAGACTGATTCATTTTCATGTTTCTAACTGGAAAAAAAAAGTGTGATCACTCACCAAGGACTTGAGCAGCAGTTATCCGTTTCTTGGGGTTCCATGTTAGCATCCTCTTGATGAGATCCTTGGCAGACTTTGATATAGAAGGCCAAGGTTCGCTAGTGAAATCAAAATGGCCTTCTAAAATAGCATAAAAAATGGCTTTCTCCGTCTCTACATTCAATTTATTCATCTGAAAACAAAATAAGAATCATTTGCAGGTCCTTCAATAAACTTTTAAGACTGGTTTTTTAAAATGGAAAACCTAATAACAAATGCAGGTATGATATTCGCCATAAACACATGCCCTAGAAAAAATATTATTTCATACCGTATACGATACGAACAGTGGGTAGCTCTTGAAATATGGATTTGTACTTCAAATAGAGTTGTGAAGTAAATCTAACTAAAGTAGATGGGAGTAGTTTTTCCGTTACCTCCCCAGAATGGAGGTACACCACTCAAAAGAATATACAAAATGACCCCAACACTCCAAACATCTATTTCCTTTCCATAGCTGCGACCGAACACCTCAAGAGCTACATAATAAACACTTCCTACAACTTCCGGATAAACTTTACCTAGAAAATAATAACCGAGAAAGATGGTGAGGATAAAATTATTCTGAAAATATAACAATCAGTAAATAACAGACACCCTGAAGAGCACATTTTGCATTGTCAATTTTATTCATATTAAACCAATAGTGGATTATCAGATAACTGAAAAACAACGGAGGAAGACGTGCTATTTATCAACTCTAAATACTGAACATTTAGCATTATAATAACATCAACAAAAACTCTACTACCATATCTATTGTCTTTGAATTGTCTTAAGGGAATAATTTGAATGAACATGGAATGTGCGAGAAGGGTCTATGACAACAGACGATATTTTTGCAGAAAGACTTGAACAAACAACCAAAACAGTAAACACAAAACCATCCAAAACATCCTAAACAATAAACACAGAACCAGATCTGTCTATAACCTTGCTAGGTCCCTAATTGTGTCCTGTGATGCCAACTTTCTGAGATTTTTGCATACTAAATTTTGAACAAACACTGACTGGAGAAAAAGGACAACGTAGTACCTGTCCTTTGACGTCAACAAGTGCCACCCTTGTAAGTTCCATCCCCATGGCCGTAACACACTGCCAGAAAATAACCGAAATGAGCAATAGAAACAGAACTATAATAACTAATTCACCAATATTCACAAAAGTTTACAATTCAAACTACAAGGTTTCATAATAGTCACTCCATGATTCTCATGGTATTTTATGAAAAATGTGAACTAGACTTTAAAATTATTGCTTGCATTTGAATTGCAATCCGATTAGAAGTGTCGAGTTTTCACTTACAATGCAATTGTTTCCTTGAATTTCAGCAACTATCCCCCATGTACCTCTGTCAATTGTTTCACTTACAAAATCTGTAGTAGATTAAACGAACATGTGCTGAACTCAATGTTGAATATACATAAAAGGTAAAAACATATAAATAATTCCACCAAAATATGATATGTTTAGCTAGTAGCTTGTTCATCTTGAACATGTCTGTACAGTCAGTCTCAAACACCAAGCGCAGGCGCTCATCGCAAATTATCTTTCTCTTATTGCTTGGATCTTGCAGATTGTTTTTCCTTATGTATGCCACAGTTGCTTCACAATCTGATACAAAAATAACAATGCTTTTAGGGTCCTCATTCTCCAATATAAAAAATCGCTGATTATAAAGAACGTCAAACATAAATATCTGGAAAGCAGATATTATTTGATTAAAAGGAATAAATTACCTGGGTCTTGGGCAAAGCTGGTTCGCCAACGATGGCCTGAAGTTCAGGTGAAACACCACATACTTTGTTAAGACCGCCTGGTCCTCCTCTTCTTTTTGTTCCAGTTGGGCAATGCAAAAAAGTGTCACGTATCAGGTCAAGGATCATGTCACACAGTATTCTGAGAATGCTGGGTTGCACCAAGAGAGTTTTAGGCGTATGGATATAGGAGTTTATGCAATGCGTATAGATACACAATCAAAGCTAATAATAACTTGCACGGACTGAATACCAAGCACGCTCTTCAAGAAATTAAGGAAAAATATTAATGTGGAGAGGTATAACATGCATTCAAAACCATGTGGTGTATAAGTGATTAAATCGTAAAGAAAAAAAATTCAAACACAACTTATATGCTCCTTGATACCAGTTAAACATAAAAATAACATGTCTGTAATGGTAAGAACTTAATTCTTGCCCACCAAAAATGTCATCTCAACGACTTAGTTTCACTCATCGTTAAAAATGGAAATTCATTCACCATGAAGCTCTAAATTAGATAAATAGACACTGCAACAAAACTCTACCCCTCAGTTCAGTTGCCTGCACTCTACTCCTTTGATCAAGCAGATACCATCCTCTGGTCAATCAATTCTAACTGATATATTTATAAATAAAGAGCTTCTTTCATACCTTCAAAAATGGCTTGAACTTGGCCCCAAGCTTGCCTGCAGAAAACTATATACAAGGAGTAACAAATGAGACACTTCAACAGATGCAGAGGTTGAAAGACACAGATAGTAAATTTGTGGTTGAAACCAAACATAGAAGTCCACAGAATATAACATCCAAAGAAGTGTAAAGATCATTCAGTTACATAAAAAGAACCAAATGACATAAAAATCTTGACAGTACACATCAAGATTTAATGAACCAATGCACATTTCTTGTCATCAAGTTCAAGAGTAATCAGCACTTGCCATAAACTGGCAGAACATAAAGTGTTAATGCATGGTACACTGACCTGTCCAACAAGTGAAACAGGTGGCAATGTATGTACTCAATGAAAAAGGTGTTGTGGTCTTTGGGCTTCAAGCCATCTTTACAATTTAAGTGGATGATGCCTAACATAAACAATATCGAAAATGTACCACATACTTGAGAGTTGTGACCATCATGTCATGCATATAACTGTTAGCAAGGAAATTACAGGAAAATATGTCGCACCATGGCAAACTAATGTAGCTTACTCCCATAGCAAAGTTTCCCATCCATCGATTCCGCTTAAGTTGCAAAATGTTTCAAAGTAGATAAGGGTTAAGTTCTTGCCTACTGCATGCACAAATGAATACCTAAATAAGTGTATAACCTAATGAGAAGGTAAAAGAACAATAATATAACAGAGAGAAAAAATTCAACCTTTAAGGGAGGAGCAAAATATATGTATGACACAAAAGATCACCCAATAGCTAGGTATAGAACTATATGAGAAGTATGCCCTGCCTAAGAAAAAATGACACTTAGGCTCTCGAGGTTTATATGACATAAAGACATCCATCTGTTGAGAACACTGACCCACACGTCTAAAAAGCAAGCCAAGCCAAGACCTCCTACAAGAAGGAACAAAATCTGGGAAATCACCTGAATAAAAGCTTCCATCATACTTCATTTAACCAAGATAACTTAACATGAGCAACACATAGATACCAATATCTAGTATACATGGATGTGTAGATTAAGTATAAAACAGTAAACATACTGGAGCTTCTATAATATCTTTTAATTAAACATCTCAACTACAAAAACCAGTGAGTAATGAACAAGTAACCTGAAGAAAAAATAGTAAGTTCCTGACATGGATACTTCAAAATCTCATGGCCCTCGTCAAACAAAATTCTGACATAAAAGGCATATAGGATGCGAGAAAATTTCAAACAAATTATAAGTATGCTTCAACAGAATATGCTAGAAGCCTCACCAGATAACCATATCACAATGAAAAAAATATAATGAAACTTAACACAAATATTGATAAAGGTAAACATACCCTCATCCCTCCTCCTTTATGCGGGCTTGGGACCGGCAATGTAAAAAAGAACCTTTACATTGGCGGAGTTAAAGAAGGGTTGTTATAAATTTAAAAAACATAGGTAAGTATATATATATACATATATTCAACAAGAAAACAACACTACTAAGATTACATATTTGGGACTACCAAATCCAAATTAAAAATACAGATTTGGGACTACCAAAACCAAATTAGCCAGGAGTGTGTAAGTAAAAAAACAAAAATGAACGTATCACTACTAAGTACTACTGTATTGCATGCAAGTCCACAAAAATAGCAAGCATCAAGGATATCGTTCAAGGTTGTAACTACCAAGGTAGTTGTAACTATCAATCATCAAGTTCCACATGATTTTTACACCATACGAAGAAATCACCAACGTCCAAATCCCCCGTCATGTCTCCTTTTGGATCACTTTTGTAAAGTTTCACCTAAGTCATATATTTGAAGCATAAGGAAAGTCTTATCTCTGTTGCAGGGTTCAATGATCCATGGCAATCGCAAGAGAATCGATGGATAGGATCTACAACCTCTGTTGCTATCGCAATGACATTCTTACGCCAATCACAAACTTTGTAAGTCCTTGACACGGAAGGAGCATGATTGCTTGGAGAAGGAAACCTCGCAACACCTTGAGAAGATGGTGGTAATGGAGATGGAGGTAATGGATTTTCTGGTTGCCTTGTCAATTGTGCACGAGATGAAGGTGTATATTCAGTTCTTTGTGTCCCTCCTTGTGTTCCCTTACTTGTTGATGGTCTCACATAAGTTCCATTTTCAAGTCTCTCTCATATCCATTGAACATTTTCTTCCAATCTATCATATTTTTGGTTCAATTTTTTTACTTCCGATGTTTTATCCAAAAGCAATGAACGAGCGGGAAGTGAAGCATCATACTTCCTTTTAGAGACGGTGGTTCCAACACAACGAACACGTCCCCTTTCTTCTTGGCCAAACACTTGGCTTAGAGGATCATTATCAATAGTAAGGTCAGTGGTACCCTGGGTTGAAGATTCTTGCAAAGCGACCTTTTTTGCTTTAACTTGTTCCTTAAAAAGAATGAAAAAATAAAATAACACATGACACAAATAATATTCAAACAACTACAAAGTAAATTAAGTATTGTGTATAAAAGACATCATTGGGCACATACCATATATAGTTCAGCACCATGCGTGGGTTTTCCATCCTTTCCCATGTGACAAACAATCCATATATCAGTGCGTGTGACTGGTTCCCCATCAGGGTTCTTCTCAACCTATATACTTGAAAGATTAGTCTCAGCCTATATAGTTAAATGGTTATTATTGTACTAGTAGCTAGAAACTCAATTACGATTTCAACTCTTTTGGCATTTTGGTTAAATGGTTATTATTCTTCTCAACTCTTTTGGCATTTTGGGCTCTAATACCTATATAGTTAAATGGTTATTATTCTTCTCAACTCTTTTGGCATTTTGGGCTCTAATTGCCTTCGCTTCAGGGGTGCTCTCATAGCGAACAAACTCCTTCCAATTGTCCTCTCTTACACCATTTGGAACATGCTTCTCTTGTACCTCAATGGTAGGATACTTATCCAAATAGTCCTTCCTAAGATCTGCCTTGAACCTTCTAAAATATTCTGGCATTTTCAAATGCACACTCCTTTTCACATAATTTGGGATGTCGTATTCATGCTGCAAATATACCATTGAGATATAAGTTGACAATAAAATAAAACATTATGAAAATCAATGATGTAAAATCTCACCTTGAGGGCATTCCACACATCCTCTTTGTAGTTGTCAGTAACATGGTGCCAACCCTTGAATTTGATGGGCACGAGTGTTTCAACAAGCTTTCCAATGCGTTTATTGAAATTTCTAGCACCAGGTCCAACTGCTAAACCATGGACATTGATTCCTTGTCTAAATTAGGTGAAAATTAGGTGAAAATTAGGTGACATATAATAGAATAGGACTATTGATTCCTTGTCTAAATGTAGACTTTATACAGATGTGTGGTGAAAGATCACAACTTTCATATACACTCATCTCCCTTTCGTTTTCATTCAGACTTTGAAATAAAAACCTTCAGTAAAAAAATAGTACAAGCAAAGGCCAGAGTGGAATCAAGAACACATAATTTGATGGTAGAAAATATTTTAAGTGGGTGGACATCATGTAAATTTTTACAACAACATGGTCATCTTCTCTTGTCACTTGTTTTTTATACAATTCTGCTATCTTTGTCACTACACCAAAAATACCCATCAGCAACGGTTTAGAACCGTGGGGGTAACCAATTGTCACGGATTAGAGCCGTGGGCAGTAGAGGAGTCGATAAATCACCATTAACGGCTACAAACCGTGGCAAAACATATTAGCAACGATTTTATGCTCGAGGACGGTTGATGATTTAGCCACGGTTCTAAACCGTTGCAAAAATGGTAGCCACGATTTTAAGCCATGGCCAGGATTAGCCACGGCTTAAAACCGTGGCAATATATAGCCACAGTTCTAAGCCGTTGCAATAGTTTTAGCCACGGTTTTAAGCCGTGGCAAGTACCAGCCACGGTTATAAGCCGTGGAAAGTTATGGCCACGGTTCTAAGCCGTTGCAATAATGTTAGCCACGGTTTTAAGCCGTGGCAAGTACTGGTCACGGTGTTAAGCTATGATAGAGTCTACCATAGCGTTTCAAAAACGCTATGGTAGAGTATACATAGCAATTTTTTTTTTTTTTTTTTGCTATCAAATGACTTTTTATTACATCTTATAGGTAAGTATAATTCACCACGTGCATCAATTCTTGCATCAGGTAAGTAAAATTTAATGACTTTTTATTAAATTTAAAAACAACATTTACAACCTCTGATCAACAAATTCCAGCAATTGCTTTCAAGCAATTCATTACAGCAACAACATTTACAATTCATTACAGCAGAAATTTAGATCATTCACAATTCATTACAGCACGTGCATCAATTCAGATCATTCACAACCTCTGATCAGCAAATTCCAGCAATTGCTTTTTCAGCAAATTCAATAATGCGCCCTTCTTCGTACATTTTCATCAGACCAAATGCAATGGCACGTTGTTCATCCATTGGCAGCGCAACAATAGTGATGTCAGCATTTGTTTCTCTATGAGCTTGAATAAACTTCACATAGTCCATACGGTATAGATGATCTCCAGCAAGAACCAAAAACTCCATCACATTGTGCTCTTCAAAGAGCCATAAATATTGTCTTACAGCATCAGTTGTTCCCTATAAATCATTAAAAACATGAATAAGATGGGGCTTCAATCATGAAGGACGTTTCAGATTGAGATTGCGCTCATAATGAAAGTTTAATTGACTGAAGTAAGAAACTCATTCTAAATTTATAATAAACAAACCCCAAGAGAGTGCTAGCCATAGACCACTGACGCTATTATCAAAGAAAAAGTAAATTGTACGTATTTCATAGGAGCCTAACTGAGCAAAACTGCGGAACAGAATGAACAGACTGAAAAGGAAAATGTAGTTTAAGCTCACAACAGCCAAGAGATTCATAGACTATACCAAAGCCTAAGGCATTGAACAGCTCCTGAAGTTCCATAGGAACATTTTTAATCTAGTATACCCCTAAATAGGGCAATAAGCACCCTTATTCTGAAAAAGGGTGTGTGTGTTGCTTTTCCTAGTATAGGGAAGTATACTACTGGACAGTCAGTAAACATGCAAACCATCTTGCAGAATATAGCACTTGCATTCTGAATCGACAAGATAAATCTTATCAGCCAAGCCAGTTAAAGTTAGAATTTCCAAATAAAGCTCATATTGACAAAAATTGATTAGCAATGAACAACATGCCACGCACAAATACCAAAGGTATCAGTAAAAATAAAAGGTAAAATCATTTTTTCAGTAATAATACAAAGATGGAAACAACATATCCATTAAGATTAAAAGACCACTAAAAATTGGGAAATAGTAGTATATGTCACTTAAACCAAATTCTTGTGTGAATAAAAAACTTGAAAATGGATTTAGTGGTTGTCCAAATATATCATGGTAGAAAGGAAACAAATAGCACTAAGAGATTTTTGTACACTATCAGTAATATGACTATGTACTGTTAATTATCATCAAATATCTTTAGAACTACCTTCCTGTTTTGCCTGTAAGCCATTTGACCTGTCAACTCTTGTCCATTTTTAGTCACAAAAACCTGCCAATTAGATAAACATGTTAGAATAAAGAACAAGCTGACAATCACGCGGCCTGCATCAAGTAGCACAACAAATACAAAGTATGCTTACGAAAAACTTTACAAAAGCTACAATAAAAAATTGGTAGTTTGGTACATAACTATACCCTATCCCTAATATACTCAAAACAATTATAAAGAACTCAGTCATTCTACAATAGACATATAAAGGCCAGTGAATGCCTTGGCTTCCCCATACAGAAAACCAAAAACAAACTGACAAAATCCTCTTTCTACTCTAGGACCTCCAAATCAAACCCTAGAATAGGGTGCCTATTAAGGTGTTTGGACCCTAATTGCTCCTGATTATAAAGCAAAATTCTGCACATTGTGTGGCCAATCATGCTGCACACTTGGCATTATTTCTGTTAATCAATCACAATCAGATGTATAAGTCCTGCATTTTAGTTTCAAGCCAAAAGTTCAACCTCTAAACTACATCCTATACATGCGCCAAAAGTTCACCTCTAAACTACTTCCTATACATCACCTAGCTAACTGACCACTTTTGATAAAATCCCACAATTGAGATGTCTAACCTTGCCTAGCGAATTGTTTTCAATGTGCATATCAAGGTACAATCAATGGCATCCAGCCATAACCAATGTCTTCGAGGTTGAGTATCTTAATGTCTTCTGCAATTCCTGAAACAGTTTGGGGTCCAGAGTTTTGATGTCACCTGAAGAAAAGTCACACGGGGGATGACCTTATGAGAACTCTATGGTGCACAAAAAAATTTGTAACTGTTATTCTTAAATCGGTGACCTAGTTCTACTAGTAACATGTAGCTAACATGAAAAGTTTTTTTCAATGTTCCAACAATTTCTACGTATAATGCTAGTGATTTAAAAGGCAACGATGCTAACTTGTTCCATATAAAGTTAGTCCCGAAGTTTATGCATGGAATTAGAGTACCTGCACCAAGCGTCAAGACAAAAATTTCTTTATCAAGGTTGGTTGATATCTCAACAGCCAGTTTATCAACCACATCCCCCTGAGAATGCATACAACCTCAATTAAACATTAGCACGTTTAAAATGGAAAGTAGCATATGAGAACAACTGACAAATATCATTCGTAAGTTGCAATTGTACTATAGCAATATTCAGATGTGTGAACACATGTAGAATAACAATATGGTTGAATCCATTATTTATTTATTATTATTGTTTTTAATTAGTAGAACTATGACTTTTGCTTACCATTAACGGGATATATTCAGACGGTGGCCCAACGACAGAATTAGCTAAATCCCTTCCACTAACATTCCAGATATTCGCTTCTCTAGCAGCATAGATCTGAAGTTAGGAAGCAAGTTAGTATTCATGGTACTACAAGAAGTGTGTGGGAAAGATGGCAGATGAATGTATACCTCTGTAACTACAACCCGATCTGCTGCACCTAATGCAGCTGCAAAGTCCTTCATTAATGTCGCTAGACGACTGAAAGCGATACATTGTTAACATGGTTAAACATAGATTAACAATGTTAATCATAACCCATAAAACACAGAATAAGGAGCTGCAGTCAAATTTGTATCTTTCGTTTTGTTTCCAATTTACCTGAAAGTATGAGGTTGAAATACCACCCATAAAGCTTTGAGTGGAAAATTTTGTCGGGTAGCTTGAATAACTGCACGAACCTCAGTCGGATGGTGAGCGTAATCATCATATATATGACATCCATAGAACTGACCGATCATCTCAAATCGTCTAGACACACCAATGAAGTTGCTCTAGTGTAATCTTACATCTTCAACTGAAGCATGAGTAATTCTTTAATCATCAATCAATGCTCTGATAGTAGCTATCACCTGCAGCTCACATAATAAAGAAGTTCCCAACATCCTATAAGGTTAACTATTTCACAGGTTGTTGTAAAAAATAGACTATATATTGCATTTGTGTTTCTGTGAATAAATACAGAATTGATAGGTATTAGAAAGTGTTAATGCCTGTCTAGATTAGCAAAAAATGCCAATCTGGCTGCTTAATCCAGAAAAATGCATAATTAAAAAAAAAAATTGAAATGGAGAGGAGATTTGGAATATCATTCACTTACTGCTAAGGAATTGAGAACATTGTGCAATCCTGGCACCTGTAGGCTGATTTTTGACACTGGACGCTCCATATGACACTGCAAAACATTAATAATTCAAATGAGTACTATGCATACATAAAGTGGTGGCGGCAAGGGGGGGGGGGGGGGGGGGGGGGGTTCATCTTAGGGAACTGTAACAATTGACATAAATCAACAAAATGACTCTTATTTTCTAATGGACAGCAAACATGAAAAACAATGAATTTTCATTTCACTTATTCATTGCAATTTGCAACATAATCCTAGGCCACTAATAACAACTAATTTTTGTTTCTCCAGAACCACAAGAGGCAGCGAAATAGTACCATTTAACTAGGTATCCATGTTATAGAAAGCAATTGAACATGTCTGTGATATTCATACAACTGAGTTAACTAAACATTCGTGCTTTGACACATCAGAATAGAAATCAAACCTGGCACAGTTTCAACCAGAGAATAATGGTAGCAGAAGTCAAATAGTAGACCCAAGAACTTGTAAGCAACCATGAATCATTTATAAATAAGATGATTGTACCATAAAAACACATTGGAATCAGGAACATATCAAATACTTGAAATTCAAAAGATGTATTTTTCTACAATTTGAAGTAAGAAGGGAGGAATATGATATTGACAACAAAAATGAGAAATCTACCAGTAGATAGTCAGTACCACCATGCGAATTTCGTGTACTGCATGATGCGTGCCATTCATTTGAGTGAGAAATCCCATAAGTTGTTATTCTGTAGCCATCATTATAAAGCTGCCAACTTGAGTTGGATGGTGCATGGCCTGTCATGATCGTCGTCTTTGTATGATTCAACAAACTACAAGCACCTTCACTGTTACAATGATTCTGTTAGAGACAAATGAAGAGAAATCCGATGAAATTCTATACAAGTTCATCAGAACTCCCCCAAACCACCATTTTTTTTTTTTTTTTTTTTGTTTAATACTGCCATGCCTGAGTTCCAGAATCATAAGTTTAAACCGCACATCATATTTAGCACACATTAACGCTCAAGTGATTCAGAAACCATATGTGAATATATTCCCATCTTGCTAAAACGAGAAAATAATAGAACATATACCCTTGTTTCATAGTACATAACATATACAAATAGGCAATAAGGAAGCAATTATTTGTACCTGTCCCCACATAGAATGAGATATCCGCTGGCTCTGATTTGATTTAGAAACTTCCTGAATGAACTTTTGACCGCTTCCTACTTGACAGAATATTCCGAGTCAGGCTAGAAATCAATCAACTTATTATGTAGCTTCTAGTCCGAAGGCTGGACAAGTTCATTAATTGTCACACCTCGTCTTGGAAGATATCATTGTGCTCCCACTCCACACTCGTAACTACAGCAACATGAGGTGATAATCGAAGAAAACAACCATCATATTCATCAGCCTAGATGGCAAAGGAAGTATTAATAGTTGCATTCATTAAACTGATAAAAGTCATCATTAGCAAATTATACTATACAAAATTTTCTTTCAAGTGTTAATGAATATATATATATACCCACACCAATATTTTCAATCGTTGACAAGACTAATCTCCTAACAGCTAATAAGAAGGTAATAAGCAGAAAGAGCATATTACTTGGCCAAAAGAAAAACATCACAGCTCATAGTTCAATTCTTAGTTTCATTTCACCAGAAAAAAGAGAAAGGAAAGCGAAAAAGAAAACCACTTGAAAACAAATAAGGTTCTTTTAAGAATTAACTACAAAAATTAAATTCCAATTTTCTTATAATCAATGCTACCAAGGAGGGAAAAAGGTGTACCTCCAAGACAAAATTGTGACCTCGACCTGAAAGAATATTTCCTTCTGGAAACTGAGGAAGGAAAAAGCACCAAATATTAGTTTTGACATCAGCATTCCAACCTTGGACAAACTAAAGGAGCAAACCATGAAGTTCAACACCACTTACCTATAGTGGCAAGCAGACCTTCTGTTATTTCATGTCATGTTTGTGCTAGGGAAATTAACTGTCAATTATCACAAAGGTTGATAAATGCCACCTTAAAGTTAAATAAATATGTAGACAAAAAATAAATGAGTGGAAATGTGAACCTGCATTGCGGCAATGAACTCTTTGAAACTGAGAAACCCTTGTCTCTTGGAATCAGCAATAGCCCATACCTTTGGAACAACCATTTTTCTAATTGTTATTACAAAAAGTGAATGAATATGGGATAATACTAGCAGAGTCTCTTACTACACAATTGTATTGTATGTAGGCTGAAAAAAAGGTAAATACAATCAAATAAACAATAGCCCAATCATCAGTAACTTTGGCCATAACATGAAACTGATAATATAAAGTTGTTCAAGCATTAACACATGGGTCTAATGAAGTTTGATTTAATCCAATTTTTGATCGATAATGCAAGTACAACTACAAGATCATAAATCCTGTGCTTCTAACTCAAACTCTTCAAGTATTTACCAATAAAAATATCATAATACAGTACAAGAGAAGAGAACCCATTCATGATTACCATCACTTAGATTCTATAATTGTAGCAAAAACAACATTTTTCCATTATCAACGATAGGGTTTTCCATCTGACTACTTCAGTAACAGTCAATGAAGACAATATAATAAAAGAGAAACCTCCACCATCACTAAGCTGAAACCTAACAACAAATCGAGCATAAGAAGCTCCTATGTAGCTAGACTAGTGTAATACCCGTGCCGTTGGCACTATTGCAGACTATTGTCGAAAGAGACATGCACACAATATCATTATATCCAAAAAAATGTAATTTTTTTGAATAAATTAATTTATCTAAACATGTCATAAGTGACTATAATGACAATCAATGTAATGAACAACTAAAAAATCAAAATTTCGCCAGAGTTTCCTCTGTATTTATCAATATTGAAACCTGTCTGAACCTGTCATAAAAAATTACAATGGCAATCAATGCCATGAACACCACATAATATCTACCAAACCCCAATACTCAAAAACCATAAAACTCCAACCTTTAAGCACTCTTAAAAAAGAAGAATTTCATCAAACAAATATGGTGCATCCAGTAGTGGAGGCAAGTTACCAGAGGAAACCATTGAAGAAAAATCGAAACTTTATTAGAGAATACATTGAAGAGGAATCCACATTGAAGCTAGGGTCAAGAAAGCAGTATAGAGTTACTTGTTACCTTGATTGACTCCTTCGTTCATCTAGATTCTTGCCAAGTCTGCAAGTGAAAACAGACACTTCAAAGCCTCCACCTGTTTCCAAACAAAAAAGCATCAAAATGACTGCATAATTCACTATTGCTAAAGATGAACTACAATTGTAGGGGTAGGGTAAAAGCAGAATGTTGAAACACAATCAAGTCATTAAGTCTCCACTTGTATTACTGTAACTTGAGTTTCTATATTACTTGATATTCCACTTAGATTTTTCTTACTTGATTCTTCCACTTAGAAGCTGCAAGATGGAAAAACTGAAGCTTTGTTCTTCACGATATCTTTAAACTAACTGATCCTCCTACGACACTCCTATACTTCAAGTTTAGATTTTTCGAAAGCTGGCATTCTCAACTACAAATACTATCAATCATTAAGACATGCAAAGTAACAACCAAATCTCCTTAAAAGGGAATACCCTCAAAAAGGACAATCTCCGTAGAAGAGGGAGGCATGCGAACAACAAATGCGTCGTGCATGTCAAGCAATGAATCAATCAACCATTTGTTTGTCAACTGCAGTGTTTGTAGGTGCATTTGTATTGTCGAAAGAGACATGCACACAATATCATTATATCCAAATAAAGTAATTTATCTAAACATGTCATAAGTGACTATAATGACAATCAATGTCATGAACAACTAAAAAATCAAAATTTCGCCAAAGTTTCCTCTGTATTTATCAATATTGAAACCTGTCTGAACCTGTCATAAAAAATTACAATGGCAATCAATGCCATAAACACCACATAATATCTACCAAACCCCAATACTCAAAAACCATAAAACTCCAACCTTAACAATAAAGTTGGTCAATCACCGAGAGAGATATATTTCATATCATTAAATCCTCTCACACATATCAAAATTAGCAACCTTCTTCCAGTTATACCCAAAAAGAAAATTATCCCAAATTGGTGTATAAAGGAACAGACCTTTGTCAACAGGATAGCCATCAATGCCAGCTGCTACTTCATAGGTGAGTTCATGCATGGCACTGATTAAGTCAAGGGTTTTGAACACTACGCCTTGGAGTTGAGGTCTCCAAGTTTCTTTTTCCCTAGCAATATTCGCAAAATGGTTCATAATGTAAGCTATCGCTGCATCTTCTAACTCCACCCTGTTTTCAAATCTGAGGCTCCAATATTGTTGTTGATCCTTATGGTTGATAATGATGAGGCAGAGTTAGGTGCACATGTCACCCTGTTTCCCCTATTGTAATCCAGCCTTTCTCTTCTAGCAAATAAAGTTCATTTTCAGTAACTTAGTAAGCTCAATTATGCTCTTAGTTCTAATCTCCATTCATTTTGAGTTAATTATCTAGCCTCTTCAATAAGATCTAACCAACAATGCTCATTTGTGTGTTCTCAATAAGGTTGTTGAGCTGACCAAAGCGTTGCCTTTTCCATTCTTTGCAGCAGTTTTTTAGGAGCTTGAGCTTGTTTCCAAATAAACAAAGCAAGGTGCCCATCATATTGAAGCTATTTCCAATTGATCTCAAACATTTTGTAGAAATCTTTATCTTCAAACCATATTGTTCCAGTCAGAAAGGTCTAGGGTCTAAGGTAGGGGTTGTTGATTGGATGCTCCAAAAGGATTGCATGATGAACAGATCCAACAGCAGGAAGGAGGAAATCTTGGAAGGAACCAAATATTCAATCCAGTCTACAGAGAGTGGGGGAGAGTTTGTGATTGGACCAAGTAAATCTACCACCCTCGAGGACAAAATCAGCTAAAAAAAAAGATACTGGAAATCTTTGATGTGAGCAGTTATACTTCCAGCAATGCTTTTCTCATCTACAGAGTACATTGTACTTTAGAATAGAGAGAAAAGAAGTTGGCACTGCTACAGAGTAGATTGTACTTTAAAGGAATTGTCGAATAATCGCAATTGGGTTTTTCTTTCATTTAAAAAAAAACACTTACAATGAATGAGTACAAAGAGTAAATTTCAACAGAGTAAAAAGATTTCAACACCACCACAATGTTTGAGATAAGTTCAACAAAGTAAAGATTTTTCATCAGATATACGACAAAGAATTCAGTCAAAAAAATAGTGGTTTGAACACAATGCTCAGCACAACAAAAATGTCATCAAGCTCATGCTTCAAACGGTTAAAACAAACACATTCAAACGATAAACCCAAACGGTTAAAACAAAATCTCATGCTCCACATAGAAAAAATCTCACATAAGCAAGTATCACATCAACCAAAATTGGAAATACCCAAAAATTATAAAAGAGGGATTAGAATCGTACATTGAGTTTCTTCTCTTTGGTTGCTCTTCGAGTGTTCATGAATGAGTACCACCACCACCACAAAGTTTGAGAATTGCTAGGAGTTGCATGTAGAATGGGTTGCAAGCCTTGAAAGCCCTCAGCTCTTGCAGCTCCTTCTACAACCTCCTGTTCTCCTCTATCAGTGTTTCACAACATCTCTTCAAGTACTCACAGTCCACCTCTGTTTTCTTCAAATTTGTTCTGAAAATTTCACATATTTTCATTGAATCAGAACTAAAATACAAAATTTGAAACACCCATTAAAAGAGATTAACGAAGGTTTGAAAAAACAAATAAACAATGTACCTTGCTCATCTGTTCCGAACCCAAACTTCTACTTGTCTGGGTCTGAGATTCAGCTGCTTTGCTAATTCAAGCTTTTGTTTATGAGATTTCAAACAAATGGCAAATGGGATTAGAGAAATATGGAGTATACCTGAAAGAAGTGAGAAACAAAAAGAATGAACTATGTTTCTCGAATAGTATGGTTCACAACAAAAGAGAGCAGTTTTTAAGCACATATTTAAGCACATCATAGAAGTTGGAAAAGGTGAATCATGAAAAATGGATAACAATGGAACAACTTATGAAAATGAAAACCAAAATAAAAAACAACAAAATTGAAGCAAGAATGAGCTTGTATAGATGCTAAGACCCACCAAGTAAAGTCATTAGATTTTAAAACTAAACCTAGCTCCCATTCAAAGCAAGAAACTCATAAACTAATCAACAAATACAAAGGTGAATATGAATAAAAAAATCATACAGCAGAACATTGATAAGTAAACACTTGAACTTGCATACCACTTAATTCCGTCATTAGTAGCTATTGCAATATCCAAGTTATCAGCTTTAACAAAAGAGAGCAGTTTTTAAGCACATTATAGAAGTTGGAAAAGGTGAATCATGAAAAATGGATAACAATGGAACAACTTATGAAAATGAAAACCAAAATAAAAAACAACAAAATTGAAGCAAGAATGAGCTTGTATAGATGCTACGACCCACCAAGTAAAGTCATTAGATTTTAAAACTAAACCTAGTTCCCATTCAAAGCAAGAAACTCATAAACTAATCAACAAATACAAAAGTAAATATGAATAAAAAAATCATACAGTAGAACATTGTTAAGTAAACACTTTTGAACTTGCATACCACTTAATTCCGTCATTAGTAGCTATTGCAATATCCAAGTTATCAGCTTTAACAAAAGAGAGCAGTTTTTAAGCACATTATAGAAGTTGGAAAAGGTGAATCATGAAAAATGGATAACAATGGAACAACTTATGAAAATGAAAACCAAAATAAAAAACAACAAAATTGAAGCAAGAATGAGCTTGTATAGATGCTACGACCCACCAAGTAAAGTCATTAGATTTTAAAACTAAACCTAGTTCCCATTCAAAGCAAGAAACTCATAAACTAATCAACAAATACAAAAGTAAATATGAATAAAAAAATCATACAGTAGAACATTGTTAAGTAAACACTTTTGAACTTGCATACCACTTAATTCCGTCATTAGTAGCTATTGCAATATCCAAGTTATCAGCTTTAACAAAAGAGAGCAGTTTTTAAGCACATTATAGAAGTTGGAAAAGGTGAATCATGAAAAATGGATAACAATGGAACAACTTATGAAAATGAAAACCAAAATAAAAAACAACAAAATTGAAGCAAGAATGAGCTTGTATAGATGCTAAGACCCACCAAGTAAAGTCATTAGATTTTAAAACTAAACCTAGCTCCCATTCAAAGCAAGAAACTCATAAACTAATCAACAAATACAAAAGTGAATATGAATAAAAAAATCATACAGCAGAACATTGATAAGTAAACACTTTTGAACTTGCATACCACTTAATTCCGTCATTAGTAGCTATTGCAATATCCAAGTTATCAGCTTTAACAAAAGAGAGTAGTTTTTAAGCACATTATAGAAGTTGGAAAAGGTGAATCATGAAAAAAGGATAACAATGGAACAACTTATGAAAATGAAAACCAAAATAAAAAACAACAAAATTGAAGCAAGAATGAGCTTGTATAGATGCTAAGACCCACCAAGTAAAGTCATTAGATTTTAAAACTAAACCTAGCTCCCATTCAAAGCAAGAAACTCATAAACTAATCAACAAATACAAAAGAAAATATGAATAAAAAAATCATACAGCAGAACATTGATAAGTAAACACTTTTGAACTTGCATACCACTTAATTCCGTCATTAGTAGCTATTGCAATATCCAAGTTATCAGCTTTAACAAAAGAGAGCAGTTTTTAAGCACATTATAAAAGTTGGAAAAGGTGAATCATGAAAAAAGGATAACAATGGAACAACTTATGAAAATGAAAACCAAAATAAAGAACAACAAAATTGAAGCAAGAATGAGCTTGTATAGATGCTAAGAATGAGCAAAAATTGAAGCAAGAATGAGCAAAAATTGAAGCAAGTACTCAGATCTGAAGAAGAAGAAGGATCTTACTTTTCCTCTTCGGCTTCACCTCTCCTCCTCCTCCTCCTCCACCGAATTGAAGAATGAAAGGAGAGAGTGAGGAGAAGAGATCTGAACCGCTACTACCTATCTGAAATCCCAATAGTACTCCAATCACCACCCCAATTGAAATCCCCATTATCAGCTTTGCTACCTTAACGATTACATTTACTCAACGATTATCAAATTATCTGAAACCCCATCCATTGTTATACAGCAGAACATTGATAAGTAAACACTTTTGAACTTGCATACCACTTAATTCCGTCATTAGTAGCTATTGCAATATCCAAGTTATCAGCTTTAACAAAAGAGAGCAGTTTTTAAGCACATTATAGAAGTTGGAAAAGGTGAATCATGAAAAATGGATAACAATGGAACAACTTATGAAAATGAAAACCAAAATAAAAAACAACAAAATTGAAGCAAGAATGAGCTTGTATAGATGCTACGACCCACCAAGTAAAGTCATTAGATTTTAAAACTAAACCTAGCTCCCATTCAAAGCAAGAAACTCATAAACTAATCAACAAATACAAAAGTAAATATGAATAAAAAAATCATACAGCAGAACATTGATAAGTAAACACTTTTGAACTTGCATACCACTTAATTCCGTCATTAGTAGCTATTGCAATATCCAAGTTATCAGCTTTAACAAAAGAGTGCAGTTTTTAAGCACATTATAGAAGTTGGAAAAGGTGAATCATGAAAAATGGATAACAATGGAACAACTTATGAAAATGAAAACCAAAATAAAAAACAACAAAATTGAAGCAAGAATGAGCTTGTATAGATGCTAAGACCCACCAAGTAAAGTCATTAGATTTTAAAACTAAACCTAGCTCCCATTCAAAGCAAGAAACTCATAAACTAATCAACAAATACAAAAGTAAATATGAATAAAAAAATCATACAGCAGAACATTGATAAGTAAACACTTTTGAACTTGCATACCACTTAATTCCGTCATTAGTAGCTATTGCAATATCCAAGTTATCAGCTTTAACAAAAGAGAGCAGTTTTTAAGCACATTATAGAAGTTGGAAAAGGTGAATCATGAAAAAAGGATAACAATGGAACAACTTATGAAAATGAAAACCAAAATAAAAAACAACAAAATTGAAGCAAGAATGAGCTTGTATAGATGCTAAGACCCACCAAGTAAAGTCATTAGATTTTAAAACTAAACCTAGCTCCCATTCAAAGCAAGAAACTCATAAACTAATCAACAAATACAAAAGAAAATATGAATAAAAAAATCATACAGCAGAACATTGATAAGTAAACACTTTTGAACTTGCATACCACTTAATTCCGTCATTAGTAGCTATTGCAATATCCAAGTTATCAGCTTTAACAAAAGAGAGCAGTTTTTAAGCACATTATAAAAGTTGGAAAAGGTGAATCATGAAAAAAGGATAACAATGGAACAACTTATGAAAATGAAAACCAAAATAAAGAACAACAAAATTGAAGCAAGAATGAGCTTGTATAGATGCTAAGAATGAGCAAAAATTGAAGCAAGAATGAGCAAAAATTGAAGCAAGTACTCAGATCTGAAGAAGAAGAAGGATCTTACTTTTCCTCTTCGGCTTCACCTCTCCTCCTCCTCCTCCTCCACCGAATTGAAGAATGAAAGGAGAGAGTGAGGAGAAGAGATCTGAACCGCTACTACCTATCTGAAATCCCAATAGTACTCCAATCACCACCCCAATTGAAATCCCCATTATCAGCTTTGCTACCTTAACGATTACATTTACTCAACGATTATCAAATTATCTGAAACCCCATCCATTGTTATACAGCAGAACATTGATAAGTAAACACTTTTGAACTTGCATACCACTTAATTCCGTCATTAGTAGCTATTGCAATATCCAAGTTATCAGCTTTAACAAAAGAGAGCAGTTTTTAAGCACATTATAGAAGTTGGAAAAGGTGAATCATGAAAAATGGATAGCAATGGAACAACTTATGAAAATGAAAACCAAAATAAAAAACAACAAAATTGAAGCAAGAATGAGCTTGTATAGATGCTAAGACCCACCAAGTAAAGTCATTAGATTTTAAAACTAAACCTAGCTCCCATTCAAAGCAAGAAACTCATAAACTAATCAACAAATACAAAGGTGAATATGAATAAAAAAATCATACAGCAGAACATTGATAAGTAAACACTTGAACTTGCATACCACTTAATTCCGTCATTAGTAGCTATTGCAATATCCAAGTTATCAGCTTTAACAAAAGAGAGCAGTTTTTAAGCACATTATAGAAGTTGGAAAAGGTGAATCATGAAAAATGGATAACAATGGAACAACTTATGAAAATGAAAACCAAAATAAAAAACAACAAAATTGAAGCAAGAATGAGCTTGTATAGATGCTACCACCAAGTAAAGTCATTAGATTTTAAAACTAAACCTAGTTCCCATTCAAAGCAAGAAACTCATAAACTAATCAACAAATACAAAAGTAAATATGAATAAAAAAATCATACAGTAGAACATTGATAAGTAAACACTTTTGAACTTGCATACCACTTAATTCCGTCATTAGTAGCTATTGCAATATCCAAGTTATCAGCTTTAACAAAAGAGAGCAGTTTTTAAGCACATTATAGAAGTTGGAAAAGGTGAATCATGAAAAATGGATAACAATGGAACAACTTATGAAAATGAAAACCAAAATAAAAAACAACAAAATTGAAGCAAGAATGAGCTTGTATAGATGCTAAGACCCACCAAGTAAAGTCATTAGATTTTAAAACTAAACCTAGCTCCCATTCAAAGCAAGAAACTCATAAACTAATCAACAAATACAAAAGTGAATATGAATAAAAAAATCATACAGCAGAACATTGATAAGTAAACACTTTTGAACTTGCATACCACTTAATTCCGTCATTAGTAGCTATTGCAATATCCAAGTTATCAGCTTTAACAAAAGAGAGTAGTTTTTAAGCACATTATAGAAGTTGGAAAAGGTGAATCATGAAAAAAGGATAACAATGGAACAACTTATGAAAATGAAAACCAAAATAAAAAACAACAAAATTGAAGCAAGAATGAGCTTGTATAGATGCTAAGACCCACCAAGTAAAGTCATTAGATTTTAAAACTAAACCTAGCTCCCATTCAAAGCAAGAAACTCATAAACTAATCAACAAATACAAAAGAAAATATGAATAAAAAAATCATACAGCAGAACATTGATAAGTAAACACTTTTGAACTTGCATACCACTTAATTCCGTCATTAGTAGCTATTGCAATATCCAAGTTATCAGCTTTAACAAAAGAGAGCAGTTTTTAAGCACATTATAAAAGTTGGAAAAGGTGAATCATGAAAAAAGGATAACAATGGAACAACTTATGAAAATGAAAACCAAAATAAAGAACAACAAAATTGAAGCAAGAATGAGCTTGTATAGATGCTAAGAATGAGCAAAAATTGAAGCAAGAATGAGCAAAAATTGAAGCAAGTACTCAGATCCGAAGAAGAAGAAGGATCTTACTTTTCCTCTTCGGCTTCACCTCTCCTCCTCCACCGAATTGAAGAATGAAAGGAGAGAGTGAGGAGAAGAGATCTGAACCGCTACTACCTATCTGAAATCCCAATAGTACTCCAATCACCACCCCAATTGAAATCCCCATTATCAGCTTTGCTACCTTAACGATTACATTTACTCAACGATTATCAAATTATCTGAAACCCCATCCATTGTTATACAGCAGAACATTGATAAGTAAACACTTTTGAACTTGCATACCACTTAATTCCGTCATTAGTAGCTATTGCAATATCCAAGTTATCAGCTTTAACAAAAGAGAGCAGTTTTTAAGCACATTATAGAAGTTGGAAAAGGTGAATCATGAAAAATGGATAACAATGGAACAACTTATGAAAATGAAAACCAAAATAAAAAACAACAAAATTGAAGCAAGAATGAGCTTGTATAGATGCTACGACCCACCAAGTAAAGTCATTAGATTTTAAAACTAAACCTAGCTCCCATTCAAAGCAAGAAACTCATAAACTAATCAACAAATACAAAAGTAAATATGAATAAAAAAATCATACAGCAGAACATTGATAAGTAAACACTTTTGAACTTGCATACCACTTAATTCCGTCATTAGTAGCTATTGCAATATCCAAGTTATCAGCTTTAACAAAAGAGTGCAGTTTTTAAGCACATTATAGAAGTTGGAAAAGGTGAATCATGAAAAAAGGATAACAATGGAACAACTTATGAAAATGAAAACCAAAATAAAAAACAACAAAATTGAAGCAAGAATGAGCTTGTATAGATGCTAAGACCCACCAAGTAAAGTCATTAGATTTTAAAACTAAACCTAGCTCCCATTCAAAGCAAGAAACTCATAAACTAATCAACAAATACAAAAGAAAATATGAATAAAAAAATCATACAGCAGAACATTGATAAGTAAACACTTTTGAACTTGCATACCACTTAATTCCGTCATTAGTAGCTATTGCAATATCCAAGTTATCAGCTTTAACAAAAGAGTGCAGTTTTTAAGCACATTATAGAAGTTGGAAAAGGTGAATCATGAAAAAAGGATAACAATGTAACAACATATGAAAATGAAAACCAAAATAAAAAACAACAAAATTGAAGCAAGAATGAGCTTGTATAGATGCTAAGACCCACCAAGTAAAGTCATTAGATTTTAAAACTAAACATAGCTCCCAATCAAAGCAAGAAACTCATAAACTAATCAACAAATACAAAAGAAAATATGAATAAAAAAATCATACAGCAGAACATTGATAAGTAAACACTTTTGAACTTGCATACCACTTAATTCCGTCATTAGTAGCTATTGCAATATCCAAGTTATCAGCTTTAACAAAAGAGAGCAGTTTTTAAGCACATTATAGAAGTTGGAAAAGGTGAATCATGAAAAATGGATAACAATGGAACAACTTATGAAAATGAAAACCAAAATAAAAAACAACAAAATTGAAGCAAGAATGAGCTTGTATAGATGCTACGACCCACCAAGTAAAGTCATTAGATTTTAAAACTAAACCTAGCTCCCATTCAAAGCAAGAAACTCATAAACTAATCAACAAATACAAAAGTAAATATGAATAAAAAAATCATACAGCAGAACATTGATAAGTAAACACTTTTGAACTTGCATACCACTTAATTCCGTCATTAGTAGCTATTGCAATATCCAAGTTATCAGCTTTAACAAAAGAGTGCAGTTTTTAAGCACATTATAGAAGTTGGAAAAGGTGAATCATGAAAAATGGATAACAATGGAACAACTTATGAAAATGAAAACCAAAATAAAAAACAACAAAATTGAAGCAAGAATGAGCTTGTATAGATGCTAAGACCCACCAAGTAAAGTCATTAGATTTTAAAACTAAACCTAGCTCCCATTCAAAGCAAGAAACTCATAAACTAATCAACAAATACAAAAGTAAATATGAATAAAAAAATCATACAGCAGAACATTGATAAGTAAACACTTTTGAACTTGCATACCACTTAATTCCGTCATTAGTAGCTATTGCAATATCCAAGTTATCAGCTTTAACAAAAGAGAGCAGTTTTTAAGCACATTATAGAAGTTGGAAAAGGTGAATCATGAAAAAAGGATAACAATGGAACAACTTATGAAAATGAAAACCAAAATAAAAAACAACAAAATTGAAGCAAGAATGAGCTTGTATAGATGCTAAGACCCACCAAGTAAAGTCATTAGATTTTAAAACTAAACCTAGCTCCCATTCAAAGCAAGAAACTCATAAACTAATCAACAAATACAAAAGAAAATATGAATAAAAAAATCATACAGCAGAACATTGATAAGTAAACACTTTTGAACTTGCATACCACTTAATTCCGTCATTAGTAGCTATTGCAATATCCAAGTTATCAGCTTTAACAAAAGAGAGCAGTTTTTAAGCACATTATAGAAGTTGGAAAAGGTGAATCATGAAAAAAGGATAACAATGGAACAACTTATGAAAATGAAAACCAAAATAAAGAACAACAAAATTGAAGCAAGAATGAGCTTGTATAGATGCTAAGAATGAGCAAAAATTGAAGCAAGAATGAGCAAAAATTGAAGCAAGTACTCAGATCTGAAGAAGAAGAAGGATCTTACTTTTCCTCTTCGGCTTCACCTCTCCTCCTCCACCGAATTGAAGAATGAAAGGAGAGAGTGAGGAGAAGAGATCTGAACCGCTACTACCTATCTGAAATCCCAATAGTACTCCAATCACCACCCCAATTGAAATCCCCATTATCAGCTTTGCTAACTTAACGATTATATTTACTCAACGATTATCAAATTATCTGAAACCCCATCCATTGTTATACAGCAGAACATTGATAAGTAAACACTTTTGAACTTGCATACCACTTAATTCCGTCATTAGTAGCTATTGCAATATCCAAGTTATCAGCTTTAACAAAAGAGAGCAGTTTTTAAGCACATTATAGAAGTTGGAAAAGGTGAATCATGAAAAATGGATAACAATGGAACAACTTATGAAAATGAAAACCAAAATAAAAAACAACAAAATTGAAGCAAGAATGAGCTTGTATAGATGCTACGACCCACCAAGTAAAGTCATTAGATTTTAAAACTAAACCTAGCTCCCATTCAAAGCAAGAAACTCATAAACTAATCAACAAATACAAAAGTAAATATGAATAAAAAAATCATACAGCAGAACATTGATAAGTAAACACTTTTGAACTTGCATACCACTTAATTCCGTCATTAGTAGCTATTGCAATATCCAAGTTATCAGCTTTAACAAAAGAGTGCAGTTTTTAAGCACATTATAGAAGTTGGAAAAGGTGAATCATGAAAAATGGATAACAATGGAACAACATATGAAAATGAAAACCAAAATAAAAAACAACAAAATTGAAGCAAGAATGAGCTTGTATAGATGCTAAGACCCACCAAGTAAAGTCATTAGATTTTAAAACTAAACCTAGCTCCCATTCAAAGCAAGAAACTCATAAACTAATCAACAAATACAAAAGTAAATATGAATAAAAAAATCATACAGCAGAACATTGATAAGTAAACACTTTTGAACTTGCATACCACTTAATTCCGTCATTAGTAGCTATTGCAATATCCAAGTTATCAGCTTTAACAAAAGAGAGCAGTTTTTAAGCACATTATAGAAGTTGGAAAAGGTGAATCATGAAAAATGGATAACAATGGAACAACTTATGAAAATGAAAACCAAAATAAAAAACAACAAAATTGAAGCAAGAATGAGCTTGTATAGATGCTACGACCCACCAAGTAAAGTCATTAGATTTTAAAACTAAACCTAGCTCCCATTCAAAGCAAGAAACTCATAAACTAATCAACAAATACAAAAGTAAATATGAATAAAAAAATCATACAGCAGAACATTGATAAGTAAACACTTTTGAACTTGCATACCACTTAATTCCGTCATTAGTAGCTATTGCAATATCCAAGTTATCAGCTTTAACAAAAGAGTGCAGTTTTTAAGCACATTATAGAAGTTGGAAAAGGTGAATCATGAAAAATGGATAACAATGGAACAACTTATGAAAATGAAAACCAAAATAAAAAACAACAAAATTGAAGCAAGAATGAGCTTGTATAGATGCTAAGACCCACCAAGTAAAGTCATTAGATTTTAAAACTAAACCTAGCTCCCATTCAAAGCAAGAAACTCATAAACTAATCAACAAATACAAAAGTAAATATGAATAAAAAAATCATACAGCAGAACATTGATAAGTAAACACTTTTGAACTTGCATACCACTTAATTCCGTCATTAGTAGCTATTGCAATATCCAAGTTATCAGCTTTAACAAAAGAGAGCAGTTTTTAAGCACATTATAGAAGTTGGAAAAGGTGAATCATGAAAAATGGATAACAATGGAACAACTTATGAAAATGAAAACCAAAATAAAAAACAACAAAATTGAAGCAAGAATGAGCTTGTATAGATGCTAAGACCCACCAAGTAAAGTCATTAGATTTTAAAACTAAACCTAGCTCCCATTCAAAGCAAGAAACTCATAAACTAATCAACAAATACAAAAGTAAATATGAATAAAAAAATCATACAGCAGAACATTGATAAGTAAACACTTTTGAACTTGCATACCACTTAATTCCGTCATTAGTAGCTATTGCAATATCCAAGTTATCAGCTTTAACAAAAGAGAGCAGTTTTTAAGCACATTATAGAAGTTGGAAAAGGTGAATCATGAAAAAAGGATAACAATGGAACAACTTATGAAAATGAAAACCAAAATAAAAAACAACAAAATTGAAGCAAGAATGAGCTTGTATAGATGCTAAGACCCACCAAGTAAAGTCATTAGATTTTAAAACTAAACCTAGCTCCCATCCAAAGCAAGAAACTCATAAACTAATCAACAAATACAAAAGAAAATATGAATAAAAAAATCATACAGCAGAACATTGATAAGTAAACACTTTTGAACTTGCATACCACTTAATTCCGTCATTAGTAGCTATTGCAATATCCAAGTTATCAGCTTTAACAAAAGAGAGCAGTTTTTAAGCACATTATAGAAGTTGGAAAAGGTGAATCATGAAAAAAGGATAACAATGGAACAACTTATGAAAATGAAAACCAAAATAAAGAACAACAAAATTGAAGCAAGAATGAGCTTGTATAGATGCTAAGAATGAGCAAAAATTGAAGCAAGAATGAGCAAAAATTGAAGCAAGTACTCAGATCTGAAGAAGAAGAAGGATCTTACTTTTCCTCTTCGGCTTCACCTCTCCTCCTCCACCGAATTGAAGAATGAAAGGAGAGAGTGAGGAGAAGAGATCTGAACCGCTACTACCTATCTGAAATCCCAATAGTACTCCAATCACCACCCCAATTGAAATCCCCATTATCAGCTTTGCTACCTTAACGATTACATTTACTCAACGATTATCAAATTATCTGAAACCCCATCCATTGTTATACAGCAGAACATTGATAAGTAAACACTTTTGAACTTGCATACCACTTAATTCCGTCATTAGTAGCTATTGCAATATCCAAGTTATCAGCTTTAACAAAAGAGAGCAGTTTTTAAGCACATTATAGAAGTTGGAAAAGGTGAATCATGAAAAATGGATAACAATGGAACAACTTATGAAAATGAAAACCAAAATAAAAAACAACAAAATTGAAGCAAGAATGAGCTTGTATAGATGCTACGACCCACCAAGTAAAGTCATTAGATTTTAAAACTAAACCTAGCTCCCATTCAAAGCAAGAAACTCATAAACTAATCAACAAATACAAAAGTAAATATGAATAAAAAAATCATACAGCAGAACATTGATAAGTAAACACTTTTGAACTTGCATACCACTTAATTCCGTCATTAGTAGCTATTGCAATATCCAAGTTATCAGCTTTAACAAAAGAGTGCAGTTTTTAAGCACATTATAGAAGTTGGAAAAGGTGAATCATGAAAAATGGATAACAATGGAACAACTTATGAAAATGAAAAGCAAAATAAAAAACAACAAAATTGAAGCAAGAATGAGCTTGTATAGATGCTAAGAACCACCAAGTAAAGTCATTAGATTTTAAAACTAAACCTAGCTCCCATTCAAAGCAAGAAACTCATAAACTAATCAACAAATACAAAAGTAAATATGAATAAAAAAATCATACAGCAGAACATTGATAAGTAAACACTTTTGAACTTGCATACCACTTAATTCCGTCATTAGTAGCTATTGCAATATCCAAGTTATCAGCTTTAACAAAAGAGAGCAGTTTTTAAGCACATTATAGAAGTTGGAAAAGGTGAATCATGAAAAATGGATAACAATGGAACAACTTATGAAAATGAAGACCAAAATAAAAAACAACAAAATTGAAGCAAGAATGAGCTTGTATAGATGCTAAGACCCACCAAGTAAAGTCATTAGATTTTAAAACTAAACCTAGCTCCCATTCAAAGCAAGAAACTCATAAACTAATCAACAAATACAAAAGTAAATATGAATAAAAAAATCATACAGCAGAACATTGATAAGTAAACACTTTTGAACTTGCATACCACTTAATTCCGTCATTAGTAGCTATTGCAATATCCAAGTTATCAGCTTTAACAAAAGAGAGCAGTTTTTAAGCACATTATAGAAGTTGGAAAAGGTGAATCATGAAAAAAGGATAACAATGGAACAACTTATGAAAATGAAAACCAAAATAAAAAACAACAAAATTGAAGAAAGAATGAGCTTGTATAGATGCTAAGACCCACCAAGTAAAGTCATTAGATTTTAAAACTAAACCTAGCTCCCATCCAAAGCAAGAAACTCATAAACTAATCAACAAATACAAAAGAAAATATGAATAAAAAAATCATACAGCAGAACATTGATAAGTAAACACTTTTGAACTTGCATACCACTTAATTCCGTCATTAGTAGCTATTGCAATATCCAAGTTATCAGCTTTAACAAAAGAGAGCAGTTTTTAAGCACATTATAGAAGTTGGAAAAGGTGAATCATGAAAAAAGGATAACAATGGAACAACTTATGAAAATGAAAACCAAAATAAAGAACAACAAAATTGAAGCAAGAATGAGCTTGTATAGATGCTAAGAATGAGCAAAAATTGAAGCAAGAATGAGCAAAAATTGAAGCAAGTACTCAGATCTGAAGAAGAAGAAGGATCTTACTTTTCCTCTTCGGCTTCACCTCTCCTCCTCCACCGAATTGAAGAATGAAAGGAGAGAGTGAGGAGAAGAGATCTGAACCGCTACTACCTATCTGAAATCCCAATAGTACTCCAATCACCACCCCAATTGAAATCCCCATTATCAGCTTTGCTACCTTAACGATTACATTTACTCAACGATTATCAAATTATCTGAAACCCCATCCATTGTTATACAGCAGAACATTGATAAGTAAACACTTTTGAACTTGCATACCACTTAATTCCGTCATTAGTAGCTATTGCAATATCCAAGTTATCAGCTTTAACAAAAGAGAGCAGTTTTTAAGCACATTATAGAAGTTGGAAAAGGTGAATCATGAAAAATGGATAACAATGGAACAACTTATGAAAATGAAAACCAAAATAAAAAACAACAAAATTGAAGCAAGAATGAGCTTGTATAGATGCTACGACCCACCAAGTAAAGTCATTAGATTTTAAAACTAAACCTAGCTCCCATTCAAAGCAAGAAACTCATAAACTAATCAACAAATACAAAAGTAAATATGAATAAAAAAATCATACAGCAGAACATTGATAAGTAAACACTTTTCAACTTGCATACCACTTAATTCCGTCATTAGTAGCTATTGCAATATCCAAGTTATCAGCTTTAACAAAAGAGTGCAGTTTTTAAGCACATTATAGAAGTTGGAAAAGGTGAATCATGAAAAATGGATAACAATGGAACAACTTATGAAAATGAAAACCAAAATAAAAAACAACAAAATTGAAGCAAGAATGAGCTTGTATAGATGCTAAGACCCACCAAGTAAAGTCATTAGATTTTAAAACTAAACCTAGCTCCCATTCAAAGCAAGAAACTCATAAACTAATCAACAAATACAAAAGTAAATATGAATAAAAAAATCATACAGCAGAACATTGATAAGTAAACACTTTTGAACTTGCATACCACTTAATTCCGTCATTAGTAGCTATTGCAATATCCAAGTTATCAGCTTTAACAAAAGAGAGCAGTTTTTAAGCACATTATAGAAGTTGGAAAAGGTGAATCATGAAAAATGGATAACAATGGAACAACTTATGAAAATGAAAACCAAAATAAAAAACAACAAAATTGAAGCAAGAATGAGCTTGTATAGATGCTAAGACCCACCAAGTAAAGTCATTAGATTTTAAAACTAAACCTAGCTCCCATTCAAAGCAAGAAACTCATAAACTAATCAACAAATACAAAAGTAAATATGAATAAAAAAATCATACAGCAGAACATTGATAAGTAAACACTTTTGAACTTGCATACCACTTAATTCCGTCATTAGTAGCTATTGCAATATCCAAGTTATCAGCTTTAACAAAAGAGTGCAGTTTTTAAGCACATTATAGAAGTTGGAAAAGGTGAATCATGAAAAATGGATAACAATGGAACAACTTATGAAAATGAAAACCAAAATAAAAAACAACAAAATTGAAGCAAGAATGAGCTTGTATAGATGCTAAGACCCACCAAGTAAAGTCATTAGATTTTAAAACTAAACCTAGCTCCCATTCAAAGCAAGAAACTCATAAACTAATCAACAAATACAAAAGTAAATATGAATAAAAAAATCATACAGCAGAACATTGATAAGTAAACACTTTTGAACTTGCATACCACTTAATTCCGTCATTAGTAGCTATTGCAATATCCAAGTTATCAGCTTTGACAAAAGAGAGCAGTTTTTAAGCACATTATAGAAGTTGGAAAAGGTGAATCATGAAAAATGGATAACAATGGAACAACTTATGAAAATGAAAACCAAAATAAAAAACAACAAAATTGAAGCAAGAATGAGCTTGTATAGATGCTAAGACCCACCAAGTAAAGTCATTAGATTTTAAAACTAAACCTAGCTCCCATTCAAAGCAAGAAACTCATAAACTAATCAACAAATACAAAAGTAAATATGAATAAAAAAATCATACAGCAGAACATTGATAAGTAAACACTTTTGAACTTGCATACCACTTAATTCCGTCATTAGTAGCTATTGCAATATCCAAGTTATCAGCTTTAACAAAAGAGAGCAGTTTTTAAGCACATTATAGAAGTTGGAAAAGGTGAATCATGAAAAAAGGATAACAATGGAACAACTTATGAAAATGAAAACCAAAATAAAAAACAACAAAATTGAAGAAAGAATGAGCTTGTATAGATGCTAAGACCCACCAAGTAAAGTCATTAGATTTTAAAACTAAACCTAGCTCCCATCCAAAGCAAGAAACTCATAAACTAATCAACAAATACAAAAGAAAATATGAATAAAAAAATCATACAGCAGAACATTGATAAGTAAACACTTTTGAACTTGCATACCACTTAATTCCGTCATTAGTAGCTATTGCAATATCCAAGTTATCAGCTTTAACAAAAGAGAGCAGTTTTTAAGCACATTATAGAAGTTGGAAAAGGTGAATCATGAAAAAAGGATAACAATGGAACAACTTATGAAAATGAAAACCAAAATAAAGAACAACAAAATTGAAGCAAGAATGAGCTTGTATAGATGCTAAGAATGAGCAAAAATTGAAGCAAGAATGAGCAAAAATTGAAGCAAGTACTCAGATCTGAAGAAGAAGAAGGATCTTACTTTTCCTCTTCGGCTTCACCTCTCCTCCTCCACCGAATTGAAGAATGAAAGGAGAGAGTGAGGAGAAGAGATCTGAACCGCTACTACCTATCTGAAATCCCAATAGTACTCCAATCACCACCCCAATTGAAATCCCCATTATCAGCTTTGCTACCTTAACGATTACATTTACTCAACGATTATCAAATTATCTGAAACCCCATCCATTGTTATACAGCAGAACATTGATAAGTAAACACTTTTGAACTTGCATACCACTTAATTCCGTCATTAGTAGCTATTGCAATATCCAAGTTATCAGCTTTAACAAAAGAGAGCAGTTTTTAAGCACATTATAGAAGTTGGAAAAGGTGAATCATGAAAAATGGATAACAATGGAACAACTTATGAAAATGAAAACCAAAATAAAAAACAACAAAATTGAAGCAAGAATGAGCTTGTATAGATGCTACGACCCACCAAGTAAAGTCATTAGATTTTAAAACTAAACCTAGCTCCCATTCAAAGCAAGAAACTCATAAACTAATCAACAAATACAAAAGTAAATATGAATAAAAAAATCATACAGCAGAACATTGATAAGTAAACACTTTTCAACTTGCATACCACTTAATTCCGTCATTAGTAGCTATTGCAATATCCAAGTTATCAGCTTTAACAAAAGAGTGCAGTTTTTAAGCACATTATAGAAGTTGGAAAAGGTGAATCATGAAAAATGGATAACAATGGAACAACTTATGAAAATGAAAACCAAAATAAAAAACAACAAAATTGAAGCAAGAATGAGCTTGTATAGATGCTAAGACCCACCAAGTAAAGTCATTAGATTTTAAAACTAAACCTAGCTCCCATTCAAAGCAAGAAACTCATAAACTAATCAACAAATACAAAAGTAAATATGAATAAAAAAATCATACAGCAGAACATTGATAAGTAAACACTTTTGAACTTGCATACCACTTAATTCCGTCATTAGTAGCTATTGCAATATCCAAGTTATCAGCTTTAACAAAAGAGAGCAGTTTTTAAGCACATTATAGAAGTTGGAAAAGGTGAATCATGAAAAATGGATAACAATGGAACAACTTATGAAAATGAAAACCAAAATAAAAAACAACAAAATTGAAGCAAGAATGAGCTTGTATAGATGCTAAGACCCACCAAGTAAAGTCATTAGATTTTAAAACTAAACCTAGCTCCCATTCAAAGCAAGAAACTCATAAACTAATCAACAAATACAAAAGTAAATATGAATAAAAAAATCATACAGCAGAACATTGATAAGTAAACACTTTTGAACTTGCATACCACTTAATTCCGTCATTAGTAGCTATTGCAATATCCAAGTTATCAGCTTTAACAAAAGAGTGCAGTTTTTAAGCACATTATAGAAGTTGGAAAAGGTGAATCATGAAAAATGGATAACAATGGAACAACTTATGAAAATGAAAACCAAAATAAAAAACAACAAAATTGAAGCAAGAATGAGCTTGTATAGATGCTAAGACCCACCAAGTAAAGTCATTAGATTTTAAAACTAAACCTAGCTCCCATTCAAAGCAAGAAACTCATAAACTAATCAACAAATACAAAAGTAAATATGAATAAAAAAATCATACAGCAGAACATTGATAAGTAAACACTTTTGAACTTGCATACCACTTAATTCCGTCATTAGTAGCTATTGCAATATCCAAGTTATCAGCTTTGACAAAAGAGAGCAGTTTTTAAGCACATTATAGAAGTTGGAAAAGGTGAATCATGAAAAATGGATAACAATGGAACAACTTATGAAAATGAAAACCAAAATAAAAAACAACAAAATTGAAGCAAGAATGAGCTTGTATAGATGCTAAGACCCACCAAGTAAAGTCATTAGATTTTAAAACTAAACCTAGCTCCCATTCAAAGCAAGAAACTCATAAACTAATCAACAAATACAAAAGAAAATATGAATAAAAAAATCATACAGCAGAACATTGATAAGTAAACACTTTTGAACTTGCATACCACTTAATTCCGTCATTAGTAGCTATTGCAATATCCAAGTTATCAGCTTTAACAAAAGAGAGCAGTTTTTAAGCACATTATAGAAGTTGGAAAAGGTGAATCATGAAAAAAGGATAACAATGGAACAACTTATGAAAATGAAAACCAAAATAAAGAACAACAAAATTGAAGCAAGAATGAGCTTGTATAGATGCTAAGAATGAGCAAAAATTGAAGCAAGAATGAGCAAAAATTGAAGCAAGTACTCAGATCTGAAGAAGAAGAAGGATCTTACTTTTCCTCTTCGGCTTCACCTCTCCTCCTCCACCGAATTGAAGAATGAAAGGAGAGAGTGAGGAGAAGAGATCTGAACCGCTACTACCTATCTGAAATCCCAATAGTACTCCAATCACCACCCCAATTGAAATCCCCATTATCAGCTTTGCTACCTTAACGATTACATTTACTCAACGATTATCAAATTATCTGAAACCCCATCCATTGTTATACAGCAGAACATTGATAAGTAAACACTTTTGAACTTGCATACCACTTAATTCCGTCATTAGTAGCTATTGCAATATCCAAGTTATCAGCTTTAACAAAAGAGAGCAGTTTTTAAGCACATTATAGAAGTTGGAAAAGGTGAATCATGAAAAATGGATAACAATGGAACAACTTATGAAAATGAAAACCAAAATAAAAAACAACAAAATTGAAGCAAGAATGAGCTTGTATAGATGCTACGACCCACCAAGTAAAGTCATTAGATTTTAAAACTAAACCTAGCTCCCATTCAAAGCAAGAAACTCATAAACTAATCAACAAATACAAAAGTAAATATGAATAAAAAAATCATACAGCAGAACATTGATAAGTAAACACTTTTGAACTTGCATACCACTTAATTCCGTCATTAGTAGCTATTGCAATATCCAAGTTATCAGCTTTAACAAAAGAGAGCAGTTTTTAAGCACATTATAGAAGTTGGAAAAGGTGAATCATGAAAAATGGATAACAATGGAACAACTTATGAAAATGAAAACCAAAATAAAAAACAACAAAATTGAAGCAAGAATGAGCTTGTATAGATGCTAAGACCCACCAAGTAAAGTCATTAGATTTTAAAACTAAACCTAGCTCCCATTCAAAGCAAGAAACTCATAAACTAATCAACAAATACAAAAGTAAATATGAATAAAAAAATCATACAGCAGAACATTGATAAGTAAACACTTTTGAACTTGCATACCACTTAATTCCGTCATTAGTAGCTATTGCAATATCCAAGTTATCAGCTTTAACAAAAGAGAGCAGTTTTTAAGCACATTATAGAAGTTGGAAAAGGTGAATCATGAAAAAAGGATAACAATGGAACAACTTATGAAAATGAAAACCAAAATAAAAAACAACAAAATTGAAGCAAGAATGAGCTTGTATAGATGCTAAGACCCACCAAGTAAAGTCATTAGATTTTAAAACTAAACCTAGCTCCCATCCAAAGCAAGAAACTCATAAACTAATCAACAAATACAAAAGAAAATATGAATAAAAAAATCATACAGCAGAACATTGATAAGTAAACACTTTTGAACTTGCATACCACTTAATTCCGTCATTAGTAGCTATTGCAATATCCAAGTTATCAGCTTTAACAAAAGAGAGCAGTTTTTAAGCACATTATAGAAGTTGGAAAAGGTGAATCATGAAAAAAGGATAACAATGGAACAACTTATGAAAATGAAAACCAAAATAAAGAACAACAAAATTGAAGCAAGAATGAGCTTGTATAGATGCTAAGAATGAGCAAAAATTGAAGCAAGAATGAGCAAAAATTGAAGCAAGTACTCAGATCTGAAGAAGAAGAAGGATCTTACTTTACCTCTTCGGCTTCACCTCTCCTCCTCCACCGAATTGAAGAATGAAAGGAGAGAGTGAGGAGAAGAGATCTGAACCGCTACTACCTATCTGAAATCCCAATAGTACTCCAATCACCACCCCAATTGAAATCCCCATTATCAGCTTTGCTACCTTAACGATTACATTTACTCAACGATTATCAAATTATCTGAAACCCCATCCATTGTTATACAGCAGAACATTGATAAGTAAACACTTTTGAACTTGCATACCACTTAATTCCGTCATTAGTAGCTATTGCAATATCCAAGTTATCAGCTTTAACAAAAGAGAGCAGTTTTTAAGCACATTATAGAAGTTGGAAAAGGTGAATCATGAAAAATGGATAACAATGGAACAACTTATGAAAATGAAAACCAAAATAAAAAACAACAAAATTGAAGCAAGAATGAGCTTGTATAGATGCTACGACCCACCAAGTAAAGTCATTAGATTTTAAAACTAAACCTAGCTCCCATTCAAAGCAAGAAACTCATAAACTAATCAACAAATACAAAAGTAAATATGAATAAAAAAATCATACAGCAGAACATTGATAAGTAAACACTTTTGAACTTGCATACCACTTAATTCCGTCATTAGTAGCTATTGCAATATCCAAGTTATCAGCTTTAACAAAAGAGTGCAGTTTTTAAGCACATTATAGAAGTTGGAAAAGGTGAATCATGAAAAATGGATAACAATGGAACAACTTATGAAAATGAAAACCAAAATAAAAAACAACAAAATTGAAGCAAGAATGAGCTTGTATAGATGCTAAGACCCACCAAGTAAAGTCATTAGATTTTAAAACTAAACCTAGCTCCCATTCAAAGCAAGAAACTCATAAACTAATCAACAAATACAAAAGTAAATATGAATAAAAAAATCATACAGCAGAACATTGATAAGTAAACACTTTTGAACTTGCATACCACTTAATTCAGTCATTAGTAGCTATTGCAATATCCAAGTTATCAGCTTTAACAAAAGAGAGCAGTTTTTAAGCACATTATAGAAGTTGGAAAAGGTGAATCATGAAAAATGGATAACAATGGAACAACTTATGAAAATGAAAACCAAAATAAAAAACAACAAAATTGAAGCAAGAATGAGCTTGTATAGATGCTAAGACCCACCAAGTAAAGTCATTAGATTTTAAAACTAAACCTAGCTCCCATTCAAAGCAAGAAACTCATAAACTAATCAACAAATACAAAAGTAAATATGAATAAAAAAATCATACAGCAGAACATTGATAAGTAAACACTTTTGAACTTGCATACCACTTAATTCCGTCATTAGTAGCTATTGCAATATCCAAGTTATCAGCTTTAACAAAAGAGTGCAGTTTTTAAGCACATTATAGAAGTTGGAAAAGGTGAATCATGAAAAATGGATAACAATGGAACAACTTATGAAAATGAAAACCAAAATAAAAAACAACAAAATTGAAGCAAGAATGAGCTTGTATAGATGCTAAGACCCACCAAGTAAAGTCATTAGATTTTAAAACTAAACCTAGCTCCCATTCAAAGCAAGAAACTCATAAACTAATCAACAAATACAAAAGTAAATATGAATAAAAAAATCATACAGCAGAACATTGATAAGTAAACACTTTTGAACTTGCATACCACTTAATTCCGTCATTAGTAGCTATTGCAATATCCAAGTTATCAGCTTTAACAAAAGAGAGCAGTTTTTAAGCACATTATAGAAGTTGGAAAAGGTGAATCATGAAAAATGGATAACAATGGAACAACTTATGAAAATGAAAACCAAAATAAAAAACAACAAAATTGAAGCAAGAATGAGCTTGTATAGATGCTAAGACCCACCAAGTAAAGTCATTAGATTTTAAAACTAAACCTAGCTCCCATTCAAAGCAAGAAACTCATAAACTAATCAACAAATACAAAAGTAAATATGAATAAAAAAATCATACAGCAGAACATTGATAAGTAAACACTTTTGAACTTGCATACCACTTAATTCCGTCATTAGTAGCTATTGCAATATCCAAGTTATCAGCTTTAACAAAAGAGAGCAGTTTTTAAGCACATTATAGAAGTTGGAAAAGGTGAATCATGAAAAAAGGATAACAATGGAACAACTTATGAAAATGAAAACCAAAATAAAAAACAACAAAATTGAAGCAAGAATGAGCTTGTATAGATGCTAAGACCCACCAAGTAAAGTCATTAGATTTTAAAACTAAACCTAGCTCCCATCCAAAGCAAGAAACTCATAAACTAATCAACAAATACAAAAGAAAATATGAATAAAAAAATCATACAGCATAACATTGATAAGTAAACACTTTTGAACTTGCATACCACTTAATTCCGTCATTAGTAGCTATTGCAATATCCAAGTTATCAGCTTTAACAAAAGAGAGCAGTTTTTAAGCACATTATAGAAGTTGGAAAAGGTGAATCATGAAAAAAGGATAACAATGGAACAACTTATGAAAATGAAAACCAAAATAAAGAACAACAAAATTGAAGCAAGAATGAGCTTGTATAGATGCTAAGAATGAGCAAAAATTGAAGCAAGAATGAGCAAAAATTGAAGCAAGTACTCAGATCTGAAGAAGAAGAAGGATCTTACTTTTCCTCTTCGGCTTCACCTCTCCTCCTCCACCGAATTGAAGAATGAAAGGAGAGAGTGAGGAGAAGAGATCTGAACCGCTACTACCTATCTGAAATCCCAATAGTACTCCAATCACCACCCCAATTGAAATCCCCATTATCAGCTTTGCTACCTTAACGATTACATTTACTCAACGATTATCAAATTATCTGAAACCCCATCCATTGTTATACAGCAGAACATTGATAAGTAAACACTTTTGAACTTGCATACCACTTAATTCCGTCATTAGTAGCTATTGCAATATCCAAGTTATCAGCTTTAACAAAAGAGAGCAGTTTTTAAGCACATTATAGAAGTTGGAAAAGGTGAATCATGAAAAATGGATAACAATGGAACAACTTATGAAAATGAAAACAAAAATAAAAAACAACAAAATTGAAGCAAGAATGAGCTTGTATAGATGCTACGACCCACCAAGTAAAGTCATTAGATTTTAAAACTAAACCTAGCTCCCATTCAAAGCAAGAAACTCATAAACTAATCAACAAATACAAAAGTAAATATGAATAAAAAAATCATACAGCAGAACATTGATAAGTAAACACTTTTGAACTTGCATACCACTTAATTCCGTCATTAGTAGCTATTGCAATATCCAAGTTATCAGCTTTAACAAAAGAGTGCAGTTTTTAAGCACATTATAGAAGTTGGAAAAGGTGAATCATGAAAAATGGATAACAATGGAACAACTTATGAAAATGAAAACCAAAATAAAAAACAACAAAATTGAAGCAAGAATGAGCTTGTATAGATGCTAAGACCCACCAAGTAAAGTCATTAGATTTTAAAACTAAACCTAGCTCCCATTCAAAGCAAGAAACTCATAAACTAATCAACAAATACAAAAGTAAATATGAATAAAAAAATCATACAGCAGAACATTGATAAGTAAACACTTTTGAACTTGCATACCACTTAATTCCGTCATTAGTAGCTATTGCAATATCCAAGTTATCAGCTTTAACAAAAGAGTGCAGTTTTTAAGCACATTATAGAAGTTGGAAAAGGTGAATCATGAAAAATGGATAACAATGGAACAACTTATGAAAATGAAAACCAAAATAAAAAACAACAAAATTGAAGCAAGAATGAGCTTGTATAGATGCTAAGACCCACCAAGTAAAGTCATTAGATTTTAAAACTAAACCTAGCTCCCATTCAAAGCAACAAACTCATAAACTAATCAACAAATACAAAAGTAAATATGAATAAAAAAATCATACAGCAGAACATTGATAAGTAAACACTTTTGAACTTGCATACCACTTAATTCCGTCATTAGTAGCTATTGCAATATCCAAGTTATCAGCTTTAACAAAAGAGAGCAGTTTTTAAGCACATTATAGAAGTTGGAAAAGGTGAATCATGAAAAATGGATAACAATGGAACAACTTATGAAAATGAAAACCAAAATAAAAAACAACAAAATTGAAGCAAGAATGAGCTTGTATAGATGCTAAGACCCACCAAGTAAAGTCATTAGATTTTAAAACTAAACTTAGCTCCCATTCAAAGCAAGAAACTCATAAACTAATCAACAAATACAAAAGTAAATATGAATAAAAAAATCATACAGCAGAACATTGATAAGTAAACACTTTTGAACTTGCATACCACTTAATTCCGTCATTAGTAGCTATTGCAATATCCAAGTTATCAGCTTTAACAAAAGAGAGCAGTTTTTAAGCACATTATAGAAGTTGGAAAAGGTGAATCATGAAAAAAGGAAAACAATGGAACAACTTATGAAAATGAAAACCAAAATAAAAAACAACAAAATTGAAGCAAGAATGAGCTTGTATAGATGCTAAGACCCACCAAGTAAAGTCATTAGATTTTAAAACTAAACCTAGCTCCCATTCAAAGCAAGAAACTCATAAACTAATCAACAAATACAAAAGAAAATATGAATAAAAAAATCATACAGCAGAACATTGATTAGTAAACACTTTTGAACTTGCATACCACTTAATTCCGTCATTAGTAGCTATTGCAATATCCAAGTTATCAGCTTTAACAAAAGAGAGCAGTTTTTAAGCACATTATAGAAGTTGGAAAAGGTGAATCATGAAAAAAGGAAAACAATGGAACAACTTATGAAAATGAAAACCAAAATAAAAAACAACAAAATTGAAGCAAGAATGAGCTTGTATAGATGCTAAGACCCACCAAGTAAAGTCATTAGATTTTAAAACTAAACCTAGCTCCCATTCAAAGCAAGAAACTCATAAACTAATCAACAAATACAAAAGAAAATATGAATAAAAAAATCATACAGCAGAACATTGATTAGTAAACACTTTTGAACTTGCATACCACTTAATTCCGTCATTAGTAGCTATTGCAATATCCAAGTTATCAGCTTTAACAAAAGAGAGCAGTTTTTAAGCACATTATAGAAGTTGGAAAAGGTGAATCATGAAAAAAGGATAACAATGGAACAACTTATGAAAATGAAAACCAAAATAAAGAACAACAAAATTGAAGCAAGAATGAGCTTGTATAGATGCTAAGAATGAGCAAAAATTGAAGCAAGAATGAGCAAAAATTGAAGCAAGTACTCAGATCTGAAGAAGAAGAAGGATCTTACTTTTCCTCTTCGGCTTCACCTCTCCTCCTCCACCGAATTGAAGAATGAAAGGAGAGAGTGAGGAGAAGAGATCTGAACCGCTACTACCTATCTGAAATCCCAATAGTACTCCAATCACCACCCCAATTGAAATCCCCATTATCAGCTTTGCTACCTTAACGATTACATTTACTCAACGATTATCAAATTATCTGAAACCCCATCCATTGTTATACAGCAGAACATTGATAAGTAAACACTTTTGAACTTGCATACCACTTAATTCCGTCATTAGTAGCTATTGCAATATCCAAGTTATCAGCTTTAACAAAAGAGAGCAGTTTTTAAGCACATTATAGAAGTTGGAAAAGGTGAATCATGAAAAATGGATAACAATGGAACAACTTATGAAAATGAAAACAAAAATAAAAAACAACAAAATTGAAGCAAGAATGAGCTTGTATAGATGCTACGACCCACCAAGTAAAGTCATTAGATTTTAAAACTAAACCTAGCTCCCATTCAAAGCAAGAAACTCATAAACTAATCAACAAATACAAAAGTAAATATGAATAAAAAAATCATACAGCAGAACATTGATAAGTAAACACTTTTGAACTTGCATACCACTTAATTCCGTCATTAGTAGCTATTGCAATATCCAAGTTATCAGCTTTAACAAAAGAGTGCAGTTTTTAAGCACATTATAGAAGTTGGAAAAGGTGAATCATGAAAAATGGATAACAATGGAACAACTTATGAAAATGAAAACCAAAATAAAAAACAACAAAATTGAAGCAAGAATGAGCTTGTATAGATGCTAAGACCCACCAAGTAAAGTCATTAGATTTTAAAACTAAACCTAGCTCCCATTCAAAGCAACAAACTCATAAACTAATCAACAAATACAAAAGTAAATATGAATAAAAAAATCATACAGCAGAACATTGATAAGTAAACACTTTTGAACTTGCATACCACTTAATTCAGTCATTAGTAGCTATTGCAATATCCAAGTTATCAGCTTTAACAAAAGAGAGCAGTTTTTAAGCACATTATAGAAGTTGGAAAAGGTGAATCATGAAAAATGGATAACAATGGAACAACTTATGAAAATGAAAACCAAAATAAAAAACAACAAAATTGAAGCAAGAATGAGCTTGTATAGATGCTAAGACCCACCAAGTAAAGTCATTAGATTTTAAAACTAAACCTAGCTCCCATTCAAAGCAAGAAACTCATAAACTAATCAACAAATACAAAAGTAAATATGAATAAAAAAATCATACAGCAGAACATTGATAAGTAAACACTTTTGAACTTGCATACCACTTAATTCCGTCATTAGTAGCTATTGCAATATCCAAGTTATCAGCTTTAACAAAAGAGTGCAGTTTTTAAGCACATTATAGAAGTTGGAAAAGGTGAATCATGAAAAATGGATAACAATGGAACAACTTATGAAAATGAAAACCAAAATAAAAAACAACAAAATTGAAGCAAGAATGAGCTTGTATAGATGCTAAGACCCACCAAGTAAAGTCATTAGATTTTAAAACTAAACCTAGCTCCCATTCAAAGCAAGAAACTCATAAACTAATCAACAAATACAAAAGTAAATATGAATAAAAAAATCATACAGCAGAACATTGATAAGTAAACACTTTTGAACTTGCATACCACTTAATTCCGTCATTAGTAGCTATTGCAATATCCAAGTTATCAGCTTTAACAAAAGAGAGCAGTTTTTAAGCACATTATAGAAGTTGGAAAAGGTGAATCATGAAAAATGGATAACAATGGAACAACTTATGAAAATGAAAACCAAAATAAAAAACAACAAAATTGAAGCAAGAATGAGCTTGTATAGATGCTAAGACCCACCAAGTAAAGTCATTAGATTTTAAAACTAAACCTAGCTCCCATTCAAAGCAAGAAACTCATAAACTAATCAACAAATACAAAAGTAAATATGAATAAAAAAATCATACAGCAGAACATTGATAAGTAAACACTTTTGAACTTGCATACCACTTAATTCCGTCATTAGTAGCTATTGCAATATCCAAGTTATCAGCTTTAACAAAAGAGAGCAGTTTTTAAGCACATTATAGAAGTTGGAAAAGGTGAATCATGAAAAAAGGATAACAATGGAACAACTTATGAAAATGAAAACCAAAATAAAAAACAACAAAATTGAAGCAAGAATGAGCTTGTATAGATGCTAAGACCCACCAAGTAAAGTCATTAGATTTTAAAACTAAACCTAGCTCCCATTCAAAGCAAGAAACTCATAAACTAATCAACAAATACAAAAGAAAATATGAATAAAAAAATCATACAGCAGAACATTGATAAGTAAACACTTTTGAACTTGCATACCACTTAATTCCGTCATTAGTAGCTATTGCAATATCCAAGTTATCAGCTTTAACAAAAGAGAGCAGTTTTTAAGCACATTATAGAAGTTGGAAAAGGTGAATCATGAAAAAAGGATAACAATGGAACAACTTATGAAAATGAAAACCAAAATAAAGAACAACAAAATTGAAGCAAGAATGAGCTTGTATAGATGCTAAGAATGAGCAAAAATTGAAGCAAGAATGAGCAAAAATTGAAGCAAGTACTCAGATCTGAAGAAGAAGAAGGATCTTACTTTTCCTCTTCGGCTTCACCTCTCCTCCTCCACCGAATTGAAGAATGAAAGGAGAGAGTGAGGAGAAGAGATCTGAACCGCTACTACCTATCTGAAATCCCAATAGTACTCCAATCACCACCCCAATTGAAATCCCCATTATCAGCTTTGCTACCTTAACGATTACATTTACTCAACGATTATCAAATTATCTGAAACCCCATCCATTGTTATACAGCAGAACATTGATAAGTAAACACTTTTGAACTTGCATACCACTTAATTCCGTCATTAGTAGCTATTGCAATATCCAAGTTATCAGCTTTAACAAAAGAGAGCAGTTTTTAAGCACATTATAGAAGTTGGAAAAGGTGAATCATGAAAAATGGATAACAATGGAACAACTTATGAAAATGAAAACAAAAATAAAAAACAACAAAATTGAAGCAAGAATGAGCTTGTATAGATGCTACGACCCACCAAGTAAAGTCATTAGATTTTAAAACTAAACCTAGCTCCCATTCAAAGCAAGAAACTCATAAACTAATCAACAAATACAAAAGTAAATATGAATAAAAAAATCATACAGCAGAACATTGATAAGTAAACACTTTTGAACTTGCATACCACTTAATTCCGTCATTAGTAGCTATTGCAATATCCAAGTTATCAGCTTTAACAAAAGAGTGCAGTTTTTAAGCACATTATAGAAGTTGGAAAAGGTGAATCATGAAAAATGGATAACAATGGAACAACTTATGAAAATGAAAACCAAAATAAAAAACAACAAAATTGAAGCAAGAATGAGCTTGTATAGATGCTAAGACCCACCAAGTAAAGTCATTAGATTTTAAAACTAAACCTAGCTCCCATTCAAAGCAAGAAACTCATAAACTAATCAACAAATACAAAAGTAAATATGAATAAAAAAATCATACAGCAGAACATTGATAAGTAAACACTTTTGAACTTGCATACCACTTAATTCCGTCATTAGTAGCTATTGCAATATCCAAGTTATCAGCTTTAACAAAAGAGAGCAGTTTTTAAGCACATTATAGAAGTTGGAAAAGGTGAATCATGAAAAATGGATAACAATGGAACAACTTATGAAAATGAAAACCAAAATAAAAAACAACAAAATTGAAGCAAGAATGAGCTTGTATAGATGCTAAGACCCACCAAGTAAAGTCATTAGATTTTAAAACTAAACCTAGCTCCCATTCAAAGCAAGAAACTCATAAACTAATCAACAAATACAAAAGTAAATATGAATAAAAAAATCATACAGCAGAACATTGATAAGTAAACACTTTTGAACTTGCATACCACTTAATTCCGTCATTAGTAGCTATTGCAATATCCAAGTTATCAGCTTTAACAAAAGAGTGCAGTTTTTAAGCACATTATAGAAGTTGGAAAAGGTGAATCATGAAAAATGGATAACAATGGAACAACTTATGAAAATGAAAACCAAAATAAAAAACAACAAAATTGAAGCAAGAATGAGCTTGTATAGATGCTAAGACCCACCAAGTAAAGTCATTAGATTTTAAAACTAAACCTAGCTCCCATTCAAAGCAACAAACTCATAAACTAATCAACAAATACAAAAGTAAATATGAATAAAAAAATCATACAGCAGAACATTGATAAGTAAACACTTTTGAACTTGCATACCACTTAATTCCGTCATTAGTAGCTATTGCAATATCCAAGTTATCAGCTTTAACAAAAGAGAGCAGTTTTTAAGCACATTATAGAAGTTGGAAAAGGTGAATCATGAAAAATGGATAACAATGGAACAACTTATGAAAATGAAAACCAAAATAAAAAACAACAAAATTGAAGCAAGAATGAGCTTGTATAGATGCTAAGACCCACCAAGTAAAGTCATTAGATTTTAAAACTAAACTTAGCTCCCATTCAAAGCAAGAAACTCATAAACTAATCAACAAATACAAAAGTAAATATGAATAAAAAAATCATACAGCAGAACATTGATAAGTAAACACTTTTGAACTTGCATACCACTTAATTCCGTCATTAGTAGCTATTGCAATATCCAAGTTATCAGCTTTAACAAAAGAGAGCAGTTTTTAAGCACATTATAGAAGTTGGAAAAGGTGAATCATGAAAAAAGGAAAACAATGGAACAACTTATGAAAATGAAAACCAAAATAAAAAACAACAAAATTGAAGCAAGAATGAGCTTGTATAGATGCTAAGACCCACCAAGTAAAGTCATTAGATTTTAAAACTAAACCTAGCTCCCATTTAAAGCAAGAAACTCATAAACTAATCAACAAATACAAAAGAAAATATGAATAAAAAAATCATACAGCAGAACATTGATTAGTAAACACTTTTGAACTTGCATACCACTTAATTCCGTCATTAGTAGCTATTGCAATATCCAAGTTATCAGCTTTAACAAAAGAGAGCAGTTTTTAAGCACATTATAGAAGTTGGAAAAGGTGAATCATGAAAAAAGGATAACAATGGAACAACTTATGAAAATGAAAACCAAAATAAAGAACAACAAAATTGAAGCAAGAATGAGCTTGTATAGATGCTAAGAATGAGCAAAAATTGAAGCAAGAATGAGCAAAAATTGAAGCAAGTACTCAGATCTGAAGAAGAAGAAGGATCTTACTTTTCCTCTTCGGCTTCACCTCTCCTCCTCCACCGAATTGAAGAATGAAAGGAGAGAGTGAGGAGAAGAGATCTGAACCGCTACTACCTATCTGAAATCCCAATAGTACTCCAATCACCACCCCAATTGAAATCCCCATTATCAGCTTTGCTACCTTAACGATTACATTTACTCAACGATTATCAAATTATCTGAAACCCCATCCATTGTTATACAGCAGAACATTGATAAGTAAACACTTTTGAACTTGCATACCACTTAATTCCGTCATTAGTAGCTATTGCAATATCCAAGTTATCAGCTTTAACAAAAGAGAGCAGTTTTTAAGCACATTATAGAAGTTGGAAAAGGTGAATCATGAAAAATGGATAACAATGGAACAACTTATGAAAATGAAAACAAAAATAAAAAACAACAAAATTGAAGCAAGAATGAGCTTGTATAGATGCTACGACCCACCAAGTAAAGTCATTAGATTTTAAAACTAAACCTAGCTCCCATTCAAAGCAAGAAACTCATAAACTAATCAACAAATACAAAAGTAAATATGAATAAAAAAATCATACAGCAGAACATTGATAAGTAAACACTTTTGAACTTGCATACCACTTAATTCCGTCATTAGTAGCTATTGCAATATCCAAGTTATCAGCTTTAACAAAAGAGTGCAGTTTTTAAGCACATTATAGAAGTTGGAAAAGGTGAATCATGAAAAATGGATAACAATGGAACAACTTATGAAAATGAAAACCAAAATAAAAAACAACAAAATTGAAGCAAGAATGAGCTTGTATAGATGCTAAGACCCACCAAGTAAAGTCATTAGATTTTAAAACTAAACCTAGCTCCCATTCAAAGCAACAAACTCATAAACTAATCAACAAATACAAAAGTAAATATGAATAAAAAAATCATACAGCAGAACATTGATAAGTAAACACTTTTGAACTTGCATACCACTTAATTCCGTCATTAGTAGCTATTGCAATATCCAAGTTATCAGCTTTAACAAAAGAGAGCAGTTTTTAAGCACATTATAGAAGTTGGAAAAGGTGAATCATGAAAAATGGATAACAATGGAACAACTTATGAAAATGAAAACCAAAATAAAAAACAACAAAATTGAAGCAAGAATGAGCTTGTATAGATGCTAAGACCCACCAAGTAAAGTCATTAGATTTTAAAACTAAACCTATCTCCCATTCAAAGCAAGAAACTCATAAACTAATCAACAAATACAAAAGTAAATATGAATAAAAAAATCATACAACAGAACATTGATAAGTAAACACTTTTGAACTTGCATACCACTTAATTCCGTCATTAGTAGCTATTGCAATATCCAAGTTATCAGCTTTAACAAAAGAGTGCAGTTTTTAAGCACATTATAGAAGTTGGAAAAGGTGAATCATGAAAAATGGATAACAATGGAACAACTTATGAAAATGAAAACCAAAATAAAAAACAACAAAATTGAAGCAAGAATGAGCTTGTATAGATGCTAAGACCCACCAAGTAAAGTCATTAGATTTTAAATCTAAACCTAGCTCCCATTCAAAGCAAGAAACTCATAAACTAATCAACAAATACAAAAGTAAATATGAATAAAAAAATCATACAGCAGAACATTGATAAGTAAACACTTTTGAACTTGCATACCACTTAATTCCGTCATTAGTAGCTATTGCAATATCCAAGTTATCAGCTTTAACAAAAGAGAGCAGTTTTTAAGCACATTATAGAAGTTGGAAAAGGTGAATCATGAAAAATGGATAACAATGGAACAACTTATGAAAATGAAAACCAAAATAAAAAACAACAAAATTGAAGCAAGAATGAGCTTGTATAGATGCTAAGACCCACCAAGTAAAGTCATTAGATTTTAAAACTAAACTTAGCTCCCATTCAAAGCAAGAAACTCATAAACTAATCAACAAATACAAAAGTAAATATGAATAAAAAAATCATACAGCAGAACATTGATAAGTAAACACTTTTGAACTTGCATACCACTTAATTCCGTCTTTAGTAGCTATTGCAATATCCAAGTTATCAGCTTTAACAAAAGAGAGCAGTTTTTAAGCACATTATAGAAGTTGGAAAAGGTGAATCATGAAAAAAGGAAAACAATGGAACAACTTATGAAAATGAAAACCAAAATAAAAAACAACAAAATTGAAGCAAGAATGAGCTTGTATAGATGCTAAGACCCACCAAGTAAAGTCATTAGATTTTAAAACTAAACCTAGCTCCCATTCAAAGCAAGAAACTCATAAACTAATCAACAAATACAAAAGTAAATATGAATAAAAAAATCATACAGCAGAACATTGATAAGTAAACACTTTTGAACTTGCATACCACTTAATTCCGTCATTAGTAGCTATTGCAATATCCAAGTTATCAGCTTTAACAAAAGAGAGCAGTTTTTAAGCACATTATAGAAGTTGGAAAAGGTGAATCATGAAAAATGGATAACAATGGAACAACTTATGAAAATGAAAACCAAAATAAAAAACAACAAAATTGAAGCAAGAATGAGCTTGTATAGATGCTACGACCCACCAAGTAAAGTCATTAGATTTTAAAACTAAACCTAGCTCCCATTCAAAGCAAGAAACTCATAAACTAATCAACAAATACAAAAGTAAATATGAATAAAAAAATCATACAGCAGAACATTGATAAGTAAACACTTTTGAACTTGCATACCACTTAATTCCGTCATTAGTAGCTATTGCAATATCCAAGTTATCAGCTTTAACAAAAGAGTGCAGTTTTTAAGCACATTATAGAAGTTGGAAAAGGTGAATCATGAAAAATGGATAACAATGGAACAACTTATGAAAATGAAAACCAAAATAAAAAACAACAAAATTGAAGCAAGAATGAGCTTGTATAGATGCTAAGACCCACCAAGTAAAGTCATTAGATTTTAAAACTAAACCTAGCTCCCATTCAAAGCAAGAAACTCATAAACTAATCAACAAATACAAAAGTAAATATGAATAAAAAAATCATACAGCAGAACATTGATAAGTAAACACTTTTGAACTTGCATACCACTTAATTCCGTCATTAGTAGCTATTGCAATATCCAAGTTATCAGCTTTAACAAAAGAGAGCAGTTTTTAAGCACATTATAGAAGTTGGAAAAGGTGAATCATGAAAAATGGATAACAATGGAACAACTTATGAAAATGAAAACCAAAATAAAAAACAACAAAATTGAAGCAAGAATGAGCTTGTATAGATGCTAAGACCCACCAAGTAAAGTCATTAGATTTTAAAACTAAACCTAGCTCCCATTCAAAGCAAGAAACTCATAAACTAATCAACAAATACAAAAGTAAATATGAATAAAAAAATCATACAGCAGAACATTGATAAGTAAACACTTTTGAACTTGCATACCACTTAATTCCGTCATTAGTAGCTATTGCAATATCCAAGTTATCAGCTTTAACAAAAGAGAGCAGTTTTTAAGCACATTATAGAAGTTGGAAAAGGTGAATCATGAAAAAAGGATAACAATGGAACAACTTATGAAAATGAAAACCAAAATAAAGAACAACAAAATTGAAGCAAGAATGAGTTTGTATAGATGCTAAGAATGAGCAAAAATTGAAGCAAGAATGAGCAAAAATTGAAGCAAGTACTCAGATCTGAAGAAGAAGAAGGATCTTACTTTTCCTCTTGGGCTTCACCTCTCCTCCTCCACCGAATTGAAGAATGAAAGGAGAGAGTGAGGAGAAGAGATCTGAACCGCTACTACCTATCTGAAATCCCAATAGTACTCCAATCACCACCCCAATTGAAATCCCCATTATCAGCTTTGCTACCTTAACGATTACATTTACTCAACGATTATCAAATTATCTGAAACCCCATCCATTGTTATACAGCAGAACATTGATAAGTAAACACTTTTGAACTTGCATACCACTTAATTCCGTCATTAGTAGCTATTGCAATATCCAAGTTATCAGCTTTAACAAAAGAGAGCAGTTTTTAAGCACATTATAGAAGTTGGAAAAGGTGAATCATGAAAAATGGATAACAATGGAACAACTTATGAAAATGAAAACCAAAATAAAAAACAACAAAATTGAAGCAAGAATGAGCTTGTATAGATGCTACGACCCACCAAGTAAAGTCATTAGATTTTAAAACTAAACCTAGCTCCCATTCAAAGCAAGAAACTCATAAACTAATCAACAAATACAAAAGTAAATATGAATAAAAAAATCATACAGCAGAACATTGATAAGTAAACACTTTTGAACTTGCATACCACTTAATTCCGTCATTAGTAGCTATTGCAATATCCAAGTTATCAGCTTTAACAAAAGAGTGCAGTTTTTAAGCACATTATAGAAGTTGGAAAAGGTGAATCATGAAAAATGGATAACAATGGAACAACTTATGAAAATGAAAACCAAAATAAAAAACAACAAAATTGAAGCAAGAATGAGGTTGTATAGATGCTAAGACCCACCAAGTAAAGTCATTAGATTTTAAAACTAAACCTAGCTCCCATTCAAAGCAAGAAACTCATAAACTAATCAACAAATACAAAAGTAAATATGAATAAAAAAATCATACAGCAGAATATTGATAAGTAAACACTTTTGAACTTGCATACCACTTAATTCCGTCATTAGTAGCTATTGCAATATCCAAGTTATCAGCTTTAACAAAAGAGAGCAGTTTTTAAGCACATTATAGAAGTTGGAAAAGGTGAATCATGAAAAATGGATAACAATGGAACAACTTATGAAAATGAAAACCAAAATAAAAAACAACAAAATTGAAGCAAGAATGAGCTTGTATAGATGCTAAGACCCACCAAGTAAAGTCATTAGATTTTAAAACTAAACCTAGCTCCCATTCAAAGCAAGAAACTCATAAACTAATCAACAAATACAAAAGTAAATATGAATAAAAAAATCATACAGCAGAACATTGATAAGTAAACACTTTTGAACTTGCATACCACTTAATTCCGTCATTAGTAGCTATTGCAATATCCAAGTTATCAGCTTTAACAAAAGAGTGCAGTTTTTAAGCACATTATAGAAGTTGGAAAAGGTGAATCATGAAAAATGGATAACAATGGAACAACTTATGAAAATGAAAACCAAAATAAAAAACAACAAAATTGAAGCAAGAATGAGCTTGTATAGATGCTAAGACCCACCAAGTAAAGTCATTAGATTTTAAAACTAAACCTAGCTCCCATTCAAAGCAAGAAACTCATAAACTAATCAACAAATACAAAAGTAAATATGAATAAAAAAATCATACAGCAGAACATTGATAAGTAAACACTTTTGAACTTGCATACCACTTAATTCCGTCATTAGTAGCTATTGCAATATCCAAGTTATCAGCTTTAACAAAAGAGAGCAGTTTTTAAGCACATTATAGAAGTTGGAAAAGGTGAGTCATGAAAAATGGATAACAATGGAACAACTTATGAAAATGAAAACCAAAATAAAAAACAACAAAATTGAAGCAAGAATGAGCTTGTATAGATGCTAAGACCCACCAAGTAAAGTCATTAGATTTTAAAACTAAACTTAGCTCCCATTCAAAGCAAGAAACTCATAAACTAATCAACAAATACAAAAGTAAATATGAATAAAAAAATCATACAGCAGAACATTGATAAGTAAACACTTTTGAACTTGCATACCACTTAATTCCGTCATTAGTAGCTATTGCAATATCCAAGTTATCAGCTTTAACAAAAGAGAGCAGTTTTTAAGCACATTATAGAAGTTGGAAAAGGTGAATCATGAAAAATGGATAACAATGGAACAACTTATGAAAATGAAAACCAAAATAAAAAACAACAAAATTGAAGCAAGAATGAGCTTGTATAGATGCTAAGACCCACCAAGTAAAGTCATTAGATTTTAAAACTAAACCTAGCTCCCATTCAAAGCAAGAAACTCATAAACTAATCAACAAATACAAAAGTAAATATGAATAAAAAAATCATACAGCAGAACATTGATAAGTAAACACTTTTGAACTTGCATACCACTTAATTCCGTCATTAGTAGCTATTGCAATATCCAAGTTATCAGCTTTAACAAAAGAGTGCAGTTTTTAAGCACATTATAGAAGTTGGAAAAGGTGAATCATGAAAAATGGATAACAATGGAACAACTTATGAAAATGAAAACCAAAATAAAAAACAACAAAATTGAAGCAAGAATGAGCTTGTATAGATGCTAAGACCCACCAAGTAAAGTCATTAGATTTTAAAACTAAACCTAGCTCCCATTCAAAGCAAGAAACTCATAAACTAATCAACAAATACAAAAGTAAATATGAATAAAAAAATCATACAGCAGAACATTGATAAGTAAACACTTTTGAACTTGCATACCACTTAATTCCGTCATTAGTAGCTATTGCAATATCCAAGTTATCAGCTTTAACAAAAGAGAGCAGTTTTTAAGCACATTATAGAAGTTGGAAAAGGTGAGTCATGAAAAATGGATAACAATGGAACAACTTATGAAAATGAAAACCAAAATAAAAAACAACAAAATTGAAGCAAGAATGAGCTTGTATAGATGCTAAGACCCACCAAGTAAAGTCATTAGATTTTAAAACTAAACTTAGCTCCCATTCAAAGCAAGAAACTCATAAACTAATCAACAAATACAAAAGTAAATATGAATAAAAAAATCATACAGCAGAACATTGATAAGTAAACACTTTTGAACTTGCATACCACTTAATTCCGTCATTAGTAGCTATTGCAATATCCAAGTTATCAGCTTTAACAAAAGAGAGCAGTTTTTAAGCACATTATAGAAGTTGGAAAAGGTGAATCATGAAAAAAGGAAAACAATGGAACAACTTATGAAAATGAAAACCAAAATAAAAAACAACAAAATTGAAGCAAGAATGAGCTTGTATAGATGCTAAGACCCACCAAGTAAAGTCATTAGATTTTAAAACTAAACCTAGCTCCCATTCAAAGCAAGAAACTCATAAACTAATCAACAAATACAAAAGAAAATATGAATAAAAAAATCATACAGCAGAACATTGATAAGTAAACACTTTTGAACTTGCATACCACTTAATTCCGTCATTAGTAGCTATTGCAATATCCAAGTTATCAGCTTTAACAAAAGAGAGCAGTTTTTAAGCACATTATAGAAGTTGGAAAAGGTGAATCATGAAAAAAGGATAACAATGGAACAACTTATGAAAATGAAAACCAAAATAAAGAACAACAAAATTGAAGCAAGAATGAGCTTGTATAGATGCTAAGAATGAGCAAAAATTGAAGCAAGAATGAGCAAAAATTGAAGCAAGTACTCAGATCTGAAGAAGAAGAAGGATCTTACTTTTCCTCTTCGGCTTCACCTCTCCTCCTCCACCGAATTGAAGAATGAAAGGAGAGAGTGAGGAGAAGAGATCTGAACCGCTACTACCTATCTGAAATCCCAATAGTACTCCAATCACCACCCCAATTGAAATCCCCATTATCAGCTTTGCTACCTTAACGATTACATTTACTCAACGATTATCAAATTATCTGAAACCCCATCCATTGTTATACAGCAGAACATTGATAAGTAAACACTTTTGAACTTGCATACCACTTAATTCCGTCATTAGTAGCTATTGCAATATCCAAGTTATCAGCTTTAACAAAAGAGAGCAGTTTTTAAGCACATTATAGAAGTTGGAAAAGGTGAATCATGAAAAATGGATAACAATGGAACAACTTATGAAAATGAAAACCAAAATAAAAAACAACAAAATTGAAGCAAGAATGAGCTTGTATAGATGCTACGACCCACCAAGTAAAGTCATTAGATTTTAAAACTAAACCTAGCTCCCATTCAAAGCAAGAAACTCATAAACTAATCAACAAATACAAAAGTAAATATGAATAAAAAAATCATACAGCAGAACATTGATAAGTAAACACTTTTGAACTTGCATACCACTTAATTCCGTCATTAGTAGCTATTGCAATATCCAAGTTATCAGCTTTAACAAAAGAGTGCAGTTTTTAAGCACATTATAGAAGTTGAAAAAGGTGAATCATGAAAAATGGATAACAATGGAACAACTTATGAAAATGAAAACCAAAATAAAAAACAACAAAATTGAAGCAAGAATGAGCTTGTATAGATGCTAAGACCCACCAAGTAAAGTCATTAGATTTTAAAACTAAACCTAGCTCCCATTCAAAGCAAGAAACTCATAAACTAATCAACAAATACAAAAGTAAATATGAATAAAAAAATCATACAGCAGAACATTGATAAGTAAACACTTTTGAACTTGCATACTACTTAATTCCGTCATTAGTAGCTATTGCAATATCCAAGTTATCAGCGTTAACAAAAGAGAGCAGTTTTTAAGCACATTATAGAAGTTGGAAAAGGTGAATCATGAAAAATGGATAACAATGGAACAACTTATGAAAATGAAAACCAAAATAAAAAACAACAAAATTGAAGCAAGAATGAGCTTGTATAGATGCTAAGACCCACCAAGTAAAGTCATTAGATTTTAAAACTAAACCTAGCTCCCATTCAAAGCAAGAAACTCATAAACTAATCAACAAATACAAAAGTAAATATGAATAAAAAAATCATACAGCAGAACATTGATAAGTAAACACTTTTGAACTTGCATACCACTTAATTCCGTCATTAGTAGCTATTGCAATATCCAAGTTATCAGCTTTAACAAAAGAGAGCAGTTTTTAAGCACATTATAGAAGTTGGAAAAGGTGAATCATGAAAAAAGGATAACAATGGAACAACTTATGAAAATGAAAACCAAAATAAAAAACAACAAAATTGAAGCAAGAATGAGCTTGTATAGATGCTAAGACCCACCAAGTAAAGTCATTAGATTTTAAAACTAAACCTAGCTCCCATCCAAAGCAAGAAACTCATAAACTAATCAACAAATACAAAAGAAAATATGAATAAAAAAATCATACAGCAGAACATTGATAAGTAAACACTTTTGAACTTGCATACCACTTAATTCCGTCATTAGTAGCTATTGCAATATCCAAGTTATCAGCTTTAACAAAAGAGAGCAGTTTTTAAGCACATTATAGAAGTTGGAAAAGGTGAATCATGAAAAAAGGATAACAATGGAACAACTTATGAAAATGAAAACCAAAATAAAGAACAACAAAATTGAAGCAAGAATGAGCTTGTATAGATGCTAAGAATGAGCAAAAATTGAAGCAAGAATGAGCAAAAATTGAAGCAAGTACTCAGCTCTGAAGAAGAAGAAGGATCTTACTTTTCCTCTTCGGCTTCACCTCTCCTCCTCCACCGAATTGAAGAATGAAAGGAGAGAGTGAGGAGAAGAGATCTGAACCGCTACTACCTATCTGAAATCCCAATAGTACTCCAATCACCACCCCAATTGAAATCCCCATTATCAGCTTTGCTACCTTAACGATTACATTTACTCAACGATTATCAAATTATCTGAAACCCCATCCATTGTTATACAGCAGAACATTGATAAGTAAACACTTTTGAACTTGCATACCACTTAATTCCGTCATTAGTAGCTATTGCAATATCCAAGTTATCAGCTTTAACAAAAGAGAGCAGTTTTTAAGCACATTATAGAAGTTGGAAAAGGTGAATCATGAAAAATGGATAACAATGGAACAACTTATGAAAATGAAAACCAAAATAAAAAACAACAAAATTCAAGCAAGAATGAGCTTGTATAGATGCTACGACCCACTAAGTAAAGTCATTAGATTTTAAAACTAAACCTAGCTCCCATTCAAAGCAAGAAACTCATAAACTAATCAACAAATACAAAAGTAAATATGAATAAAAAAATCATACAGCAGAACATTGATAAGTAAACACTTTTGAACTTGCATACCACTTAATTCCGTCATTAGTAGCTATTGCAATATCCAAGTTATCAGCTTTAACAAAAGAGTGCAGTTTTTAAGCACATTATAGAAGTTGGAAAAGGTGAATCATGAAAAATGGATAACAATGGAACAACTTATGAAAATGAAAACCAAAATAAAAAACAACAAAATTGAAGCAAGAATGAGGTTGTATAGATGCTAAGACCCACCAAGTAAAGTCATTAGATTTTAAAACTAAACCTAGCTCCCATTCAAAGCAAGAAACTCATAAACTAATCAACAAATACAAAAGTAAATATGAATAAAAAAATCATACAGCAGAATATTGATAAGTAAACACTTTTGAACTTGCATACCACTTAATTCCGTCATTAGTAGCTATTGCAATATCCAAGTTATCAGCTTTAACAAAAGAGAGCAGTTTTTAAGCACATTATAGAAGTTGGAAAAGGTGAATCATGAAAAATGGATAACAATGGAACAACTTATGAAAATGAAAACCAAAATAAAAAACAACAAAATTGAAGCAAGAATGAGCTTGTATAGATGCTAAGACCCACCAAGTAAAGTCATTAGATTTTAAAACTAAACCTAGCTCCCATTCAAAGCAAGAAACTCATAAACTAATCAACAAATACAAAAGTAAATATGAATAAAAAAATCATACAGCAGAACATTGATAAGTAAACACTTTTGAACTTGCATACCACTTAATTCCGTCATTAGTAGCTATTGCAATATCCAAGTTATCAGCTTTAACAAAAGAGTGCAGTTTTTAAGCACATTATAGAAGTTGGAAAAGGTGAATCATGAAAAATGGATAACAATGGAACAACTTATGAAAATGAAAACCAAAATAAAAAACAACAAAATTGAAGCAAGAATGAGCTTGTATAGATGCTAAGACCCACCAAGTAAAGTCATTAGATTTTAAAACTAAACCTAGCTCCCATTCAAAGCAAGAAACTCATAAACTAATCAACAAATACAAAAGTAAATATGAATAAAAAAATCATACAGCAGAACATTGATAAGTAAACACTTTTGAACTTGCATACCACTTAATTCCGTCATTAGTAGCTATTGCAATATCCAAGTTATCAGCTTTAACAAAAGAGAGCAGTTTTTAAGCACATTATAGAAGTTGGAAAAGGTGAGTCATGAAAAATGGATAACAATGGAACAACTTATGAAAATGAAAACCAAAATAAAAAACAACAAAATTGAAGCAAGAATGAGCTTGTATAGATGCTAAGACCCACCAAGTAAAGTCATTAGATTTTAAAACTAAACTTAGCTCCCATTCAAAGCAAGAAACTCATAAACTAATCAACAAATACAAAAGTAAATATGAATAAAAAAATCATACAGCAGAACATTGATAAGTAAACACTTTTGAACTTGCATACCACTTAATTCCGTCATTAGTAGCTATTGCAATATCCAAGTTATCAGCTTTAACAAAAGAGAGCAGTTTTTAAGCACATTATAGAAGTTGGAAAAGGTGAATCATGAAAAAAGGAAAACAATGGAACAACTTATGAAAATGAAAACCAAAATAAAAAACAACAAAATTGAAGCAAGAATGAGCTTGTATAGATGCTAAGACCCACCAAGTAAAGTCATTAGATTTTAAAACTAAACCTAGCTCCCATTCAAAGCAAGAAACTCATAAACTAATCAACAAATACAAAAGAAAATATGAATAAAAAAATCATACAGCAGAACATTGATAAGTAAACACTTTTGAACTTGCATACCACTTAATTCCGTCATTAGTAGCTATTGCAATATCCAAGTTATCAGCTTTAACAAAAGAGAGCAGTTTTTAAGCACATTATAGAAGTTGGAAAAGGTGAATCATGAAAAAAGGATAACAATGGAACAACTTATGAAAATGAAAACCAAAATAAAGAACAACAAAATTGAAGCAAGAATGAGCTTGTATAGATGCTAAGAATGAGCAAAAATTGAAGCAAGAATGAGCAAAAATTGAAGCAAGTACTCAGATCTGAAGAAGAAGAAGGATCTTACTTTTCCTCTTCGGCTTCACCTCTCCTCCTCCACCGAATTGAAGAATGAAAGGAGAGAGTGAGGAGAAGAGATCTGAACCGCTACTACCTATCTGAAATCCCAATAGTACTCCAATCACCACCCCAATTGAAATCCCCATTATCAGCTTTGCTACCTTAACGATTACATTTACTCAACGATTATCAAATTATCTGAAACCCCATCCATTGTTATACAGCAGAACATTGATAAGTAAACACTTTTGAACTTGCATACCACTTAATTCCGTCATTAGTAGCTATTGCAATATCCAAGTTATCAGCTTTAACAAAAGAGAGCAGTTTTTAAGCACATTATAGAAGTTGGAAAAGGTGAATCATGAAAAATGGATAACAATGGAACAACTTATGAAAATGAAAACCAAAATAAAAAACAACAAAATTGAAGCAAGAATGAGCTTGTATAGATGCTACGACCCACCAAGTAAAGTCATTAGATTTTAAAACTAAACCTAGCTCCCATTCAAAGCAAGAAACTCATAAACTAATCAACAAATACAAAAGTAAATATGAATAAAAAAATCATACAGCAGAACATTGATAAGTAAACACTTTTGAACTTGCATACCACTTAATTCCGTCATTAGTAGCTATTGCAATATCCAAGTTATCAGCTTTAACAAAAGAGTGCAGTTTTTAAGCACATTATAGAAGTTGAAAAAGGTGAATCATGAAAAATGGATAACAATGGAACAACTTATGAAAATGAAAACCAAAATAAAAAACAACAAAATTGAAGCAAGAATGAGCTTGTATAGATGCTAAGACCCACCAAGTAAAGTCATTAGATTTTAAAACTAAACCTAGCTCCCATTCAAAGCAAGAAACTCATAAACTAATCAACAAATACAAAAGTAAATATGAATAAAAAAATCATACAGCAGAACATTGATAAGTAAACACTTTTGAACTTGCATACTACTTAATTCCGTCATTAGTAGCTATTGCAATATCCAAGTTATCAGCGTTAACAAAAGAGAGCAGTTTTTAAGCACATTATAGAAGTTGGAAAAGGTGAATCATGAAAAATGGATAACAATGGAACAACTTATGAAAATGAAAACCAAAATAAAAAACAACAAAATTGAAGCAAGAATGAGCTTGTATAGATGCTAAGACCCACCAAGTAAAGTCATTAGATTTTAAAACTAAACCTAGCTCCCATTCAAAGCAAGAAACTCATAAACTAATCAACAAATACAAAAGTAAATATGAATAAAAAAATCATACAGCAGAACATTGATAAGTAAACACTTTTGAACTTGCATACCACTTAATTCCGTCATTAGTAGCTATTGCAATATCCAAGTTATCAGCTTTAACAAAAGAGAGCAGTTTTTAAGCACATTATAGAAGTTGGAAAAGGTGAATCATGAAAAAAGGATAACAATGGAACAACTTATGAAAATGAAAACCAAAATAAAAAACAACAAAATTGAAGCAAGAATGAGCTTGTATAGATGCTAAGACCCACCAAGTAAAGTCATTAGATTTTAAAACTAAACCTAGCTCCCATCCAAAGCAAGAAACTCATAAACTAATCAACAAATACAAAAGAAAATATGAATAAAAAAATCATACAGCAGAACATTGATAAGTAAACACTTTTGAATTTGCATACCACTTAATTCCGTCATTAGTAGCTATTGCAATATCCAAGTTATCAGCTTTAACAAAAGAGAGCAGTTTTTAAGCACATTATAGAAGTTGGAAAAGGTGAATCATGAAAAAAGGATAACAATGGAACAACTTATGAAAATGAAAACCAAAATAAAGAACAACAAAATTGAAGCAAGAATGAGCTTGTATAGATGCTAAGAATGAGCAAAAATTGAAGCAAGAATGAGCAAAAATTGAAGCAAGTACTCAGCTCTGAAGAAGAAGAAGGATCTTACTTTTCCTCTTCGGCTTCACCTCTCCTCCTCCACCGAATTGAAGAATGAAAGGAGAGAGTGAGGAGAAGAGATCTGAACCGCTACTACCTATCTGAAATCCCAATAGTACTCCAATCACCACCCCAATTGAAATCCCCATTATCAGCTTTGCTACCTTAACGATTACATTTACTCAACGATTATCAAATTATCTGAAACCCCATCCATTGTTATACAGCAGAACATTGATAAGTAAACACTTTTGAACTTGCATACCACTTAATTCCGTCATTAGTAGCTATTGCAATATCCAAGTTATCAGCTTTAACAAAAGAGAGCAGTTTTTAAGCACATTATAGAAGTTGGAAAAGGTGAATCATGAAAAATGGATAACAATGGAACAACTTATGAAAATGAAAACCAAAATAAAAAACAACAAAATTCAAGCAAGAATGAGCTTGTATAGATGCTACGACCCACTAAGTAAAGTCATTAGATTTTAAAACTAAACCTAGCTCCCATTCAAAGCAAGAAACTCATAAACTAATCAACAAATACAAAAGTAAATATGAATAAAAAAATCATACAGCAGAACATTGATAAGTAAACACTTTTGAACTTGCATACCACTTAATTCCGTCATTAGTAGCTATTGCAATATCCAAGTTATCAGCTTTAACAAAAGAGTGCAGTTTTTAAGCACATTATAGAAGTTGGAAAAGGTGAATCATGAAAAATGGATAACAATGGAACAACTTATGAAAATGAAAACCAAAATAAAAAACAACAAAATTGAAGCAAGAATGAGCTTGTATAGATGCTAAGACCCACCAAGTAAAGTCATTAGATTTTAAAACTAAACCTAGCTCCCATTCAAAGCAAGAAACTCATAAACTAATCAACAAATACAAAAGTAAATATGAATAAAAAAATCATACAGCAGAACATTGATAAGTAAACACTTTTGAACTTGCATACCACTTAATTCCGTCATTAGTAGCTATTGCAATATCCAAGTTATCAGCTTTAACAAAAGAGAGCAGTTTTTAAGCACATTATAGAAGTTGGAAAAGGTGAATCATGAAAAATGGATAACAATGGAACAACTTATGAAAATGAAAACCAAAATAAAAAACAACAAAATTGAAGCAAGAATGAGCTTGTATAGATGCTAAGACCCACCAAGTAAAGTCATTAGATTTTAAAACTAAACCTAGCTCCCATTCAAAGCAAGAAACTCATAAACTAATCAACAAATACAAAAGTAAATATGAATAAAAAAATCATACAGCAGAACATTGATAAGTAAACACTTTTGAACTTGCATACCACTTAATTCCGTCATTAGTAGCTATTGCAATATCCAAGTTATCAGCTTTAACAAAAGAGAGCAGTTTTTAAGCACATTATAGAAGTTGGAAAAGGTGAATCATGAAAAAAGGATAACAATGGAACAACTTATGAAAATGAAAACCAAAATAAAAAACAACAAAATTGAAGCAAGAATGAGCTTGTATAGATGCTAAGACCCACCAAGTAAAGTCATTAGATTTTAAAACTAAACCTAGCTCCCATCCAAAGCAAGAAACTCATAAACTAATCAACAAATACAAAAGAAAATATGAATAAAAAAATCATACAGCAGAACATTGATAAGTAAACACTTTTGAACTTGCATACCACTTAATTCCGTCATTAGTAGCTATTGCAATATCCAAGTTATCAGCTTTAACAAAAGAGAGCAGTTTTTAAGCACATTATAGAAGTTGGAAAAGGTGAATCATGAAAAAAGGATAACAATGGAACAACTTATGAAAATGAAAACCAAAATAAAGAACAACAAAATTGAAGCAAGAATGAGCTTGTATAGATGCTAAGAATGAGCAAAAATTGAAGCAAGAATGAGCAAAAATTGAAGCAAGTACTCAGCTCTGAAGAAGAAGAAGGATCTTACTTTTCCTCTTCGGCTTCACCTCTCCTCCTCCACCGAATTGAAGAATGAAAGGAGAGAGTGAGGAGAAGAGATCTGAACCGCTACTACCTATCTGAAATCCCAATAGTACTCCAATCACCACCCCAATTGAAATCCCCATTATCAGCTTTGCTACCTTAACGATTACATTTACTCAACGATTATCAAATTATCTGAAACCCCATCCATTGTTATACAGCAGAACATTGATAAGTAAACACTTTTGAACTTGCATACCACTTAATTCCGTCATTAGTAGCTATTGCAATATCCAAGTTATCAGCTTTAACAAAAGAGAGCAGTTTTTAAGCACATTATAGAAGTTGGAAAAGGTGAATCATGAAAAATGGATAACAATGGAACAACTTATGAAAATGAAAACCAAAATAAAAAACAACAAAATTGAAGCAAGAATGAGCTTGTATAGATGCTACGACCCACCAAGTAAAGTCATTAGATTTTAAAACTAAACCTAGCTCCCATTCAAAGCAAGAAACTCATAAACTAATCAACAAATACAAAAGTAAATATGAATAAAAAAATCATACAGCAGAACATTGATAAGTAAACACTTTTGAACTTGCATACCACTTAATTCCGTCATTAGTAGCTATTGCAATATCCAAGTTATCAGCTTTAACAAAAGAGAGCAGTTTTTAAGCACATTATAGAAGTTGGAAAAGGTGAATCATGAAAAATGGATAACAATGGAACAACTTATGAAAATGAAAACCAAAATAAAAAACAACAAAATTGAAGCAAGAATGAGCTTGTATAGATGCTACGACCCACCAAGTAAAGTCATTAGATTTTAAAACTAAACCTAGCTCCCATTCAAAGCAAGAAACTCATAAACTAATCAACAAATACAAAAGTAAATATGAATAAAAAAATCATACAGCAGAACATTGATAAGTAAACACTTTTGAACTTGCATACCACTTAATTCCGTCATTAGTAGCTATTGCAATATCCAAGTTATCAGCTTTAACAAAAGAGTGCAGTTTTTAAGCACATTATAGAAGTTGGAAAAGGTGAATCATGAAAAATGGATAACAATGGAACAACTTATGAAAATGAAAACCAAAATAAAAAACAACAAAATTGAAGCAAGAATGAGCTTGTATAGATGCTAAGACCCACCAAGTAAAGTCATTAGATTTTAAAACTAAACCTAGCTCCCATTCAAAGCAAGAAACTCATAAACTAATCAACAAATTAAAAAGTAAATATGAATAAAAAAATCATACAGCAGAACATTGATAAGTAAACACTTTTGAACTTGCATACCACTTAATTCCGTCATTAGTAGCTATTGCAATATCCAAGTTATCAGCTTTAACAAAAGAGAGCAGTTTTTAAGCACATTATAGAAGTTGGAAAAGGTGAATCATGAAAAATGGATAACAATGGAACAACTTATGAAAATGAAAACCAAAATAAAAAACAACAAAATTGAAGCAAGAATGAGCTTGTATAGATGCTAAGACCCACCAAGTAAAGTCATTAGATTTTAAAACTAAACCTAGCTCCCATTCAAAGCAAGAAACTCATAAACTAATCAACAAATACAAAAGAAAATATGAATAAAAAAATCATACAGCAGAACATTGATAAGTAAACACTTTTGAACTTGCATACCACTTAATTCCGTCATTAGTAGCTATTGCAATATCCAAGTTATCAGCTTTAACAAAAGAGAGCAGTTTTTAAGCACATTATAGAAGTTGGAAAAGGTGAATCATGAAAAAAGGATAACAATGGAACAACTTATGAAAATGAAAACCAAAATAAAAAACAACAAAATTGAAGCAAGAATGAGCTTGTATAGATGCTAAGACCCACCAAGTAAAGTCATTAGATTTTAAAACTAAACCTAGCTCCCATTCAAAGCAAGAAACTCATAAACTAATCAACAAATACAAAAGAAAATATGAATAAAAAAATCATACAGCAGAACATTGATAAGTAAACACTTTTGAACTTGCATACCACTTAATTCCGTCATTAGTAGCTATTGCAATATCCAAGTTATCAGCTTTAACAAAAGAGAGCAGTTTTTAAGCACATTATAGAAGTTGGAAAAGGTGAATCATGAAAAAAGGATAACAATGGAACAACTTATGAAAATGAAAACCAAAATAAAGAACAACAAAATTGAAGCAAGAATGAGCTTGTATAGATGCTAAGAATGAGCAAAAATTGAAGCAAGAATGAGCAAAAATTGAAGCAAGTACTCAGATCTGAAGAAGAAGAAGGATCTTACTTTTCCTCTTCGGCTTCACCTCTCCTCCTCCTCCTCCTCCACCGAATTGAAGAATGAAAGGAGAGAGTGAGGAGAAGAGATCTGAACCGCTACTACCTATCTGAAATCCCAATAGTACTCCAATCACCACCCCAATTGAAATCCCCATTATCAGCTTTGCTACCTTAACGATTACATTTACTCAACGATTATCAAATTATCTGAAACCCCATCCAAGTACGTGCAAAAAATCGACAGAGAATGAAAAAGTAATAGCTTTTTCTGCAATTATCAGCTTTGCTACCTTAATTTTTTTCCCATCCAAGTACGTGCAAAAAACCATCGACCAATTCGTTAGTTCTCAAAAACCTTCTAAATCAAAAACCCATTTCACCTCTATCATCAAAAAAACAAAGGAGTTAACCCTTTCACCTCTTCTAAACCAATGAAAAACGCCTAGAAACTCAACCCATCACATCTTTTCAACGTAAATTGCTTAAGAACCTTCGAATGAAATTAAAAAAAAAAAAATAAACAGAACCCCAAGCAGATCTACAATGAAAATCAACAGAGAATGAAAAAGCTAAGACAACATACACAATAAACCCAACTTGCACACCAAATATGTGAAGAAATTACACGATGAAACATAATAGCAATGAACCTGTATTGAAGAGGAGATCGAAAATTCGAAACCCTACTTGACCAAATCGAAGAATTGAAGAATGGGTATTGAAGAGAAGAATTCGAAACCCTAATAGCAAAGAAGAGAATGGAAGAAGAAGAAGAAGTAGAAGAGAAACACACCTCTGATGAGAAACGGAACTGGTGGACTTCAAGATCTTTTTGAGCTTCTTCAGATCTTACCTTCCTTCAAGAGCTTCTTCATTTCCTGAAAAAAAAAAAAAAAAAAAAAAAAAACCAAAATGGTGGACTTCAGATCTGAAGAAGAAGAAGAAGAAGAGGAGATGTAAAGAAGAAGAAGGATGTTACCTTCTCATACTTGTTCTTCTTTCGTCCTTCTTCTTCTCTTCTTCTCTGCTTGGTGGGAGTGGTTTGGGTAGAGAAAGAAAGGGGAAATGAGGGGAAGAGGAAAGCATCGATTTTTTTTTTTTTTCATTCGTCCTTCTTCTTCTCTTCTTCTCTTCTTCTCTGCTTGGTGGGAGTGGTTTGGGTAGAGGAAGAAAGGGGAAATGAGGGGAAGAGGAAAGCATCGATTGTTTTTTTTTTCATTCGTCCTTCTTCTTCTCTTCTTCTCTGCTTGGTGGGAGTGGTTTGGGTAGAGGAAGAAAGGGGAAATGAGGGGAAGAGGAAAGCATCGATTCTTCTCTGCTTGGTGTTCTCTGCCAATGACATAAAATTGCCACGTAGGACAAACTCTCACAAAATACTGTTCATGAACAGTAAAAAAGCTATCTGAAATGTTAGATAGATGAGGGGTAAACATCGATAGGTCTCAAATGAACAAAAAACGACACATTTCTGCTCTTGCAGCAAACGAAAAGGTCCATCAAACTTTAACAAAGTAATAATGCAACTCTATTTATCAAGCATATTGAATCATCATTTCAGATTGTTTCAATTCGATAACAAATACTTAAATCATTACTATTTAAATACACAGACTTCAAATTTACAGCTAAACTAATCAGAAACTGATAAACAAACCCTAAAATGACAACTCGAGATCAAAATCCCTAAACGAACAAACCTGTTTGATTTCAGACCGGGAGAGGTTGGAAAGAGCGAAGAACTTGGTCGCATTGCTCCCCGTAATGCGTCCATCTCCATCTGCAAACAAACACAAATCAATCAAACGAGTTCTACAGAGATCTAACCACAACTTGTACCAAGAAAAAGAATAGTAGAGAAGTTGAATGAATGAATGAATGAAGGAACCTGAATAGATTAGCCGTAGGTGCGGAGGATGCGAAAGAAGAATTGGAGAGGAGGTGAAGAGGATTCGAGTGAGGAGAGCTCCTTGAGCTTGCGATTGTGTATGGCGTTGGAGACTCGGCTTTCGTCCAAAACCCTAGCTATCTTCACTGTCAATTATTGCTGCATCTCCTCTTCTTCCTTCTCAAAACCTGCAAGTCTTGCTGCCGGAAGCCGAAGCGACGAGAAGGAAGCGCATGAAGTTATCAAAAAATGAGGCATCAGAATCTGAATCATCGTAATGACTTGGGTCAACACAACAACAAGAAGCGAATGTAGCAACAAAGCTAACGATCCGCTCGGCGAAGGAAGTTCGTCACTGGAAATCGAAGAGAGGAATTAGGGCTTTGGAGAAGGCGAAAAAGAATTGGAGAGGAGGTGAAGAGGATTCGAGTGAGGAGAGCCCCTTGAGCTTGCTCTTTTTCCCCAATTTTTTCGCCAAATTTAAAGCGCAAAACTTTTTTCGCCAGAGCGCAAAACTCCTCTCTCCACACAGGCGCACATGCAAAACACTCGTGTTTAGCCACGGTTTTAAGCCGTTGGCAGTTCAAAACACGCTTATACCCACGGTTTTAGCCCGTTGGTCATTGTAGCCACGGTTTTTAGCCGTGGCAAATGAACCCACGGTTTTAAACCGTGGCCATGGGGTAGTGATTATATCCACGGTTTTAAGGCGTTGGCAGTTCAAAACACGCTTATACCCACGGTTTTTGGCCGTTGACCACGATATCCACAGTTATTGGCTGTGGCAAATAAAGCAACGGCTTATAACCGTGGCCATCTACGTGTAGCTAAAAAGGCCTTTTGGTGTAGTGTGTAATCAAACACAACCTTAAAAATATAAGGAATCTACCTAGTTAACATGACTGATAAAAGAACATTTGATGCGAAAATTCTGCCACTGGTGATGTGAAGTATATGTCTATGTACTCTGTGGTTCTCCTTTAAAGACTGAAATATATTTCGTGTCGACCACTACCACCACCACCACATAGTATATACTTCAATACTATCCAAGAACTAAGTCATGATAGGTACATGTAAACAAACATATATACAAACAAATACACAATTTACAGAAAATAATTGTATAGCTAGCAAGATGAACATCATCAATTCATTTGAAAAAATTAATAAGCTAAATAGTTATTCAACATGAGGTGAAAACTAGTACCATCTTAATATAATCCAAGACATGATAGAAATTGTTACCAATTGTTGAACACATGTGCACGCTCATTAGAATATGGTCTAATTTCCATTGCTAGTCTTGCTTAAAACACACTGACCAAGTACCTAATGCACTCCCTTGCGATTTATTTTAGAGTGGAAATATAAGAGATAAAGGTCACTAATTATGTAACAAGTTTTTCTTTAGTTATTGTTTTCTTCTCTTAACACTAAAATTCATAGTTTAGTATAGTTAGGTTTGATTCTTTTGAGTATAGTTGGGTTTTATTCTCTTAACACTAACAAGTAGTTTCTGCTAACTTCAGACACCATGCTTATATCATCAACTTTCTCTTTGAGATTTATTTTATTTGTCTCCTTATTCAGGATCCCTGATACTATAATCCTCCTCTCTCTGCTCGCAATTCCCCATCACAGTACGGGGATCGAGGAAGGAAATAAATTCTTAAAAGTCAGGACAGGAATGTTAAGACCCAAATTTTATTGAAATCAATAATCGTCCAATGTACTTTGTCCAATATTGGGCACAGCCCTCAATGGTAGGAAGAGTTCATGCCATTTCGATTTTAGCTACCTCTTTAAGCTCTGCACTGATGTTATTCCCTTTCTTCAAATTTTAATAAATTTAGCTCCTCTCATTAGATTTGGCCACCAGAACCCTTTGATTCTATCATCTCAATATCTCATTGCACATGTCATCATCTAACTCACATCTCCTTAACTCATTTTGGCAGTCAAAATAGCAAAGTCTTTGCTCCTAATATGTTTGATCATTCAATAAGGTTACAAATGCCACTCCTACCGATGATTTACTGTTTGATAATTCTAAAAGCTTGCACCCATTTCTTTCCAATTCATCAGTTTATGCCTTATAATATTTGGTAAAAACTTTTGGAAGATTATGATAATGGATAGTAATGGAGGGTATTTCAATCCCCAAGAAGAATCCAGGGATGGTTGGGAAGCTTTGACTTTCTTGTGACATTTTCCTAAAGATTTTGTCTGTCTATTCTGTCATTGAAAGAATATACAATAGAAGAAAAAAATGCATTTCCTAGTTGCAATAATAGTGACTTCTAAAGTGATCACCTGACTTCTAAAGTGATCACAAATAACTTAAAAATTCATTTTTTGGGTCACCAAACAATACAGGCAAGTGTCAACCAATTTGAACCCAAGTCGAAAAATCTTAGCCTATAGATTAATGTAATCTTAGCCCATAGATTAATGTAATAGTCGAAAAACTATTGAATATCATTTTTGTAAACTATAGTCAAAGGGATCTTCTTAAAACCAATCTAAAATCTAGAAAAACCAGATTAAGAGAAAAGAAATCAAAACCTCAAACCTGAAATACGCCTTCCGAGCCTGAAATGACTTCAAAGGGATAAAATTTGTGGAGGCTCTCAAGTTTCTAGCCCTAAAAGCCCGAAATGCTTTCTTTCACATCTTCTTCTTTCTCTTCACAATCTCCTCTGCTCCTCTCTCTCACTCTGATCTGAAACTATTATAATACCCGTGCCATTGGCACTACTACAGAGTACATTGTACCATCACGAAATTGTCGAAATTTGAAACACCCATTAAATTTTTCCAGGATACCCTTTTCTCAATAAATTCACGCCTTTTACTGGGTATCCATGATCATCACTACTTCCAGTCCAATTTCTCATCTAGCTCATCCCAAAGACCTAATTTTTACACATTCAACAAAGTACATCTAAAACCACTACCCCAAACAAACACTGAAATCAGTTCACAAATCCACCATTCCACATTGCAATCATCACAATCAAACTAAAGACGATTTGGGTACGTATAAAGTTTGAATCTTTGATTGCTTATAAGGTAAGAAACTTTAAAAGGAACCCCCTTGTTTGACAGATAAGCAAAGACACAGTAATTGGAGATTATGAACTTAAAGAGAGAGATAGAGATGGGTACCTGATGAAGACTTGAAGAAATGGGGATCCCACGCTTTGATCTCTGCTGTGTTTTGCTGAAATGCGTTGGAGAGGAAAGATCTGCTTTGTTGAAAGAAAAAAAAAATTAAATCTGAAACAGATCTGAAGAAGAAGAAGAAGAGGAGGAGATCTAAAGAAGAAGAAGGATCTTACCTGGAAGGAGATCTGAACCGAAAGAGGGACGGAAATATCAGTGTGTTCTTCTTCTTCTTCTCACCAAACTCAGCATTGGAGGCACCGACTAACTCTCCTTCAAGAACCGGAAGAGGGACAGAAAGATCTTCTTCTCCGTCGCGATCGGACTTCCTGATTCGGAACAATGGTGGCTATGCTTTCGGGAGATCTGTGAAGTTAGGGTTTGAAACAAAGGGTTGAGAAGTTGAGAGTTGTGGGGATATGGAGCGGGAACGCCAATTTTTTTCGCAACCGCGGAATTTTTTTCGCCCGTGAGAAATCAACTTGAGTTCTCCACACATGCACGTGCAACACACGTGCAACACACGTGCATTTCAATTTTTAGCCACGGTTTTTATTTTATAGCCACGGTTTTAGACCGTTGGCCATTATATCCACGGTTTTTGGCCGTGGCAAATACACCAACTGTTTAGAACTGTGGCCATCTCTGTGCAAGTGTTTTGGTTTAGTGATTATAGCCACGGTTTTTATTTTATAGCCACGGTTTTAGACCGTTGGCCATTATAGCCACGGTTTTTGGCCGTGGCAAATACACCAACTGTTTAGAACTGTGGCCATCTCTGTGCAAGTGTTATGGTAGCCTCTACCATAGCGTTTTAAAAACGCTATGATAGAGGCTACCATAGCGGTTTCAGAGTCTACTATAGCGTTTTTAAAACGCTATGGTAGAGGCTACCATAGCGGTTTCAGAGTCTACTATAGCGGTTTTAAAACGCTATGGCAGAGGCTACCATAGCGGTTTTGAAACGCTATAAAAGCCAAACTTACCATAGCGTTTTAAAACCGCTATAATAGCCCCTGGGTCTATTATAGCGCCGGCTTTCATAGCGGTTACTAAACCGCTATGGTATCCTACCATAGCGGTTTTTAAACGCTATTGATCACAATTTTTCTTGTAGTGATAGGAGCCACTGTTGGTACGACCTTGCATTATAGTCGCCAAAAAAACATGTGTTCAACATTAGAAAGTAATATGTATCAACAAAATTATACATACTAATTAATCTTTAGAACAAATTTTTTAAAATATATGATGCATCCATATTACCAAGACCAGCTTTTTACAACGTCAACTCTGGTAAAGTATTTTGGTCAGAAATAATAATGTCAAGAAAAAAAAGAGATACATATCCTAATAATTTATTATGTATGCTCACAAGTAGGGCCATATTACCAAAAATAAAATAAAAAAATAGCATGAATAGATATGCCACAAGGGTGTACAAGCAGTGATCTGACGATGGATCATAAATCAAACAAAAGAAAGAATTGCACATTCCAAAAAACTTAGATGCCCATATCCTAGTGTTAGAGCATCAACGGAGGATAGATTGATTTAGTTTCCATATGGAAAAAAAAGGCAAAATAATCTTCAACTTGGTTTTCCACGCGTACAAAATTATGAGTAAAGCATGTCAAAGTAGAGTATCTCTTAAAAGCACAGAGCATTTTTTTATGAAAAAATCCCACTTTCAAAATAAATAAATTAAAAAAAGGAGCTCAAAGGGTTTCAATATGAAAGAATGCAACCACTACGCTTCAATAACAGTGAAATTTCAATCTTTATGAGATGTTGCAGTCCAGATGTGGTAGTATACTTATGATCTAAACTCACCTACTCCAAATTTTGTCTTTCTCACTAAAACACAAAAACCTACATGTAAATCTCCACACTCGAAACAAAATAACCAATAAACAGTGCTAACAAATACAAAAAACATCCAAATAAATAATTCTATAAAAACAAAATGTTCTTGGAAGTAGAGATATTCAGATATGGGTAGGTAAATGATTCATAAAGATAAAAAAAAAATAAATTCATCTCAATGGTACAAACAAAAACAAAAACAAAAAGTCTACTCATAAAATAACTTTTTGTGTAACTGGTTCAAATTTGACAGAAATATAAGATTCATTTAGTTTCCATTTGACAGAAAACATGTAAAGTATGTACAATACAATCACCTCAACAATATATATATATATATATATATATATATATATATATATATATAGAGTTTGCTACATAGCGAGGGAGGGAGCGAGGGAAAGGGGCGAGGGATGGGTGTAACCACCCATCCTCCTCTGGATGAGCGCACCGTGTTGGAGATGCGTGCGGGCGCTCATCGCGAGGAGGATGGGTGGTTACACCCATCCCTCGCTCCCTTTCCCTCGACCCCTAGAATTTTCCATATATATAAGCTCTCTCATGCTACTTGTGCCCTGTTGGCTTACAGTATGAAAGAAGTTGAGGTCTTCTTTGTGACGATCCCTTCCTAAGGTAAGTGGTGCTTCTCTTTAGTGTGGTTGCTCGAAGTCTCTTTCGTGGCTAGCTTTCGATGGGAAGATCGACCGTTACAGATTTAAGATTCCTAGTTGGGCCGATTGATTAGACCGATGGCCGAAAAGAGGCAGGGTGGTCTACGATCAGAGGAACGAAAAAATTTATTGAAGGGAGAACGGGAATGAACCAAGCATTATATATATATATATATATATTATAATTTTTTTTCAGATATAAGTACGCAAAAAAATTCATAAAGATAGACAAACTTAAGCTCAACTGTAGAAACAAAAGCAAATACATAGAGTATAAGGTTCTGATTATTCTAAAGCATGTCAAAGTAGAGAATTTCTCTTAAAGTTACAAAGCTTTTATTATGAAAAATTTCACATTCAGAAAACAAAATAGAAGAATTAAGGGAGCTCAAAGTAATTTAAATATGAACAAAAACCAAAATTATAATTCGTAAAGACTAACAAACTTTCAGTTCAACTGTACAAACAAAAACAATAACAAAAAATATATAGTCATCATGCCGCGAATTCTTGCATGGACAACCCTTTCATCACATCTTTCACCACCCTGAGGAAAAAAACAAACAACACACATTCAACGTCCCAAATACACATTCAAACAAACAACAAAACAAAATCAACCTAATCAATTATAGCTAATGATCACAATACTCACGTCTCGAAAGTAAGCCAACGCTTCGATCATTGAAATGGAACGTCTTCAGACCCAACACTACTATCCTCTTCAATAAAATTCCTCTTTGTCCTATCACAAGGAATCAAATTCAAACAATGCCAACTTCTTGTAAACTAAACTATGTATCACAAACCGTTACACTCTCCCTACGAAACCCAAAAGAGGAACCCCTTTTAACTGTACCCGGAAAAGCTTTACTAATTGGAAATGTAAACAATATGCCCGAAAAATCAAACAAGAAAGAAGAATAAAATAACACCCTAGCTAGTGCCATTTTAACGTTTTTTAGTTAGACTTTTATAATGCCAAGTGATGCGCATAGGATTTTTTTCTTGGGAATTTATTTTCGTACAAGGAAGGGACGAGGATACCCATGTACGCATACATCCATAGACCAATCTATGTTCTTTGAGATTTGCATGATGAGAACATGAGATGATAGAATCTTAAAGGTAGCAACATGGAAATGGTGTTCTTGTTTATTGTGGGAAACTTATACACCTGATTCTGTATATTAATTCACGCATTTCACATACTTTATTGATCACTTATCAAGTTGATTTGAAACTTATACACCTAATTCTGTATAATTCATGCATTTCATATAAATGTCAACTCAAATGAAGGAACAAAAGGCTACCCATTGAGCATTACGACACACAATAGACACTCATCTCAAGGACCGTTTATCTAATCTAGCTAAATTTTACACACGTTATTCCTAACATTAAGCACTAATTTTCTTTATTGTTCGGCCTCTCTCTATTTCATTATCTCCCACAATTTTCAATTTTGATTCCAAACCTAGATTCTTTTAAAACAAAATAATTGGATTAGGAAAAGTTTGATAAAAAAATAGAAAGGAGTTTGCATTAACGTTGGAGAATATATAAAGTAAAGATTTTTGTTTCCTAGAAAGGAATGGGAGGGAAGACGTTACGCTTAAATTTGACAATTTATGCGAACTTCACAAAATTTGGTACCCAAAATCACATGCAAAATTCAACAATTAGCTACTATTCACCTAGTCTTAATTGTGCTTTATTAAATGAAAAAACCTATAAAATCAAACATGAAAACGATAATATAAGCGAAAATTTGTAAAGGAAACATCTTCAATGTAGAATCTACTAGAAATCTCTAGAACTAAAGATGAAGAGAAATTTCACACATTACTTACAATCTTCTTCTTCTTCTTTTCTGTACAACTGAAGTGCAAAGTTGACCTAAAGAATTCCATATCTGATTGCATAGATGTTAAAGAGTCCGTAAAAAAAGACGAAGTTGGAACAAAGAACAAGTAAGGTTCAAAGTTGAAGAAGTACAGAACATCAAATTATGTAAACCAAATAGTGCAAACAAGAAAAACCTCAAGAGTTTCAACAAGAGTCACACACATAAAGAGAGTGAAAGAGATCTGAAACGAACAAGAACTAAAGAGATATAGATGCCTTTAGAGTAGTGGTGATCCAGAGTCTACGGGGGCCCTCTTTAGAAAAAAATTAATGCCTTATTTTACTTAAATACAACTCTTCTAGCATTTTGAGATGCAAAATCACTAATTATATTGTTGTAATCAACGTTTTCCGCCAAGTCACTCTCAATAGACATCATAGCTAACCCATTTGATTTTTCTTGTTACATGGTGGACCGAAGATATGATTTTATCAACTTCAATTTTGAAAAGCTTCACTTTGCGGAGGCTACCGTTACTGGAATAGTCAACAATATTATATATGCGATATAAACATTTGGAAAATCACCATCCATTATTTGCAAATGATTTAGACTTCAATAGGTTTTGGGTATAAATTGGGCGTTGATTTGAGTCATGAATTTGTGTCTCCGGATCCCAATCCTTAATTTAATATATATATATATATATATATATATATATATATATATATATATATATATATATATGAGGCCCCTGGGAAATGGGGCCCTTGGCGGCCGCCCATGCCCAGGGACGCCCCTGCTTTAGAGACAAGACTATATTGAAGGTTCTTAAAGGTACAAAAATTGGAAATTCTAATTTTTTATTTAGAGGATATTAAGAATTTGGAGAGAAAAAAGTGGAAAGAGAGTTTCTTCTTGTTAGATCCGAATATGAAAGAGAAGAGAAGTTTTTTGTTTTTTACACGCACACAACGCACAGAGAACCAAATGGTCTCTCTCACGGCTATAATTAATCTTTCTCTCTGGTAACCACGTATCCCTAAAAAATTGGTAAAAAATATGTCAGAGAGCTTCAACAACGCGTACCTTGGTGGATAGTGTTGGAAGCTTGTGAGAAAGAGCTCAACACGGTTTGATATGAACTCAATCATGAAGGTGACAGATCCACAAAGCACCAAAGCCATTGAAATTCCTAAAAGAAATGATGCGAACCCATTTGGAGAGACCTTAGTCAACATGGGATAGTTCTTCTTGATGAAGAAGAGGAATATGTGTTACATAGCATAGGAGAAGAAGACATGGGGGGGGGGGGGGGGGGGGGGTGGGGTGGGGTAGTTGGGGTGATTTGAGGATGGCTAGAACAAAATAGCAAAGCTTATAGAAGAGCTTTAATTGTTGATATTGAGTGCTCATCATCTATACAACAAACCCCTTCAAGCTCTTTGAAACCCGAATAGAAATCAATCAAATAATCAAGGAAGAGAAGGGATTATAGCTTCTCAAGTTTGGGAATAATTTACATGGGTGAAGAATAAGAATGGTTTAGTTTGTTAACAAATTATAAGGGGAGAAGTGAAGAGAAAATGATGTTTTTTGGTTTTTTACAATTTTGGGGTTTTCTTAAAAGAAGAAGATGAGTTGGATTTGTTGAGGGAGAAGAAGAAAGACTCAGTACAATGCACCATTGATTTCGTTTACGGTGCTTTAGTGAGAGACAAAGACTTGTGTAACAAACAACATATAAACAGAGAAAAATTATAAGGATTTACATACCTGTAACTTCAAAATCGGGTTCATCTTCTCCCACCAAATCGATGCAAGGGTTTCTCTTCTCTATCAAAATCAAAGCCCATACTAGAAGGAGGAGGAGGGGTAAGTATTATTCCAGTCGTAATGATACAAAAGAGAGGATCATGAAGAGAAGAACTAGTGGGCTTTAGGTTTGTGGGATAAATAAGTTCTTTGTGCATATAAGAAAGACATACACGACCAATTTTTATTTCCTCACTCTTGGGTTTTTTATTTTCTCACACTTGGGTCGGGCTTTGGTTGAAATACGACGAGATGTTAATTTTCCTCACCAAATGTATTTCATTTAGGCATCAAATTTCCCTATCTTTGTTGTTTGACGATTGTGAAATGTTTATGTGAGGAATTGGAAACAAAAATTTCACTTAAAAATAGGCGACGACTAGTAAAAATTCCTCACCTAAACACTAAAATGGTGACAACTTTCGAAGCGTCACATATAAGTTCGTCACCTAATGCCAGATTTCTTGTAGTGAATGGTGTAGGGTTTGGATTTTTAGTTATCAATGCATCACGTGGAATAGACTTGCATAAAGATATTGCAAGGCTATGTAAGGGCTAAAAGTTTATCAAAGTCACATGAAGATTGAGGTGATGGTTGTAAAGGTGTAGGATATATATGGAGGTTGTGGTGGTGAAGGGATATGCTCTTGAGTGCTTCATTGCATTTGGTGCAAGTAGATAGCATATTCTTCCTCGAAGTCAAACAACTCCTCTATCAAACTAGCAATCCTTTTTTCGATTCTAACTATAGTCATAAAATGAAGAACGTTGACATTGCGAGGAAGAGAAGAAGAAAGGAAGAAGAGAAGAAAAAAAGACAAACATGAAGAGAAAGATAGAAATTAGGAAAAATAATAGGATGATAATTCGTTTACAAAATAAGAAATTATAGCTCGTTATATATCCACCCTAGTAACTTCTAATCTTCCTAACATTGAAAACAAATTTTCTAACCTATCTATAATATAAATGCAACTTTATAAACTCATTATAACTCAATTTGGATACTTTTAGGCACTTAATATTATAACTCATTATAAATGCAACTTAATATTAATTGAAATAAGAAAAAAAATAATTTTATAGAATTAATAAAATATTGATATTTTAGATCATCTGCATCGCCTTCTTACACAGTTTAATAACGTAATAAGGGATTTTATTTTACCAAATACCAATAAAAAAAGTGTTATGTGTACACCTTTTCTTTTATCTGTGTTCCTCTTGTTGGATAACATTTGCAAATTGTAGCAACAGGTGATTTTAAAAGCTAAACCCCATGGTAGTGATTGGGAAAGTGAATCCTAGCAATTTTTGAAACATATGTTTCAATGCTCTATAATTAGGAAATGAAAAGCTACCTTTATGGGCTACTTGATGACTTCATATAAGCATTAATTGCAAATTAAGCAACAAAGTATCCTAGTTAGGTCGCTAGACCATTTTTATTGATTTCTCAACCATTTTGAAAACATCAAAGCCTGAAGATTTTATATGCACTTGGTACAATGCATTTTGCAAACTAAAGTAATTGAATACATAACCAATTTTACAAGGTGTTATGTAAACAAATGTAATCATATTTGTATGGAACATACCAAGTGATGAACCTAATTATCTACATCAAAAAACTTATTATAAAATGCATAGTATAGATAAACTATATTAAAATAAAAACCTGGATATCATCTTAGTTACACAAAAGGTACATCACATCGTTAATTTTGTATACAATAAATTATGATGAATTTGTGAAATATCAATGATATTCACATTGTATAAAAATAGTACTAGTAAACAAACTCAAATTAGTCATCCACATCCAAAAAATCATTTCATTTAATCACAATTTATGGTTGTGGACTTTAATTCCTAAATAAAAAAAATGACTTGAGGGGACTAGAATAACACAACACCTTCAGCCGCTGCCGCCATCCCTGTTCCCTAAGTCGACCAGCAGCCTCCTGTTTGGCCAACGCAGTTCTGGCTGACGCCCTGCTTGCTGCTCAACCTCCCTTGGTCGAGGTGCTGGTTCCTGGACGTAGAGTTGCTACCTGGTTTCTTGGCAAGCAAAGGGCCTGGCTGGATCTGTCGGTTTGGCTTCTTCAATCTCTGTTGTACCTTCATCCAAGGAGTAGATCTAGTTAGTAGGCGCAGGTAGGTTTTCCATGGAGGCGACACTGCCAGCCAAGGGGGCTGCCCCTGCGGCTGGCAAGGAGGATGATGGATCTTCTAGGCGCTCCTTTGCGCAAGTTCTTGGGAAGGCATTGAAAGATGACCTTGACGATAAGCCGACGGATTCCACGACCTTTAGGAAAGACGGAACTCCGGCTTTGAGGCTATCCGATTCGGATGTCGCAAGAGGTGAGTCCCATGTTTCTAATCATATTGTTGTTATGAAATTCTCAAGTTTCAGGTCGTCGCTAGATTCGATAAGAGATTCCATTCATCGATATTGGGGGATATCCGGTGAGTTCATAATGGGTCTCATTGATCCTAGGCATGTGATGGTTTATTTACAATCTGAAGACGAAGTCAAGAAAGTGTTATCCAATGACTCCTTTACGATTCGGGGAGTTAGATATAAAATGTTTCGTTGGCATCTAGGTTTTAGCCTACGGGCGGATCTGGAGTTGGCACCATTATGGATTGAACTCCCTAATCTTCCTTTCACCTTTTTTCTCCCGGCGATCATGAAGGTGATTGGAGATTCCTTCGGTAACTTTCTTCGGATAAATGATGGCACAAGATACTTTGCTCGCCCAAAGGTCGCACGAATGTGTGTTGAGATGGAAGTCTCTAAACCTCTCCCACATAAGATATGGCTTGAGAGCCCAAAATATGGAGGTTATTGGCAAAAATTTGAATATCCAGGATTCAAATATTGTGACCATTGCTCCCTAATTGGGCATGAGAAGGATTACTGTAGAAAATTGGCTGGAAAGAAGCGAGATCAACCTACATCTGCTAGAGAACCCTATAAAGAATTTAAATCTCTAGACAAGGCCAAGCTAAAACAAACTCCGGGTGAAGAGAAGCAAGTTCAACATGTGCCAAAGCAAATGTATGTCCCTGTGGCCAAAAAAGCGACGGAAGCTATTGGAAATATAGGAACTAGCGGAGCCAAAAATTCTCAAGGAGTCGAGGTTAATAGTGCTATTGCCAAAGAAACCAAGGAGAGAACAAAGGGAAGCGAATTTGACAATGTGATTTCGTCGAACCAATACGGGGTCCTCGCGGAAGAAACTTCGGAAGACATTGGGGAGGATGATGATGTTGAAGTAATAAAATCCAAACATGAGTGCAAGACTGAGGGCCACAATACCAAAGTAAGTAAGACTGCAGTTGAAAACACACAAGATGTGTTAAGAGGTGCCGGCTACACAATGAGCGAAATCAAATTGACTATGTTGAAGCAAAATTGTGATGATGTTGAAGGTAAGCAAAATTGTGATGAAGTTAAATTGGAACAAGGATCTGCAACTGCGGCTCAGCTGTGGATCGTTCCTTTTGTGTGGGATAGCTTCTCAAACAACACAGAAGAAGGCAGTAAGTCAGAATGTGCAATAAATAGCTTTAATCCAGCTGAAACAGAGGAGCAGCAGGTGCAAACTCTTGCTGAAATAGAGCAGGATCAGGCGAGACAGGGGCCAGCTCTTGCCGCTCCAAGGGTGCTAAAGACACCAGGAAACATACAGAGAACGGGGGCCGAATTGACCTGCTCCGAGTCAGGGACTAAGTTAGCACAGGGTACGCTAGTTTCAAAGGCACACAAGCCGGAAAATTATGCAATTCAGATGACGAAACAGAGCACGCTTGAACAGAATAAGCAGCTGGTGGGTGATCCAGAAACTTCGATGTTGCGTGATCAGGCTGAAGATGCAATTGAGCAAAAGATTCAGGAACAGGGAGAGGGCAACAGGTCAGACCGTGACGCGGTGTCAGACAATGATTCCAACGCTAACATGTCTTCGAATAATATGATTGACCCAGGGTACCAGTCGGGTGGAGTCAAGAAGAAAGGCAAAAAGAAAAACTCTAAGACCGGACCAGTGGTGGGGTCTCGGAGGATGACGAGAAATATGTCTACTCCAGGTGTTAGTAATGATAGATAACATCATGTTTTGGAATGCACGGGAGTTGGTAACCGGGCGACCCGATGTAGACTAAAAAAGTTGGTTAAAGAAAACAATGTCAAGCTACTTGCTATTGTGGAACCTATGATTCCTTCTTCTAGACACATGGAGGTTGCAAGTAAGGTGAGCCTGCCTTGTTTTGCAACGAATGACGAGTATGGCGGCAAAATTTGGCTCTTCTGGGATAATAACTTAAAAGTTGATGTCCTGCTATGCACGAATCAATTAATGCACTGTAAGATTCATATTCTCTTTTCCAATATCGTGTTCTTCATTTCTTTTGTATATGCAAAGTGTTCAATTCAGGAGAGACGAAGTTTATGGGAAGACATGGAACACATTGCAATGGGTTTGAATGACTCAAGGATCATTGGTGGCGATTTTAATGTGATTGTTGATGGTGGAGAAAAACTAGGGGAGGACAGAACATGGGCTAGGTTGGATCATTTTATGGGGAATGCAGACTGGTTATCAGTAATGCAGCACGCTCGGGTTGATCATTTACTTAGAGCTTGTTCGGATCATGCAACTTTGTTACTTTCTTTGCCACTGTCACAAAGGGCAGGTATGTCTCCTTTCAGATTTCAAAGTATGTGGATAACTCATGAAAGGTTCTTAGGGTTTGTGGACAGAATTTGGAATGCGGATGGAGAATCCAATGGGGCTATGTATAGTGTGGCTTCCAAACTGAAGCGCCTTCGCGGAGACTTAAAGATATGGAATAAAGAAATTATTGGTAATATTTTCAACACTATTAGAAGGTTGGAAAATGAAATTGAAAGACTGGAATTCAGTCTAATGCAGAGTTGGGATCCAAGTGATATGACTAATTTGAACAGATGTCAGGTTGAACTTAAACTTGCGCTGGTGAGAGAAGAAATTTACTGGAAACAAAAATCAGGTGAAAAGGAATTTAAGGAAGGAGATGCTTGTACTAAATTCTTTTTTTCCTCAGTCAAAGCAAAACAGAAAAAAGTGTGATTACCAAAATTCATGATGTATCGGGGAACTTAATCACGGATCCAAAATCTATTATTTTGGAAGCGAATAATTTTTTCAGATCCTTGCTGTCATCGGGAGAGCACAGAGATGATCAAGAACTCATGGATTGCATTCCGAGGCTGATACAAGAGGATGATTGTGACTTACTCATGCAGATGCCTGAGTTAGAGGAAGTCAGGAAAGCAGTCTTCAGTATTCCCCATGATAGTGCCCCAGGCCCAGACGGCTTTACACCTGGATTCTTTCAGAATTGTTGGGATATTATTGGGATGGACATCTGGGAAGCTGCGAAGGAATTTTTTGCTTGCCATGCGATGCCAGGTACCTTTTCTTTCAATTTTTTGGCTCTTATTCCTAAAATTGAATAACCCGTCTCTTATTCTGATTTAGGCCTATTAGTCTTTGCAACGTGGTATATAAAATTTTCAGCAAGCAATCCCCGTTTACATACCTTGGCATCCCCATTTATCAAGGTAGATGCATAATTTCTTTTTTTGAAACCTTAGTTAATAAAATCCAGTAGCGAATTTAGGGTTGGAAAGCCAGACTCTTGTCGCCAGGAGGTAGATTGACATTGATAAGACATGTCTTACTGTCAATACCAATTTATTCCATAGCAGCTACAGTTGTGCCTAATAAGGTCCTGCAATCCATTCAGAAACTGATTGCTGATTTCTTTTGGGGTGATCATGAAGGGCGACATAAGCGGAAGTGGATAGCTTGGAATAAAATTATTGTTCCAAAGGAGGAGGGTGGTCTAAATATTCGAAGTTTGGATGTTATCATTAGAGCTTTTTGAATAAAGTCGCTTTGGAACCTAATAACCTCCAATTCTTTATGGGCAACTTTTCTAAGGCGTAAGTATAAAAGATGGGGTTCCACTCAGAAAGCAAGAAATTAAAGTTGGGGCGTCTCCGTTCATAACAGAGTTTTTGTTGAATAAAGACTTTATAGTTGAAAACTCCACGTGGCGGATCTCTAAAGGCACTGTTAGCTTCTTCGAAGAACCATGGGCTAAGGATGAAATTTTCAGCAAAAATGAGGAGGTGAGGACGAATGACACTTGGCCCTCCCTCAGGAAAATGCATAGGGAGAATTTCAGGATGCTAAGCCCGGATATGCAGAGAAAAGCTCAAGAGCTCTACAAGACAATTGTGAAAGGTGAAGTCGGTGACCGAGATGCTAGAATTTGGATACCGAGTAATGATGGTGGGTTCACAATTAGTTCAGCATGCAAAATTCTATGTGGTAGGGGGACACATGACGATTTTTGGAAATGGATTTGGCATCCTTTATTGCCTTCTAAAATCTCTATTTTCACATGGAAAGTTATTAGAAGGGCATTACCTATTGATGGTGAAATTAGAAGAATTGGCTTCCAACTTGCGTCTAAATGTAGTTGTTGTTTACAACCTGGGGAGGAAACGATGAAACACCTTTTCTTGGAAAGCGATTTAGCAAGAAGGGTGTGGGGACATTTTGATTTGGTGTTTGACATGCACATTCACATACCGGTTGAAGTTTATACTATGCTTAAGGCGTGGTTTAGGAAAGCGAAGAATTCTTCGTTATCAGGGACCCTCATCCAGGTCACCCCCCTTTTCATCCTATGGGAAATCTGGATCCAGAGAAACAAAAAACTTTTTGAAGGAAAGGAGTTTTCGTCATGCTATGTGATTATTAAAGTTCATTTTTGGATTAAGTGTGTGGCCAAATTTTTTATGCCTAAAATTAAGGATCCTAATGGGGCTTTGCTAAGTAGGTTGGGCATACAGGAAAAAATTGTTACAATATCTCCTCCTCGGGTGCTTTATTGGGCTTTCCCTCCTACAGGTTGGTATGCGCTAAATGTTGATGGCTCTTGTATGGAGAATAACACTACTGGAGGTTTGGTCATTAGAAATGACGAGGGTAAATTTGTAGCTGCTAGACAATGTATTTTTGGTGAAGGCTCAAATAATTCCGTAGAGTTGAGGGCCTTACTTGAAGGTTTGAAACTTTGTATTGATCTGGGATTGCGCAGTTGCGTGATCCAAATGGATTCTAGACTGGTGAAACTTTGTATTGAAGGCTCAAATAATTCCGCAGAGTTGAGGGCCTTACTTGAAGGTTTGAAACTTTGTATTGATCTGGGATTGCACAGTTGCGTGATCCAAATGGATTCTAGACTTGTCAAACAGTGGATTTTACATGAAGCTAGTATTCCCTGGTCTCTTAGTAATTGGTGGAGGGAGATTAGAGACACGAGTAAGGCCTTGACGTGGTATTGTATCCACGTGTACAAGGAAACTAATTTAGTGGCGGATGCTTTGGCTAGACGGGCGCAAGTAGAACAAATGACAAGGGATTATTCTTGGGACTCGTTGCCTAAACGAATAAAATCCTTAATTATCCTTGATAAAAAGAAGACGGCGTATTTAAGGCGCTCGGATGCTAAATAAACATATTAATGGAGGTTGTAGAGCTCGGGGATGGCTTTGCTGCGAAGAAATTTTATTTGGCCGCTCGATAAGCAGGGAGTATGAAAGTTTATGCGCTGCGAAGTGTTGGACAAACTGCTGGACAGAGGGCTGGACAGACACTACACCAAATTGGCACTTTTGTAACAACTCTCAAAACAGTATCACTTTTGAGATGTTGCAATTCACCAAACAATTTCAAGTCAAAACTAAATTTAGCCAAAAAAATGAAAAACAGTCACACAAAAAAAATGATACAATAAGTTGGATCACCATGAATAGTATCACTTTTACAACCATACTCTTCATGGTGATACAATTATTGTATCATTTTGTTTGTGAAAATGTGTAAAATTGTTAGGTGAATTGTTACACTTCAAAAGTGATACTGTTTTGGGGGTTGTTACAAAAATGTCAATTTGGTGTAGGGAGAGTACTCTGTCTTGACAGAGTACTCTGCATTGATCAACTTTTTCCCCAGATTTTGTATCCTAGGATCAGTGGAATCATTGTGGCTGCTGCACTGGAAATTTATATATGCAGGGACGGTGGTACCGCACAGCTGCTCAGGTTGCAAGAATCTGGAACTGGGCTTACTAGGATGCGCCATCATCACGAAGGTGCAGCCTGGCTGCTTGCAGGCTTGCGAGACCTGTCCAGGCAGTGAACTGGACAGATTTTTCAGGAGTTTTTGAAGGTCCAACCGTGAAACCTGTCCAGGCTAGTTTGCAGGGTGCGTAGGGCATCTTCTTCAAGGGTCTTTATGCAAGTGAATATTCTGAAAGTTGCAGGGGAGCTTGCTGTACAGAGGAGCTACAAGTGACATTTCGACATTGCATCTCTCTTGCAAGTTGCAAGTTGTTATATTACAAGTTGCAATTTGCAATTGTCATTTTAAGATGCAAGGTTGTTATGTAAGTGGTAACGTACAGGTTGTAGGGTCTTTGTCTGGTCCTTTTATTCCTTTGCATAGGATAACTTCGCATTTGTTTTCTGGCACTTGCATAGGAGAACTTCCATGGTTTAGGCCTTATTAGGCAGTTGCCTTGGGGCTTTAGGCCTAGAATTTAATTTTCCTCGTATTTTTTACTAGGAATATGTTTTTCTCTCGGGTAAAGTCGTAATGTACCCCCGACAAGTGTATAAGTTTCTTTTTTCGAATAATAAAGGTCTGGCATCCCATAGTTGCCCATCCCCACTGGAGGTTTATTTAAAAAAAAAAAAAGACTTGAGGGGACTACCACATTAGTAGATTTCTTATGCTTGAAATGTTTATTCAAAAATCATTTTTCTTTGGTCAAAATCTATGTCTTAAACCCATTTAAACTCATTAAATATACGAGATTTCAATGAGATTATATTTTATATCCAAGGTCCACCTTTACAATGAGATGCTTTATGAATAACATTTATCTCAAACAAGTGATATTACACGATTGATTGTGCTTTAATAAAAAATTTGAATAAATTTGTCTAGATTCACACGATTGATTAAATTTTTCTTTACTTGATAAGAAGTTGTAAGATCTTTAACAATGATTTGTTGCATGCATTATAGGATCTTGTCGTTATGCCTCAGATTGCTTACGTAGTATATCATTCCCTTTATTCTAGTTTTTCCTTTGTCATGTGCCCTTTTTTCATGTTATTTTGGTTAAGAAGTTCCTAGTTGATTTCGGTATTACTTATACCACTGACAATACACTTTACAACGTTGTTGATTGCTGCCCTTTTTGGAGGAAACGACATTCATTCCTAGATTTGGCCAAAAAAGTTGTTAGAATTTGATTTTTCTTAGAAAAATAAAAGTTTCCCACCTGCATGATATGACTTAAACCATTATAAAATATGAGTTTTTCATGAAACATGAATCGAACCCTCTACAGAACCAATCTGGGAAAATGAATATGACTGGTGCATAGTCTCTGTTTCTATTTCTCAGGATATGATTCGGCAATTCACGGGCATATGGTTGTGTTCATTAATTATAAATTTTTATCCACATGATAAATATGAAACTTATGATGTAAGCAATCAATTCTAATAGTGTGCTATATTCACTAAGAAATTGCAAACATCTACGAATAATAATAAACTACTAGGCTATAAACTAGAGTTTTATTGTTTACGTAGGCTATTTTCTCAAATTGCAAGAGACCAAGTGTCACACAAGTATCTTTGTTGTGTCGGACATGGATATGAGTACACTACTCTTACAGAGGTATCCGCACAACCCAACTTAGTATCAAACAAAACCTAAGTGTTATGTTATCCTCATGCAATTACGACTCTTATAAAGATACCTTATTAAAAACTCAACATGCATTTGAAAATAACATGAAATGGGATAGGAAAAAAAGGGCTAGAAAAGAAACCAGTCAAATGCACCCTATAATTTTGATAAAATATCCATTTAGCATAGTAAAGGTTGACATTTGAAAGAATTCGAAAGGTATTAGGAAGTCACTTATGTTTTGTCATGATTGTCCTACATGGTCAATGCTCGTGTCCTCCTTGTTATGAATAGATGTAGATTGATAGACAAAGATGTGAAAGGTTTATATACTTGGTATTAGTCATATATGTTGTAGGAATTTTATTACAAAGGTTGTTTTCTGTTTCCTTAAGGCACGTTTTAGTAGTGATGGGGTTTGAATATCTTCTTGTGAATTGGGCAAGATTGTTAGTGTTCTCTAATCCTTTGTGGGATATCTTTTGGTGTAATTAAAGTTCCCTCATCTCCAAATCATAAGGGAGGTGTCAAGGTGTTGCCACGACAAAGCCTTTTTCAAGGATAAAATTTATAGATATCTACTAATTTGAACTCTTTTTTCATGTTGATGTGTGAAAATGAACTAGGTTGAAATTTAAATTGTTTTTGTACATACAATTTATTTATTTATTTATCTGTTATTGTTATTGCTTTGGTTTTCTTTTTTGTGTAAGTTACATTTCGAATAGTACCTAGGGGCGCCTTAGAGGGTTTGGTTACCCTCCAACTTGACTAAGGTATGACCTAGTGAGGCTTTAAGGCTAGGCTTTGTACTTGGAAGAAAAAAAAATTGGAGCCTTTGTAGCCTTGGAGGAACCCTAGACAACATAAATTCTCCTCCTAGATTACTTCATATGTAAGGTTTCTATTAGGTGAAAGTTGTCTAGTAATAAAACCCAATAAGAGCTAAAAAGTATTAGATTTCTGGGATTGCTCCAAATCCAAGTTTGAAAGATAATATTGACTTAGTGCTAAAAAATAGTTAAAATAAAAGTACACTTAAGATCGACCATATGGATCTACGGAGAACCCAAAAACCCTCATACATTGTTCACTTTCACTAGAACACTCGACCTAAAATTTCTACTCTCCTCATCAACAATTTACTTCAAAATTTTGACTAAATTTATAGTTTATTGATTCTTAAAAAAAATTTAGTCTTTATATAATTATATATGAAATTGTAAGCAAAAATGTCTTTTTTTTTATTTATTTTTTTGCATACATGATATGACTATACATGGAATGATAGTCATATCATGTATGCAAACGGAGTTGAATAATTTATTAAAAAATGACATTCTTTTCACGTGTGTTTTAATATGTTACGTGTCATGGTGCGGTGGAGTCTCAAGATAATTTTTCCATTGTATACTTGCTAGTTCATTATGAAATATTTTCTTGAGTGTTGCAATCATTGATATTATAGCATTCCGTAATGACGTTTTGCCTGAAGGAAAATGCCAATTTTATTCTATAGGGAGGAAAATACTATGGGCTCTTATTTCGTATGTCATTATATGGGTACTTTGGCAATGGAGAAATGGCTCCCATTTTTGGTGACATTCCCTCTTCTAGGGATTGCATTGTGATAGATGTTGTGGTTTTCCTTTAGTTATCTCTATTCTGCTCGCTAACGCTTCAAAGGGATTTGGGTTCATAATTTCATTATTAGTGAGAATATGATTATGATTCAAAATATAACATTTTCTTGTCGTATTCAAGGCCCTTGTGCCTTTTTTAGTTTTTTCTTATAAGTTTTGAACATCTTCTAAAAAAATCACAATTTCATTATAGTGAGAAATTTTTTTTTTTTTTTTTTTTTTTTTTTTTTTTTTTAAATTAGAACCTCCAGTGGGGAGGGGCAGCTATGGGATGCCAGACCTTAATTACTTGGAAAACATTATGATACAAAACATCGGGGGTACATGACGACTTTACCCGAGAAGTAAAAATACAATTGGACAAACATCATAAAACTATAAAAATCAAAAAAAAAAAAAAAAAAAAAAAAACCATCCATAACTCACTAGCCTAGGCCAACATCCCCCAAAGTGACATAACCACTTGAGATTGTTCTATTTTCAACTTGGCCAAATCCACAACATACCTTGTGCAAATTAGAATAGCTAGAAAACTCCAACACTTGCAACTAAAAAGAGATTGCAACTTGCATCTTGTTAAAACATTGCAAAACCAAATTGCATTTATTAAAACCAAAATTGCCAAACCAAATTGCAAAACCAAATTACATCTTGTTAAAACCTTGCAAAACCAACTTGCAAAACCAAGTTGCATCTTCTCACAATGCCAATGATCAGCACAAGCATACAGCAGCAACACAATCAGGCAGCACAAGCATCCAGCATCAACACAAGTAGGCAACACAAGCAGGCAGCACAGTCCGTAACAGCGCCCAGCAGCAACACAAAGGCCACTGCAACGCAGCCACTCAGCACCGCAGCCTCCATCACGCCCTGCCTTACCAGCAGTCCTAACCGCAACACAGTCCGCAGCAGCAAGACCGCAGCAGTCAGCCCCCAGACCGCCCATTCCATACACTTAGCAACCTCTCCTTGCCCTGAAAAACAGGGTATACTCTGTTTTTCAGCAGAGTATCCTTCCAGCTCTCGATTCCAGCGCCTATCAATGCCCATTCTTGCGGCGTCTACTCTTCCCCGTGACGTATGTATGCCGTATGCCAACGGTCCAGCACTGATAATCCTGCCACTCTCCTAGGAAGATCATTCGCCGTGAAAGAGACAGTCCTATGATCTCGTTGAGCTCTATCTGTTAAAGCGTCCGCCACCGCGTTGGCTTCTCTATAAATATGGGAACAATCTAATGTCATTTGTGCCGCCAAAAATTTGATTTCTTTCAAAATATTCTCCAAATGCCACGGTATCTTGAAATTGCCCTTAAACCATCCACAAACAATTGCCGAATCCGTCTGAACAACCACCTGTTTAAAGTCAAATGAGAGACAAAGGCGGAGACCTTCAGCTAGAGCCAAAATTTCCGCTTTATTATTTGAGCCTGTACCAAAAAATATTTGCTTTCCCCCAACACAAAAACCCCTAGAGTCTCTAATAATCACACCGCCCGCAGCCATGTTCTTATGGGAGGACCCATCCACATTGAGAGCAACAAAATCTGACGGAGGGGGATGCCAGAACACAACTCTACTTAGCTTTCTCAAAACTGGAGTTTCTTGTATCCCCAAAGCCCTTAATGGAGCCTTATGCCAGCTGACTTGCTTAGGAGTTATAAAATTATTTGCTAAGTGTAGATTACGCCGAATATTCAAAATCACAAAAGCAGGATTAGGGGCAGCATTGTCATAAACACATTTGCACCGCTGTTTCCATATTTCCCATAAAATGAACATGGGAGTGAGAAAGAATAACACACCTGTTTGTGTTCTCATTTTGGCTCGCCTGAACAAAATGACAAGGGTCGTGGATATTTCCGCCGGTTTTCTGATATGCACATAAAAAATCAACTCAAAATGGCGCCAAACCTGCATCGCCAGTTCACCATCCAAAAACAAATGATTCAGAGATTCTCGCTGTGGCATGTTGCAACATCTACATTTAGAAGCCAGACTAAATCCACATCTGTACAGCTCCCCATCCACTGGTACCCCTCTATGGAGTAATTTCCACACCAAAACTGAAATTCTAGAGGGAAGAATATCATGCCAAATCATTCGATAGAGGTCATTGACCGTCCCTTTTCGGCGTAGTATTTCATAGGCCGACTGAAGGGAAAAAATCCCATTTTGGTTCGGAACCCATATACATTCATCTTTTCCATCTTCCTCGCCATATAATCTATCAGCAAAACTTCTCCTTGCTATATGTCTGAACTCCGGGATAACCAATTCAAAATTGGAAGAAATCACCTCATTTACCGAAGGCCATACACCTAGATCAACCAAATCTGCCGATCTTCTGAAGGATACTACCGTATTCCAATTTTCCTCAAAAAAACTGATATTTCCCTGACCAATGTGCCAAAGTGAATTACGCAGAATAAGGGATTTACCAAGCATGATTTCTTTGAAAAATGGCGAGGACCCAGTTTTCACCAATTGACCATTCAAGGCCACCCCATTCATCCAGTATTTGCTTCTCATGAAGGTAGCCCAAAGAGAGTCCGAAGTAAGTAGTCTCCAAAGTGCCTTGAGGCGAAAAGCCCTCATCACCACCAACAAATCTCTCACTCCCAAACCTTCTTCATTATGTGGGAAACAAATAGTAGACCATGATACCCATTTTTTCTTCAGTCTTCCTTCACAATCCCCCCAGAAGAAATCTGCCAACAAACTATTAATCCGGGATAAAACTTTCATAGGAACACACATTGTACTGAGAATAAAAATTGGAATAGAGCTCAGAACATGTTTAATCAGTATTAAACGACCTCCCGGGGATAACAATTTCGCCTTCCATCCCTGAATCCGCGATTGAATTTTTGCAATCAAATCTTCAAAATATGAAATTTTAACTCTTCCTTGAAAAATTGGCCCTCCCAAATATTTCAAAGGAGCAGCTCTAAACTGGAATCCTGTATAGGTTTTGAAACCTACAATTTTTTCTGCAGCCGCCTTGTCATCCAGAATAAAAGAGCTCTTGCTTGCATTAATTTTCTGTCCCGAAGACTGACAATAACGGCTCAAAAATGCCATGCATCCAAGAATAGAAGACTGTCTGCCATTTAAGAAAATGAGAGTATCATCTGCATATAGAAGGTGTGAGATCGGACTACATGCCCTGGGAGTAAAAAAATATCCAATTTTACCACTATCAAAAGCCACTTTTAGACCCCTACTCAGCACTTCAGAGGCAATAATAAATAAGAATGGAGACAGAGGATCGCCTTGCCTTAAACCCCTGGAAGATCGAAAAAAACCCTTTGTATGCTCCTTGAAGCAATACTGAAAAACCACAAGAAGCGATACAGTTGGAGATGAGATGACAAAATCTACCATTAAAACCAAATTTTGTAAGCATTGCCAACAAGAAGTTCCATTCCATTCTGTCATAGGCTTTTTCCATGTCGATTTTCAAAACCACATTACCGTCGAAGACCTTCCGGTTAATATCCCTAATCAATTCCTGTGCAAGGCCAATATTCTCACCAATAAACCTTCCTTTAACAAAAGCCCCCTGCTCCGGAGAGATAAGAATCGGTAAAATATCTGCCAGTCTAGTACAAAGGATTTTACTGAAAACTTTATAGATCACATTGCATAAACTGATTGGGCGAAATTCAGAAAAGGAATTTGGATTCTCAGTTTTAGGAATTAAGGCCAAGAAATTCGCCGAGAAAGAAGCCGACATCGCCTCTCCTTCAAAAAATTGAATAGCAGCCTCCCAAATGTCCTTACTCAGAATCTCCCAGCAAGTATGAAAAAAACCAGCAGTAAAACCATCAGGACCCGGAGCACTATTTTTGGGAATGGCAAAAACAGCCTGTTTCACTTCCTCCAGCGAAGGACGTTTAACCAAGATGTCACAATGGCTGGAGCTCACCAGTTTCGGAATACAATTCAACAAATCTACATCCACCGTACCTGAACCTTGGGAAGACAACAAGTTGGCAAAGAATTCCGTGGCATTATTAAGGATCTCACCAGGATCCGAAATAGTCCTACCGCAAGGTAAAATAATCTGGTTTATAACCCTCCTTTTTTGTTTAGACTTGGTGGAAGCAAAAAAATACTTGGTGCAGGCATCTCCCTCCTTAAACTCTTTTTCACCTGATTTTTGAATCCAATAGAGTTCCTCCTGTTTGAGAGCTAATCTATACTCAGCTTGACAGCGATTTAAATTGCAGCAAGCATTAGTGTCCCAGTTGGCATCAACATTTAGACCATTATTATTTCCATTAGCAAAATCGGCTAATAAAATAGTTTCCCATTGTTGCATTTCGTCCTCCAGAGCGCATATCCTGCTGAAGACATTCCCAAATACCAGCCGATTCCATTGTATAAGAGCTCGACGAGTCAATTTAAGTTTGGCATCCACTCGATCAATAGGCCTGGTGAAAGCCATATCAGACAGCCAGATTTCCTTAACCAGATCAAGAAACTCCAGATGTGTAGTCCACATGTCGAAGAATCTAAATGGTGTAGAACCAATCCTTGATTGAGATGGCATGGATGCCAGAAGAGGAGAATGACCAGAAAATGTGCGGCTGAGGTGTACAACTTTAGGATTAGTCAATCCTGTCAACCAAGCCGAATTGACAAAAATCCTGTCAAGTCTAGCCCATATGCGATCGCTTCCTCGCCTATTATTGCACCAGGTGAGACGAGGACCCGAATAGCCACAATCAATTAAGCCACATGTTTCAGTACAATCGGAGAATTGAGCCATGCTTGCCAAGGATGGTGCAACTCCCCCTACTTTTTCCCCCGAATGTAGATAAGTATTGAAGTCCCCACCAACCATCCAAAGCGAATCATGATGAGCCGCAAAATCAACCATATTTTCCCATAATTCCTTTCTATCATCTATAGAGCATTTAGCATAAACAAAAGAAATTAAAAAAACTCTTGAAGAGGTATCCATTACCTGGCAGTGAATAATCTGGTCTGACATGTCCACCACCGAGAAAACAAGAGACGTATCCCACATAATCCAAATCTTGCCACCAACACTGTCATTAGAAGCAAAACCGCCAAGTTTTATTTTGTTGCCAATCTCCATATATCTGCTAGCATCAATCATAGGCTCCGCAATCATTAGAATTCTGACATTGTGTTCCACAACCATCTTTTGTAATCTCCTTCTCGTGGCCCTATTACCAACGCCACGGGCGTTCCAAAACATAAAGTTTTCAATCATCTTAAACGCGAGAGGAAGACAAACCCTTCTTAGTCTTACGACGAGTGCCCGGAGGAACCGCAGATTTAACATTTTTCTTCCGCTCCGCATCCGAATTAGCCCCCAATTCTAAGTCCTTGATAGCTTGAGTGCCCGGCCCAATATCCGAATCCGACTCCGCCTCATCACTGTCTGTGGTGCTTTCAAGTGTATTAACATTCATTTTTTTCTTCTTTTTCCGCAAAGATTGGCCCGCCTTCAACAATTTTCTCATGTCTGATGTCAAAACCCGTGCCTCCTGTTTGTGACCTTGTTCTAATCTCCCAGTGACTTCCATTGGTGGTCGCATCGTATGAAACTCCGACAAATACTCTGGGACTGCCTGCTGCTCTGTTTCAGCAAATAATTCCTGGATGTCAGCACTTGTTTCCTGTAAATCAACCCTTTCGAACTGTAAATCATCAGCCGATGACGGCTTTTTATGAGAATCCGAACGAAGAACAAGAGTATTGAGGCCTGGAGACGCTGGAACCCCCACTGCTGGAACCCCCACCACTACCGGAACACCCACTGTTTGAGCCACCCCTACTGAGATCACCGCTGCTGAAGCTGCGACAGACGCTGTGGCAGACTCTGCGACAGACGGTGGAACCACCCCTGCAGGCGCAGGAGCCACCTCTGCAGGCGCTGGAGCCATCTCTGCAGGCGCGGAACAGAGCCCTGGCAGAGTCACGTAAGCCCCAGAATTGTTGCTATGCACTGGCTGAATTAAAACACTCTGTTCCGGCTGAGACAGAGTACCTTCTGAGATGAGTACATGCGAACCTGGCTGGGATAGAGTGACCTCTTATTCGAGCAAAGACGAACCTGGCTTGGGCAACAACAAGTGCCCGGGCTGTTCTTCCAGGGAGAAAGCCATCTTTTGCATCCCAGATACAAACTGTCCAGCCTGAAAGTCAGCAGATAAACTTGTCGTCGCATTGTGCGACGCCGCAACTTGGAGCGAAATGTTGCTCTTTGAGTCCGGATTGACTACATCGTCGGGTGAAGTCGGCTTATGTTGGTGGCCAAGAACATTTTCAATCTCTGAATTTGTATACCCCGCCTCTAGTAGACACTCCGCCGTAGATTCTGGCTTGACCCCGAATGAATGTAGTTCCGATGGAGTGCCCTCCTCTTCCTCAATATTTTCCATTAATGCCTCAAATGTGTTGGACAAAACCACCTTTACCGGATCCATATTCACTTGCTTTCTTTCCACGACGCTCTCCGGAATCTCCTCTCCTTTGTTATTTTTTGTTCCACTCACACCCACTTCCGAGTTTACAATTTTTTGTGGTCTGATCACTGGAACATACTGCTACTTGGTATTGTTATTATTTGTCTTTGATTTGAGTATTGGAACATACTCCTACTTCCGAAATGCGGCCACCGCCCTTAGTTCCGAGCTTCTTTCGACAAATACTTTCCTGATGCCCTATCAAAGAGCAATAATCACAATATTTGAAACCTGGATATTCTATCTTCTGCCAGAAACCTCTATTATTGGACCTATCAATCCAAACTCTGTTTGGTAATTTATCCGCCAAAGTCATCTCAACACACACTCGGGCAAAGCCCGGACGCGATAAACATCTAGTATGGTCATCCATTCTCAAATAATCACCAAAAGAATTGACAATTGCTTTTAAAATAGGGGGATGAAAAAAATGTAAAGGTAAGTTAGGCAACTCTACCCATAGTGGCACTGAGATTGGGTCCTCCTTCAGGCTGAATCCATCATGCCAACGGAAAGCTTTAAAGCGAACACCACGAATCAAGAATGAATCCCGAGACAACACTTTTTTGGCTTCCTCCGCCGATTGAAGACGAACTAACACATGCCGTTGATTGAGTAATCAAAGCAAAAAATCGCCCAAAATTCCCCAAGTTCTGTGAATCGAATCTCGAATGTCTTCCAATGTGGGGCGGTAACTAGAGAATTTTAAAACGATCACATGTTTTTCCATAAACTCCTCCCCACGGACTTCATCCGTTGCCGTAATGCCAATTGCAGGAGCTCCCTCTTTACGAAACTTAGTGCCTTCGACCGGAGTCTCCACAACGTCGTTAACCAAAATTTTGCCCAATATTTGTGCAAAAGAGGGCTTGACCGCTCCTTCCACAGGTCCCCCCACTACTACAGATTTCAGCTTGCATAGCGTTTTTTTTTTGGCTTAAATAGCGCTTTTAAGAGCTATCTAAGCTACCGCTATGCAAGCTAAAAAATACTTAAATAGCGCTTTTAAAAGCGCTATCTAAGTGGCTTAAAAAACGCTATCCAAGTCCAAAAAAATATTATTATTAACTTAAATAGCGCTTAGAAAAAGCGCTATCTAAAGTTAAAAAAAATAAAAAAAAAATTAAATAGCACTTAAAAAAGGGCTATCCAAGTGGAAAAAAAAAATTACATTAATCATGGCTAGATCATTCTCTCTCAGAACTACCCAGCCAAAAAATTACATTAATCTAGCTGGACACAAAGTTTCTTAACATCTTCCTCATCAACATCCATTTCATCCTCAGAATCATCGTCTATGTGAGGTAAAATGATAGAGCGGTTGATACTTAATCTCAGTTGGTTCAGACTTTCACGTGCACTCCGTCCTTTGAAGTACCCACTGCTACTGTTGACTGAATTGTACTCACTTGATTTTGCTTTTATGAGCTCTTCCTGCAGTAAACAAAAATGTGAATCAACTAGATATTTGCTTGAGCAGATAAAAATAGATGCAAGTTGATTCTGAACAAAAACTACCTTTAATTGACGAATCTGGTCACTAAGACCATTAACATCATCTTCTGTAATTTCATTTATAACTGGTTTATTTTGTAAGGATTTTGCTTGCAACCCAAACCTCAGGGTGCTGAGAGTTTCACCTTTGCATCTGTATTCAACAAGGCAATTGATGCATTTAGGCAAGTATAATAAGCAGAAGTATAATTCATATTACAGTTTTCAACACATATGCTAGACACATTTACTAGGTTAAAACCATAAGTTTCAGTAGTCCACACAAGAGTGCTGCTGTATTGAATTATTTGCAAAAGTAAACATTAAATAGAACTTAATAAAAAAAAAACAGAGTTTAAGTATTGGATTACTTGTCATGAGGAGAAATAGCACAAATGACTGTGAGTTTCGCATTGCCACCAAGTGATTCCTGGAGCAGGTGAGTCAAGCAGGAACTTTTGTATGGCACATTTTGAGATATTTCAGTTTGAGCACCCGTTTCAGCAAGAATATGCACCAAGTTCCTGCAATAATCCATCCAAAGAGAATATTGCAATGAGAAATGAAGAGCTGAGTTCAGTCATGATATTGGTTTTCTATTACATAATTAATGTCCCTACATCACTTTGTTTTGTGAGAAAAGATGCAACTGATGTGCTTTCTCAAGAATAGCTATTACAATTACGTGGTGAATAGATAGAAACAATTATTGACCTTTTTCTTCAGACACTACAATTGAAGAAAAGTTAATTGTTCTACTAAATGTATCTAATATGATCACATTCATGCTCAATATGAGTTTACCACGAAAACAGACAAACAGTGGTCTGAAATCTTACCCAAGCTGTGCTAGAGATTTCTTTACGTTTTTACCCTCTTTTACACTCTGCCTTCCTGCATCATCATCTGGCTTATTTCGCTCTGATCCAGCAAGATCAACAAAGTTGATTCTACTGCTTCTTGAACTACTAAAGCCTTTTGACGAGGTACCCCGTAAAAAATTTTGGAGCAATAGAAATACAAAGTTGAATTAGAAACAACAAGAAGCAATATGGACTACAGGCCCCAAACAACCAGCACAGGCACAGTGAAATATGAAATCACTTCATAAACCAAGCTACCCTATAAGTGAAATCAGAATAAGCAGTTCTTGTGAGTAACAACTGAAAAGAAACTTATAGTGGTATACCTTGCACCAGGATTCAATTACACAAGTGAAGATGATATGAGAACGAGAGCTCTTGGAGTTAATACTCGTTGCCCCAACCTTTCTATTTGAAAGCCCCTACATTATGAAAGTTAAATTTGATTCAACCACAGTACCACACTGAAACCACAGAAAGACCTTGTAGGAAAGACATATTTTGCACAACATATTTAAAATGATCTTTTAGACATGAGGATCAAACAATATACACCAATACCAATGTCATATTTACACTATAATCAGAAAAATATAGACCAATTCTTACTTACCTTGATTAGAATTTGTGTTACATCGTCGTAGCTACTAACACATTCTTCACTCAGATTTTCAACATAAAAACCATTCTTGGAATCATCTCTTATGTGGAGAAAGTGAAAAATGCCCTTTAGTTACACTAAACATAGAAAGCCCAGACCAAATGAGTCTGATTTAATGAAGAGTAGACATAGAAAGATCTCTACCTCAAGGTTTCGTTGAGTGGGATCGAGCAAATCACCAATTTTCTCATTATATATCTCTAGGAAAGAACATCTACACTGATAATTCATCTGTTTCTCTTCCGAGTTCTCTTTCTCCTAACAACCAATCATAACAACAAATCAGTACACATTTCAAAATTCAATGTTTTCTCTAGCAAATAAAATGTATAAAACAAACCCCACCTTCTGAAACTCAGAAAATAGCATCTGGAAGATGCGTGGAACAACGCCTTGATTGCTACTAGGTAAGTGACCTTCAACCATTGCGCTCGGAGGACCCCACATCGTGTAAGTCTTCCCACTTCCCGTCTTTCAGAAATTTAATCAAACAATTGCAAGCCTTGTCAATCTACTTAAAAAATCAACTAAAAGGTCTAGCAAACTTTTACAAAAAAAAAAAACACAAATCTGATCTCTACCTGTCCATATGATATAATTGAATTGTTAAAACCAGCCAAGCAGCTCTTAACCAGTGGAACAAAGCCTCAATCCCATTAGCCTTCAACTTTTCCCTCAAAGGCTTAGAAATCCTAAACCTCGAAGTCGCATTCGGATCCTCTTTTACAGCAGGAGCAGCAACCACCTCTCCATTCTCCAGCAACTTCTGCTTCTTGACAGACTCCCCCACCAACTCAGTCTCAGTCTCAGTCTCCTCAGCGCTCCTCTTCTTCTTCTTCTTCTTCGACTTCTTCAGCTGCGCAGAGTCATCGCTGCTTGGTTCCTCCACTTTGGGGCTCTTCTTCTCCCTTGCTCTTCTTCTTGTCCGTCGATGTTGTTATCTCCATGGCGGCGGCGTCGCTTGTCTGCTTCTTGTCTTTCGAAGATTTCTTCTTGTTTTTGGGTTGCTCTTCGAAGATCATTGAATCAGTGATTGGGATTGAAGGCATTGGAATGATAAAATTAGGGTTGGGGAAGATATTAGGGTTTCTAAGTTGTTGTTCGTTCCTCTAATTCTACTTCTGCTGCTAAGGAGAGATGCGGCTCTGAGTTGCAGTTTAGCAGAGAAGAGAAGAGAACGAAAGAGAGATATTTAGGGGGTTAGGGTTTGGCTTTTATACTATATAAGCGCTTTAGTAGTGATATGAAGCGCTATCCTAAATGTAAGTAGCATAGCGCTTCGGAAGCGCTATGCAAGCACTTTAAAAGCGCTATGGTAGCTTTGGTAACGATTTTTCTCATAGCGTTTTTTAAAGCGCTATCTAAGACATAACTAAGATAGCGCTTAACTGAAAAAAAAAATTAAAAGCGCTATTGTAGTGTTTTTTTTTTTTTTTTTTTTTTTTAAAGACAAATAAGCGTTATCCTAGTGCCCACTTGGATAGCTCTTTAAAAAGGCGCTATCTAAGTGGCATTACCTAAGCTAATATTTGTAGTAGTGCCCATTACCGGATCTCCCCAGCATGTGGGGAGGTGTGGCGGCAGGAGGCGCCAACATCACATCCAGTTCGGTGCCAGTGTTAAATCTTCGAAAACAGGATCAGCAGAGTCGTAACAGTGTGTTACGAACCGTATCAGTGCACCAAAACCTGTCTCAGTACCGTATCGGCGGCTGGGGAAGAGTCACTGCAACCGAAACTCGAGCACCCGTTCTGTACCACGGCCAAAACGGGAGTAGAGAACGAGTTGTCTGCCTGTATTGGGTTTGTGACTGCCAGAAATCGTCCAAAATCGGCCAGTATCGGCCAGAAACGGCGTGTCGCGACCAGAAAAAGCTTTGCTATGCCGGCAATGGGTGGCTGAGCCGCCTAGGGTTGTCGTTGTGGATGCCCTAGCCGCCACCAGTCGATGGCTAGGATGCACTCCCACAGATGATGGACGGTGGAGATTAGATTTCGGCCAAAGACCGAAATACCCCTGAAATCGCCCCAAATCGCCCTCTCTAAGCCGAAAATTTCAAATGTGTATATCCTCATTATAGTGAGAATATGATTATGATTCAATAGATATAACATTTTCTAGAAGTATTCAGGGCCCTTGTGGCTTTTTAGTTTTTATTCTTCTAAGTTTTGAACATCTAAAAAAAATCACGATTTCATTATTTGTGAGAATAAGATTATAATTCAATAAATATAACATTTTCATCTTGTATGCATGTGACTTTCTTAGTTTATTTTTTTTCTTTTCTTTCCTTTTTAAGTTTTGAACATCTTCTCAAAAAAATAGATGAAATGAAAGTTCTTTTTCATCAAACTTTTTTTGGGAGTATATTCTACTTTTCACTTATTCCTTGAAATGAAAGATGTATCATCGAAATTGGGGCACTAGTAACAAAGCTTGAAGACAACACCGAGATCTTGGATATCAATCTTTCTTTACCTTTTTTAAAGATTTTAGTTTTTGCTTTCTTAATTCTATTTTAGTCCACTCAGAGTCATGAAATTCCTTTGTACAAATTTTCAAGCACAAGAAAAAATGCAATCTGCTCTCAGAAGTCCAAACGATAATAGGATTTTTGATGGAGGAAGTAGTAGTCGTTCTTTGACTAGACAAGTTTTAGAACGGAATAGAAGCAGAGCTTCTTTGAGAGTAATACATTTGTTGCAATGCTAAGTTTTATCCTTCAGCAATCCTACCTACTTTTATCATCTATTATTACTTTATGTATGTGAGTGACTTTTCTTTTCTTTTCCAGGATCATGAAGTATCTGCCCTAGCCCCTGATGCAAGGAATTCAGATGAAAGGTAATGTAATGTTGTATTGTAATGTTGAACATGCTTTTTTTTCCTCTGATTTCTGATGCACTATACTATCAAGCAGAATTGGGTCCTTTGTTGTAGTATTTACTATTAGAATTACTTATTAGAAAAGTAAGATAATAATTTTGACACCCAATTAGGTCAGCCTGATCAAGCTATGTTCCGTACTTGAGACACATTGGATCATTTTACTGTGGTCGATGACCAATGCTCCCAAACTATTGCATTTGTTGGATAACTTGGGAGTTACGCAGTGCTTCAATTGCATCACTTTTACTTATCTTGCTTGGTATCCATCTAGTCTCCTGACACATTGTATTGATGTGAATTTGAGCTCATACAGTGGAAGCTCCTTCTGTGTCTTCCCATTTTTTCAGTGTCGTTTGTCTAGAAGAAACATGAGTTATAGTTATGTTGAGATATTAGCAAGCAGGTAACAAGTTTTTTTTTTCTGTACAACTAAAGAGTATTTCTTAATCCACCTCTTATCCTTATCGATGTAGGTGCATGATCCCTTGTATCTGTGCAAGATCCTGACCAAGATTCTGTAGCCAATTTTCTTTCTCCTGCGTCTGCAAACTCATTCGATCCTGACTGATTCACTGACAGGGCCGAGTATTCATCATCTCGGCCATTCTTATACTCCACGGCCATTAGCCAACAGAACATTTGAGGAATATGATCTGGGACAGTCAAGTGACAGTGGCTTGGTAAATAGAAGAGCTAAATTGTCAAAGGATAGTGGGGATTCTTCTCAGCATAACTCTTTTGTTTCCAGTGATCGCTCTACTTCGACCTATGATAACTTTGATACTACTTGGTTGCCCGATCTAGCTAAGGATAAGTCCTTAGCTGAAAAGTCAGCAAAGTGGATTTCAAGAAAGAAAGCAAAAAAGAAGGGAAAACAGTCCAAGAAACCGCAGAAGACTAAATCTTCAAGTTTAGAAGCTTTATGTGAGACAGATGATCATGAGGCCTCTTTCTCTAAAACCTGTACTAACAATGATATGACAAGGGAGACTGGATCAATAACAATCAATAAGTTAGCTGCGAATGATGTGGTGAATGGAATTGCCGGCATCCCTAGACGTAGACGCTCTTCAGTGCCTATGACAATCTCATGTTCCAGTGATGGGTTAAAAATATCAAAGTTGACAGGACCCTCTGCACCTCAGGTTTTGAAGTGTGAAGATTCCATTACTAGTTCTGCAAACGAGATAGTTGGATTGCTCTCCGACTCTGAAGAAGTTGCATATATCAGTCCAAAACCTGGGAGTTCTGACGAATGCAATGGTCCACTATTGGATTCAGCTTCTGGTGGTTTCAACAAAGATATGAACGCTAATGCTGGTGATGACAATGAAGAACAGCCCACCTTGAAGGAAGATGATGGATTTATTCTTGAAGAGCTATGTAGGGCCAGCACCTACGGCACTGGCCAGCATCGACTTGAAAAAGAATATGTTTCTCATGGACATTACTCAACAGGTAGCATCAATGCTTATAATTGTGCTGAAATATCAGAATCTAGCATTCCAGATGGGGGCTGCAGTGAATTGAACTTGTTTGAACCTGTGACGAGATGCCGTAGTTGTAAAAAGGGTAGGAAACTGACTTCAAGTTATGTGCAGAAACCTAGCATAGGATTGAAGCAAGAAACTATCAATTCCAAAAAGGAATCTCATGTCGATGAGACCAACTCAAAGGAGTTAAAAAACGAGAGTCAGCAACAGGAGTTACTGCAGGTTACATCTGAGACGAGTCATTATTCTTTATCTGGCTCAAAATCTAATTGCTGCATCGATGGCTCTAGAGAATGTCCTAGCCCAACTAACAGAGTTGACTCCACTCCTTCACCTGTCACTTCTGAGCAGGTGGATCAAACACAGATGCTTGTGATGCGACCTAAAGGGACCCATGAAGAGCTTCATGTGAGTGATAAAGTTCTGGATCTGCTGGACAGAAGTGGATATCTGATGTGAGAAAAGAAACTGCCAAGGAAGATTCAAGTGGAACTCATAAAGTTTTGATGTCGGATCTTGATGATTCAGTTTCGGATTGCAGTTCTATGAAGAATATCGCAGGAGAGGGATTGCATTCAAGGGCTGGGATGAATGCCCCAGACACATGGGCATCGAACGACAAGAATGGCTCGTTTGCAATCAACTTTACTCCTATATCGACAGACCGCATTACCTCTTCGGAATTTGAGAAGAATTTGAATAAACTGGTCCAAGCTGCCAAGGATGCTTACCAGACATTTGGTCTGCGAAGGTGTTCAGCTGGCTGCTGGTGGTCCTCTTGCTGACTTTGAGAGACTTATTGAATCTGCTTCCGCAGTTTTTGGCAACTCCCACAATTTTCTCCCCTGCCACTCTTGCTGGGATCAAGCTATTGACGCTTCCCTTTGCAAACACGAGATTCCAAAAAATCCTCTTGGAAACCTTTGGCAGTGGTATGAGAGCCATGGGAACTACGGTTTGGGAGTGATGGCACAGAGATATTTGTATTCCAATGGAATGATCACTTACCAAGTTCCCTTCACTGCTTACTTTGTCCCCTTCTTGTCTGCAGTTTAGTTGTTTGGAAGTTCTCGCTTTGGTCCAGAATTTCTTTTCCAGTATGTTGAAACTGAACCACCACAGCTAAGACGAACATTATTTGAAAAGTAAGTTCCAATTACTTAAAACATGATATAGCTCACAACTTTCCCGTTATTGATGATTTATATCAGGTTTAGAGTCGTGTTTAAGTGATCCTTTGATCTCCTGTAGCTCTTACAAAACATAAACTAAGCCGAGTTAATAGATGCATCTTGATATGATTGTGGCCAACAGGATATTGGAGCTCATTAGAGGAGACGAGCCTTTAGATAGCCGAGCATATGGAGATCCGAAGATACTGGGTTCCTCAAATCTGCAGAATCTCCACCCTTTAGTTAAAATATTCATTTACTAAATGCCTGCAAATGTTCACAGTTATTTGGATAACTATTGTGTAGCAACTGAAACAATTGTTTTTGAGTGAAAGCTAAGTCCCTGTCCCAGTTCCTCTGTTCCTTACATTGAAACTCTTGATTGGTGGATTTTTAGGTACTGTGTTGCATGGTATCCTATTTACAGGGTACCCAATGGTGCATTTTGTGCAAGTTGCATAGTTTCTCCTGTCGTGGGCCTTCAAAGTTGCATTTTCATTGATTTCTCGATATAAGTAAGATATTTCACAGTCGTATCCTGAGTAAAGATCCTCTTCCCATTCACCATATCTAGCAATGTCAACGGCATTCCCTACCCCATTATATGTTGATCGATATTCACAGTAGGTTATGATCTCATATGCTAATCGCATATGCTCTTGTCTAGGAAGCATGGGGACCGACAAGGATAAGACATGATGTCTCTAAAAAGGGAAACAATCAATGTGGATAAATAAAGTTATTTAAGATCACATACTATAACTACTGCTATTCTTACACTGATATTCATTCATCGTAGTGTTTACGTAAAAAAGTCAAAATACACATTAACGTGAAAGATTATGTGAGTGGAGTTTTTGCTTAATTGTCTTTTGTTATCTTTTTTCATCGTTGCAATAAACAAAATAAAGAGAACCGTTTGGGGAACCACTGAGGCATACTAACCCTATCGCACGTAGTGAGCCATGTTCGACATGTGTCTTGGAGAGTGTCCTACATAAACACGATAACCTAAAAGGATTGTTTATGCTTCCTAGATTCTCATAGAATCTCTTCCTCAGGATTCAGGACTCGATGTAGGGGTTCAAGACTCCCAACTATAAACTACTAGCTACTCAAAAATCCCTAATCTATCACTTAACTCCAATCCACTTGCTTTCTTGACACTTGACGCTTCAGTGTCCCTTTCCTCCTCCACCTCCCTTAGCCTTATGCATGCGGGGATATAGTGGTATTGCACCTAGTATCTACTTTCCTACAAATCTTAACCTATGTATGAACAACACCAACACAGATACAAGGTGTCAAAACACGTTTTAAAAAACCAATAGGTGGACACACCTGAACATTAACATATTATTTATTTTTAAAACTATAAGCTTTATATTATTAATCGTATTTTTTCACTTGTAGATCAATAGTGCTATATGTGTATTATTAATTTAGCATAAAAATACATGTAAAATTTATACTAAATTAAAACCTTTTTGAAAAATATGTGAAAACAATTGATCAACTTAACATGGGGTGTTAGTTGGAGTTAAATGCATGTCCGAGCATCAGAGTGACCATTACGTGTCTGACATGCAATTCTGTTTTTAAACCCTAGCCTAGCTGTTACAAAGATCTTAACAAATCTCCCATGCCATCAATTCTGGCTTCAGATAAGAACTAGTAATCACTTCCGCTCCAACTTTGAATCGGTCCAACCTGTAGTTCCCCTCCTCCCCTCAAAAGTTTCCCTGCTAACCTCTTTGCAACTGTTACACTAAGAAAACCTTAAAACTGAATCTAGAGTTTTTATCAGTTGGGGATTCCTTTGTTTGAAATGTTCTCAGACTGCAATGATATGCTCTATGTCCCGATACTCACCATTATTCTGTTTTGATTGCCTTTATTCAGTTTTTTTTTAATAAACTTGAATCCTAAAAGTTTTCATGTAGTAAATTATTCATTATGTTGTAATAGTCATAATCAGTAGGTTCATTTTTATTTTTTCATCAACCACCATATGTTGATTGACAATCCATCTAACACTGCCTTTCTCAAGTTGCTATTTTTTTTGCAAATCCGGACATGGTATATATTTTAGAGTAATGCGCGTCTCCTTGTAGAATATGAAAGTGAGATGGAGTTTGTATTGATGGAATCCGTATCCTAACTGAAATTATTTGTTTTGCATATCCACAGGATGAATGTTGGTTCCAACATAGGCCCAATGTGATGACCGCTAATTGTGGTGAAATACTAAATGATCGTTTGAGAGCGCTTGAACAAACAACATCTGTTATGGCAAACACTGTTATTCGTATGAGAAACTCAAAATCTGAGAATGGCACCATGATTATGTGTGGTTCACCACTCGTTGCCGCCGGTATTAGATGCCCATCTTTTCAGGGTTGAACTTCATGGTAGTCAGTTATTCTCATCTGCCAATACTTTAGAATAAATCAACTATAAAAATATAGACAAGTACAATATACCAACAAAAACAAGTCTGTCAAGTAATGAACTAAACATAGGGAAGGAAGTGGCAATCTTACTGTTTACATAGTTTATGTGCATGGATGTGTGTGGCAAAGATATTTTGTTATTAATACAGTTCTTCTTCTTTATAGAGTAGAAATTGTATCTTCAGTAGAAGTTTCTTACTTAATGAGCTTTCAGCAAAATTGAGAATAATCAGTGTGTTGGTGTTTGATTTCACTTTCTAATCTAATTAGAGATCTGAAATTCGCCAATTATATCAAGTACATTTTTTCAAATATTTCAGATCGCTAACCAGATTAAGAGGTAGAAATAAACACCCCATGAGAAGGAGCGTGTTATCACAACCAACTTTTGCTTTCATTGAATTTGATTTGCTTTGATTTAATACTTGTACGTTTGTTTTGAAACTTGTTTACACACTTGCAAGAGATGTATTTGTTTCAATAATTGTTACCTTTTTTGACACTGCCCTAAGGATGCTTCCTAACTACAAGAATGAAAATAGATTTGAAGCAGGTAAACACCAAAGGGTTTGCCATTTTACAATCTAAGATGGTAGTAATAGATATTTAGACTTTATGTCCCATCATTTGTACCAATCGAGTCAACATTTGTCCGTTTGAGTTTCTCAGTCACCAACAACACTAAATCCATCACCGTTTGCCACCGCGAATCGCCCACAATGTCCACCACCAGATCTGATTCAGCCACCACCATCTAGCTCGGTTTGCGCCAACAGGCGCCACCGATCGCCACTATTGAATAAAAATTACATAATTCTCTGGACTTTTTGCCCATTTAAAATTTGAATTATTTTTTAGACACTGTCCTCAAATGAAATTATGTCTTTTTTTTAAAAACCATTTTCAAGTTGAAATTAGGAATATTTTTCAATATCGGAAAAGAAATCATCTGGTTGAAGATGTTTAGCTTTCGTGGACCTCGCCTTGGAGGAAAACCTAGTGCCATCAGAGCACCCGCTGATTGGATTCAGCGGGGAGAAATGCTTTCCCATTGGAAAGATAAGATTAGCCAAGGTAGCTGGAGAACCGCGGCTGAAGAAGGTATTGTTTCTGGATTTCATAGAGGTAGACGCACCATCATCCTACAACCTCATCCTGGGAAGATCGTGACTATACCAAATGGAAGCAGTGGTCTCCACCCTCCATCAGTGTGTTAAGTATACTGCTAACCACTCTGAAGGGACAATGCGTGGAAACCAACCTACGGCACGAGGCTACCACTACACCGCACTGAAACAGATAAAGTGCTTCCAGATTCAGCTACATCATGCAGAGCAGCCTGACCCAGTGCAAGGCCAAAAGACGGAAGAGACACCATTTTCGAGCGGTACAAGAGCAGTCAGCTCTCCTGCCCAGCAAGTCGCAATGGCAATGGCCAGCGGGAACACATACTCCCGACATTTCGTCGGCGCGGAAATCCACCCCTCTGCAAGGTTTACTCTTCAGTGACCTATGTAACGCCTCGACAGTCCGCAAAATGATCCGCGAGAGCAACCCGAATTCAATTCAAGACCAGGATCAATTTCTCTTCGTCAACAATTAGTTTGTTTTAAAGTTTTTTTTTCCATTTCCTTAGTCAATATTTTGTTTTAGTTCTTAAAGGGCTTATGTGATTTGCGATCATTTAAGAAATAAATGAAGAATTACGAAAAACAAACTCTATTGATTATTGGAATGATGTAACAACAAGCACCTTGAGGCGGATACAAAGGGCTACATACTACGAACGCCCTGAGGCGGATACAAAAGACTACATATATGCAGGCATCTAATCAACATGGAGTGAGGACTTGCTCAGACTGTCTGGTCTCGTAAGCCACACAAACAGTCCAGGGCGAGTTACCTGCAAGCAAAAAAATGCTCCATGGAAAGCTGCCATCAAATATGGTCTATGAGGGTACAAAATTGACAACCAGGATACCTGCGAAAACTCAGACCCAATTCTCACACTTCGCAAACTTTGGACAAGTATCAGGTAAACTCGGAATGCATACCTTCCCACGCAAGGAGGAATGAATTATTTGGGAATCAATGGCCCACTCCAACAGGCCATGCCTGACTCCACCTTCAACCCGGATGCCAACTTCCAACACAAGGGAGGCGACGGTGTCAATCGAGAAGTGGTGGAGGCAACCACCATAAAGTGGGACGCAAATGCTATCTTTGAGATCAAACATTCAGGAACAACAATAAGGCACCTGCACATAAAAGACAGACCCTTCCCTTGGGAGAGTACTCGCACTACTTCTTCGTGATATGAAAATCGATTACGTGACCTCAACGGATTAACTACGTGCCCACCTACAACAGGTGACCACGCAATACAACAACTATCATCTTGCCTGGTTGATGTAAACGTCAGAACTTTCGCAAACTCCAGCGATGGAGATCCAACTTCAGCGTTTGGAACAACACCCTGTCGCATGCTTGGCACGAGCACTCGCGGATCCTAGTCAACTTTGACGTACGAACTTTACCACTCGCTGAGTTAAGGTAATTTTGTCCACACCATGAACCACTAGGTTCGCACACCCCTCAATAGGAGAAACCTCTTGTTAAGCCTTGTAGGCTTAGTTAGCCAACGTTGATGACGATAACTTCTGGTTCTCCCGACGCCTGGTCTACTTAGCGCATGCATTGACGGTTTAGGAAGTGGGAGTCTAATCAGCACTCCCATGCATGGTGACGACGACTTGCTTGGGATCACTGTCCCATTCGCAGTCAATGTTCGCCGAACCTAATCAGGTAAGCCTAGCTGGTGACGACCAGCAATGAAAGCTTCTGATCGAACCTTGGACTTGTAGCCCCCATTGTGAGGGTGTAGATAGTCTAGAAGGTGGGAGCTTAGTCAGTCTTGAACTGATTCTGATGGCTTGCCCCAGGACCACTGCTTTTCAGCGTGGCCGCCGAAAAACTCCCAAATTTGTAGCTTTGTGCACTCAGGTGTAGATAATTTGAATGGTGGGAGTCTAGTCGGTTCCTGAACTAATCTCGATGGCTTGCCACGAGGCCACTGCTCTTCAGCGTGGTCGCCAAACCCCTTTCAAATACGTAGTTCCCACCGCGCGAGGAGGGTGTCGATAGTTTGTGATCAATCCCATCCCTTCCCGATTTAGAGTGGGATGGGATGGGGATGGAGATTTTCAATCCCACCAATCCCATTTCGCCACTATTTCACAAAATTATCATGCTCATGTGTGTTCTGTATGCATCACATGTGAACATTCAAACAGTCTGATTTTTTCCTTGCTTGACTGATTGAATGAGTTCATGTTTATATCTCAATCTCTCTATTATTATTTTGATTTGATTCAAAATCTCTTGTGTTAAAGTTTTTGCGAATTCTTAAATGGTGCGAGACATTAATAAAAAGGTCACAGGCGGCAACATGGTTCTTAAAATTGATATGGAGAAAGCGTATGACAGATTGGAGTGGCCCTTCCTTTTTTCTGTTCTCAAAAGATTTGGGTTCTCGACTAGAGTCTGTCACCTTGTCTCTAAATGAATTGCTAATTGTGGATTTTTGGTACTGATGCAAGGAGTCTATAATGGTTATTTTAAATCTTCTAGAGGGCTAAGGCAGAGTGACCCGCTCTCCTAACTGTTATTTATTATAGCCTCGGAGGTTCTTAGCAAAGGCTTGAAGGCCGCCTTTGCTAGAGGTGATATCTGTTTTTACTACACGCCTAGATATTGTTGGCCTATTATGCATCTTTTGTACGCAGATGGCATTCTGGTTTTTCTCAATGGGAGAAAGTCTTCAGTTATAGGTTGCATGAAGTTTTTGGAAAGATATGCTAGGTCCTTGGGACAAAATATTAATGTAGACAAAAGCTCCTTTATGGTCGAGGAAAAAGCCGCAATGGAACAAGTGGTGGTCGTTAAGACCTACAGGTTTCCAGTTCAAAGGTTCTCCGATGAAGTATTTGGGAGTTCTTATTTATCAGGGAAGATGCAAAATTATCTATTTTGATGCACTTGTTAGTAAAATTCAAAAGCGAATTAGTGGATGGAAAGCAAAACTTTTATCTCCTGGTGGGAGATTGATTTTGATTATGCATGTTTTGAGCTCTATTCCAGTTTATACGTTAAGCGCCATGTGTGTCCCTCAACTAGTTATTTCTAGAATTCATAAATTATTGGCAGATTTCTTTTTGGGGAGAATGTGAAGGCAGACTGAAAAAGAAATGAATTTATTGGGATAATATTTGCTTCCCCAAGGCAGAAGGAGGTCAAGGGGATAGGAATCTTGTTACATCCACTAGGGCTTTTCGTATGAAAGCCTTGTGGAACATGGTTAATGCTGATTCACTGTGGGCAAATTTCACGAGGTTTAAATACTTGAAGGATAGGGTCCCATTGATCTATCAAGTAGAGAAAAAGAGTGCCTCGCCTCTTATGAAAGAAATAATGAAGTTTAAAGCAGTCTTTGTTGGAAACAGTGTCTGGCGGATTGGTAATGGGAATTCGAGTTTTTTTGTGGCTAACTGGAACTTAACGACATTTTTCTTGAGAACGAGGGATTTGGAGGTACAAGATAACTGGCCTACGATCGCGGAGGTTCGAAATGGGGAATTTGAATTGGTAAAACCCAAGCTTAGAGTCTTGGCGAAAACACTATATGATGACATAATTAAGGGTAGATGGCAGGGTAAGGACTCCTGTATTTGGACCCCGGATCCGGATGGCTTTTTTAGTTCTCATTCAGCGTATGAGTTACTTCGTGATAAGAAGGGCAAAACCACATTGTTCGACAAGATTTGGTTGTCTATTTTGTCGTCTAAAATCTCAGTCTTTGTTTGAAAGCTATTACTAAAAGGGGTCCCAGTTGATGGGGAACTCCATCAGTGCTGACTCAATTTAGCCTCGAGATGTTCTTGTTGTGACTCACCGAGTGTTGAAACCTTAAATCATCTTTTCCTTGATGTTAGTCTGGCTAATGGGGTTTGGAGACATTTTGATGCTATTTTTTATGTCCATGTTAGAAGGCTGATGGAAATTACTACCGTTTTGGCAGTATGGTTTACAAGAGCAAATAAGAATTCACAAGTCGGCTTACTTTACTTCTTAACGCCTATGTTTATCATTTGGGAGATTTGGAAATAGCGGTGTCGGGGTGTTTTTGATAATGGTAAGCCAAGTATGATGACAGTTATATTTCTAGTCAAGAGGAGTCTACGCCTGGCTAACTCCTATTTTTTCTCCCAAGCGGGTTAGTGAGAATAAGAAACCACTCTTGACCCTTGGTTTTCCTATCGCTCTGATAATTAAGAAAGGCAACAGAGTAGTCTCCTGGACTTTCCCTCAGGAGGAATTTGTGGCACTTAATGTAGACAGTTCGTCGAGGAACAACAAGGCGACACCTGGCATCATTATCAGAAACAGTTTGGGTAATTGTCTGGTGGCAAAGCAAGTTTTTGTTGGATAAGGATCAAATAATCATGTTGAGGTTCGAGCAGTCATTGAGGGCCTTCTTTTGTGCAACAAGCTGGAATTTTCAAAGGTTCTTCTACAAACGGATTCTAAATATGTGCGAGGCTAGATCTATGAGGACTTTTAAATTCCTTGGTACATGGAAAATGCTTGGCGCAAGGTTAAGAGTTTGGTATCTCATATGGAGGTTAGTTGTGTTCATATTTTCAAGGAAGCTAATACGGTGGCAGATGCACTGACGGATAGAGCTTAGAAAAAGGAAGTAAGTCGCGAATTCAAAACCTCTTATCTTCTCAACAGGATTGCCGGTCTGGTTCATTTAGCAAGATTCATACTTCTTATATTCATCTTCCTAAATGATTTGGCTATGTGTGTGGCTAGTTGACAAAGAGTTTGCATGTACCTGACATTTTGGAGTAGCTGTGATCAATTCGTACAGGGCCAGGGATGTTTAGCTGGATGCTAATCTTTCTTGGGACGAGGTGCTGGTTGGCGTGCTGGCACCTTGGCGAGGTGGATAGATTCTGAATGGATGGCGCAGGGAGCAGCTTGGTGCTGAGTTATTTTTGCACTATACTCCCTTGGTTGCTTTGATCGGCATTGTTGAAAGCTTATTCAATGTTTTCTATGAGCATGATTGGATCAAGAATCATTAAGGATTGGTGCTGCTGTGATTAATTTGGTGAAGTGGATGCTGCTGGGCAGATTATTTGGGCGGATGGTCTTGGCAGCAAGGAACATGTTATTATGGTGTTGGATGGTGCTTGGAAGTTGTTGTGATGATTATTTGGTTAGGTAGTTTTTGTGGTTCTTGGCTCTTTCCTTTTGTTTAGTAAGGCCTAACTCTTGAATAAGGACTTATCTCTTGAGTAAGTGACTAAGGCCTTATCTCTTGTTCTCTTGAGTAAGGCCTTATCTCTTGAGTTGGCCTTGACTCATTTGAGAATTGGTTTTGGAGCCTAGTTGGTTGGTTTTTGCATTTTCCTAGGATTGTTTCCACTGTTATTGATTCGGGTAAAGTCGTAACGTACCCTCGACTTTGTGTAAAAGTTTTTTACTATAATAATAAAGATCTTGCATTCTATAGCTTGCTCCTCCCTCCCGGAGGTTTTTTTTTTTTTTTTTTTTATAAAAAAAAAACTGATCTAAGAGAATTAACCCTTTGGTAACCTAGGAAGCAAACCTGCGTCAAAACTACGACTTGTTTTCTCTAGTTGAGCCTGGTTAGCCAGAGCATCTACAACCATGTTGGCCTTGAGATATATATGGACAACCACACAATTCAAAGACTTTAACTACGCAATCTATCTTAAGCCAAATGGAAAGAGTCTATTGGATTTTATAGGTTTCATAAAATCATTATTTGACTAACATGGAATCTATTTGCATCACAATATTGGTAACCCAAGCTTCCACGCATAGCTTAATTCCTTCTAAAAAGTCAAGGACTCATATCTATTGTTAGATCCATTACCAAAAAAAATATGTTTGGTAGATAAACAGGCCTCATTAAGCATGATCACCCAGCCTATAGACTTGTTGTCCTTCGTGAAACCATCAGTGTTAACCGCTAGCCATCCTAAGGAGTTCTAGTATACCACCATTGAAGGCTTCTTATAAAAAGAGAGCTTCCCCAGACTCAACGCCCCAATCACTTAGTTGGGATCAATAGGCGCAAGTTTAAGAGTGAAGACCTTTGACACCTATTTGAGCTTGTATCACACCTTAATGATCACATAATTGGAGTTCCACCCCTTCTTTCAAAAAGATTATTGTTCCATTTCTTCCACCATAATTCCCAAAGCAAAACGTGGGAGTCAGATTATATAGGTTCCCAAGATGTGTGTCCTTTGAAGCTCGCTTAAACCATACTTGTAACATGGTGTAAATCTCAGTCGGCCTGCAAATATATATACAAAAATATACCCAATAAGAATCTTGATCGCTTGTGAAGTCTTATTTTCCCATTAAAGTTAAGATGTTATATAATATCAAGAAACAACATTGTATTTAGCCTATTTGGGAGTTCTTCCCTATAATATACCCTTGTAACCCCTTCTGCCTGCTCCATTTGGGCCAAAGCGTCTGCAACCGCATTGGTTTCTCTAAAAACATGACTGCATATACAATTCGTAGAACCACTGATTTCCTTAACCACGGTACCTTAATCTCCTGATAAAACCATTACTTGACTAGTTTGAACACCATCTTGATCATGCACCTTCTGATCCCTTATATATCACAAAGCTTCAAACCTTTTAGCAAAGCCCATATTCGTGCCAAATTATTGGAGTCTTCCCTGAACACCATCTGTTTGGCCACCATACATTCACCTTTTGTGTCTCTGATAATCACCCCTTCTGTAACATTGTTTTCTTCCGAGGTGCTATCCACATTCAATGCGAACCAGTCTTCAAGTACGAACGCCCACTACAATACCATTGGAGGGCACCTTCACTGCCAGTGGCCTATCCACAAGTTCCCACTCGTCTTCCTTAGAACAACCAATTTAGTAACAAGTCTAATCCAATAGTATACTTAGATGATCACATAATTAGAGCACCAATCCTTCCCTTCATATAAATTCTTGTTCAATTGAACCATATCTCCCAAATGATAAACAATGAAGTTAGATTATAAGGAAGCCCAACTTGCATCGAACGTTTAGCTTGCCTAAACCAGACAGACATCAAGGTGTAAACTTCTAAAGGTTTGCACACGTGGATATCAAATATGTTTTCGAAATGAGACTAGACTCTCATCACTAATTCTCCTTCTATGAAAACATGTTTCATCGTCATCCCGATCTGAGACAGCAACTACACTTGGATGCCAATTGACTCCGGGCAGAATAGTGATTATCCTGCAGGCTAGTTCAACAGACAATTCACAAGGTAAGATACAAGAGATTCGCCCAAAAACACAGAGAAATAACTATAATGTTCAATTAAATTATTCAAAATCAAAGGTATCTCCAAAGTCAGCCCACAAACTTGGTTTTATAGCTAAAACTCGTGATTATTAGAATTTTACAAAAAATAGAAAATCCAAATAATCATGCTAAAAAAAATACGTAATAAAAGAAACAATCTGCCAAAAATCTGGCCCAAATTGGGTTCAGAAACACTTCCTAAATGATGAAATATTACCATAAAAGGAAAAAAATACTAAAATTGTAGATTCGGAAGGGGAAACAGTGGATTTTGGCCTCGAAAAGATGTGCAACAAGCGTATCTGGTTGACTACGTTGTGCGCACCAAAAGAGCTTTCCGAATTGGGGTCGTTTGCGCGATTCTGATACCCGTAGCCAAAGTTATGGCCAAAATACTAAAACGCACCCAAAACTGCCAAATTAGAAAAATATTATGATTTCTTGCCATCCTTGCACTGATTTTCTAATCCAAGATATCTCAGTGCTAACAACGTGCTATCTGACAGCTCAGCATCATCTTACTCGAATCCTCCTGCATCACCAATTGAGACCCAATTCTCCTAAGTCTGCCATCTACTGGCAAGACTCTCATAATTGATTTCCAAGCCAAAATAAAAATTTTATTTGGCAAGAGAGGATGCCACAAAAACTTCTAGAATCAACAGCTGCTCCCCTAGTTCTAAACAAATCAAAAGCTGAATTCATGGAGAAACTTACATGGTTACAAAGTGTCCTCACTCTGAGATCATGTTCGCCAGACGCCCCTCTCAGCATCTTCTCATACAAAGTTTGTGCCTTTCGTTGCAATGCAGTTCCCAAATATTCAAAATCTTCCTTGTGCAATGTGATCAGACAAGGCCTTTTTTTTCTATTGCAGCCCAACCTATCCGCTTATACCGTTCTGTCGTAGCCCAATGTTCTTAAAATAAACTTATATCGCCCAAACCAATTCTCCATGTACAATAATCAGCTAAAATGGATCGTAATTCAACCAACTTCTTAACAAATGGGGACATGCCAACCCTCACCACCAACTGTAGAATCGAAAGTCCATCTTGCAAATATTTACCACGCATAAAAACATCCCTAAGCGAGTTGGTACTCACCAAATTCGACAGGGCTTTAAGCCTAAAAGCTTTCAATACATTTGCGAACTCGCTGATACCCTTGCCTTCTTCCTCAACAGGCGCACTCAATTTATGTCAGGCGACTTATTTTCTCTTGTGTTATCTCTCATGGTCTCCCCAGAAAAAATCTACAATAATCGTTTGAATAGTCTCTAGTACCTTCACAGGCACACATATAGCTGCTATGGTGTATATTGATATAGAACATATCATGTGCTTGATTAATATCTATTTTCCACTATGGGGCAGTAGACGTGCCTGCTAACCCTATATTCTACCTTGTATTTTCTTTACCAATTCGTCAAAGAACATAATCATGCCCTTTCCTTGGTAAATTGGCACGCCAAGGTATTTCATTGGGGAAACCTTATACTGAAACCCGGTCCATTTCTTGATACAAACCATCCTTTCAATATGTGTTTTAACATCTAACACAAATGAACTCTTATCAACATTTATTTTTTTCCCTTGATGCAAAACAATATTTATCCAGAAACCTTATGCAACTTTCCACTGACTGTTTTCTGCCATTCAGGAAAATTAAGATGTCATCGGCATATGATAAACGAGTAATCGACGCACATAATCTCAAAGTGTAAAAGAAACAAATTTCATCATTGTGATACGCTCTAGTGAGTCCTCTACTGAGCACCTCTACAGCTATGAAAAATAATAGGGGGATAATGGATCATCCTATTGAAGACCTCGGGAGGATCTAAAATGGACTTCATATTTTCCTTGCAACAGAACCGAGAATCCACACTTAGTGACACAATTGGATATAGCCAAACAGAACATGTTATCAAAACCAAAGTGCTTCAATAATGCAAATAAAAAACCCCATTCCAATCTATCTCATGTCTGCTCCATATTGAGCTTAAACACAACATTATTACCAATGACATTTTTCCTAATAGATCTCATCAAATCCTGTGCTAACCAAATTTTATCTGTAATCAACCTTCCTTTCAGAAAATTCCCCCGTTCATGGGAGATAATTCCTGATAGAACTCTTGACAGCCTCATGTCTAAACACTTTATATACCATATTACACAGGCTTATGGGTCTAAAATTAGAAAAAAATATATATTTAGGATCATCGGCTTTAGGAATCAAAGAAATAAAGTTTGCAGTGAAGGTACCTGGCAAAGATGGCAACTAATGTTTTTGACTACAGTCCATACATCGTGGCACACAATATCCTAGCAAGCCTTGAAAAAACCCGATGTATATCCATCTGGACCTTGGGCACTGTCCTTAGCAATACTAAAAACCGCGGATCCCACCTCTTCCAATCTCGGCTGACGCATGAGAGTGTCACATTCATCTAGACAAATCATTCGGGGAATGCATTCGAGCAACGTGTTTTCTTCCTTTATCCTTTAGACGTCACCAGGTTGTAAAAAAATTATTAGCCTCTTTAACGATTTCCTTATGGTATATGACCTCGACTCCATCCATATTATTAATTTTAGTAATGGCCATTCTCTTTTGCTTCGATTTAATTGATACACGAAATTATTGCAGGTCTTGAGAGGCATAATTGTTATTTTTATTTGCTTATTTATTTTTGCTTAGGTAAACTAGGGTCTTGGCCCTTTTCTTGATTGTTTTGGTTTGTATGGGCTAGCCCCTAGGTTTATTATTTTATTTTGCTTGTATTTTTTGATTAGTTTTGGTGATTTAGAGCTAGCCTCTAGGTTCTTAGTTTATTTCTCGGGTAAAGCCGAAATGTACCTCCGACCGGTGTAAAATCTTTTGATGAAGTAATTAAGGTCTAGCATCCGAAAGTTGTCTCTCCCACTTTTAGGTTTAAAAAAATAGATTTAATCGATAAAAAAAAATATTGAGTGCATGCATCCCCTTTCTTTATTTTACGCTGACGCCGGACAGAATAGTGATTATCCTGCAGGCTAGTTCAACAAAAAATTCACAAGAGATTCGCCCAAAACATAGAGAAATAACTCTAATGTTCAATTAAATTATTCAAATAAAAGATATCTCTAAATCAACCCACAAGCCGAGCTTTATAGCTAAAACTCGTGATTAATAGAAATTTACCAAAAATAGAAAATCCCAATAATCATGCTAAAATGAAATACGTAATAAACAATCTACCAAAAATCTGGCCCAAATCGGGTTCAGAATCAGTTCCTAAACGATAAATAAAATATTATCATAAAAGGAAACATTTTACTAAAATTGTGGATTTGGAAGGGAAAACAGTGGATTTTGGCCTCAAAAAGATGTGCAACAAGTGTAGCTCATTGGTTATGACATGCATGCAGAAAAGAGCTTTCCGAATTGGGGTCAAATGCGCGATTCTAATACCCGTAGGCAAAGTTATGGCCAAAATACCGAAACGCACCCAAAACTGCCCCAATTAAGAAAAGATCACGATTTCCTGCTATCTTTCTGCTGATCTGCCAACTCATGGTATCTCAGCGGCAACAACGTGCTATCTGACAACTCAACATCATCTGACTCGGATCCTCCTGCATCAGTCGCCCCGGGTTGGAAAGAACTCGTCCTCGAGTTCACAATAGCTTTATCGGAATCCACAAAACAAAAACTCAGGTGCTCAGCAGGAAGATCCTCTGGCATCAGGTCAGAAAACTCTGCTAGTAGTTGCTGCACCTTTGCTGATAAATCTGGATTAACGTCTGCAGCACTATTCCCACAAGGCAGCAGAGCATAGACCACAGCTCCATGCTCAATCACACCCAAAAACCTGGACATAGAAAGCAGGTTGGTATTATTGGCTACCGAGGTAGGAGTGGCCCTTTCCCGATGAGGTGCCAACACAATCTTCTTTCCTTTGATGCTAAGGGAATATGTATTTTTCCGCCCATCATGAATAACACTGCGATCATACTGCCAAGGCCTGCCTAACAATACATGACAAGCATCCATAGACACAACATCACACCAAGTATTATCAAAATATTTCCTGCCAATCGAAAAAGACACTAAGCATCGCGTATCTACTGTTACCTCATTGCCTTTATTCAGCCACGACAATTTGTATGGCTTGGGATGACGATCTGTCTTCAACTGCAATTTTTGGACAGCCTGTTCAGACACTACGTTCTCACAACTGCCACTGTCAATGATCATCTAGCAGACTTTATCTGCAACTGTGCAGGTCGTGTAGAAAATATTGGTTCTCAACCAATCGCCCCCTAAATTGCCCTTGGGAGTCAGTAGGCTCTTACAAACAACCAGAGTCTCATGGCCACCTCCATACAGCACATCTCCATCTTCATCATCGTCATACACAGGCTCTCCAAGCTTGTCATTGTCCTCTACCACGTCTTCCTCAATCATTAGAGTGTTGCCCTTCTGAATAGCAGGCTTCCTGCACTCAGTCACTCTATGTCCTTGTTCACTACATCTGAAACATCTAATATTTGAATTAGAATTACTCTGCGATGGTTGTTTGGTAAGACGGGATTCTTGAGGGCGAATTGGCCGACTACTTTGATCACTTCTGATCACTGGTCTCCTGCTATTTTTCCACAGCAAGTGCACACTGGTATGCTTCAGAAACAATCCATGGCGAGTGAATGCTGAGGACATCCTGCAGGGGATGTCGTAATCCCCCCAAATATTGTGCCACCATCTGCTCCTCCATCTCAGATAAGTCATTATGGGCCATCAATTGATAAAACTCCTTCGTGTAATCATCAACCAATCGCCTGCCTTGCCTCAACGAGTAACAAAGTTTGAGTGTAGCCGAAAGGAAGGAAGTGACCTTTCATCTTCTTCTTCATCTTCTCCCAATCAGTGATCTTGGCCTTACCGTGCATGTCTCGTGATCGCCTCAACTGTTCCCACTACGCAGATGCTCTGCCTTTGAGTTTGATGGCTATCAATTTCATTTTGACACGATTTGGAACTTCCTTATACTCAAAAATAAGTTCTACTTCATTCAACCAATCAACAAATCCTTCGGACTGTAACGTAACAGAAAACGGGCAGATCCACTTTGAATCTGAGCTCTCCATGACGATCCTCCCGACCACGGCGCTCCCAGAATTGAGCACGATTGTGATACAGGTTTTCAAAATTGGAATCAGAATCGTGATCTTCCATCTCACGATCTCCGAAATCCTGCGCCGCTAGATGCTGGGTTAACTCTGCAACTTGCCTCTATAAATCCTCAATCATCACATCATGAATGTTACGATCATGGTTTGGGGCTTCCTCGTTCGAAACCTGCCCGCGAACACTACAACCACGACCACCAGCCATGGAAATTGATGAAATCTCACCCCAAGAAGATGTTAAAGCTCTGATACCAACTGACGCCAGGCAGAATAGCGATTATCCTGCAGGCTAGTTCAACAGACAATTCACAAGGAAAAGATACAATAGATTCGCCCAAAACACAGAGAAATAACTCTAATGTTCAATTAAATTATTCAAATCAAAGGTATTTCTAAATCAACCCACAACCCGGGCTTTATAGCTAAAACTCGTGATTATTAGAATTTTACCAAAAATAGAAAATCCTAATAATCATGCTAAAAAAATACGTAATAAAAGACACAATCTAATAAAAATTTTACCCAAATTGGGTTTAGAATCACTTCCTAAACGATAATTGAAATATTACCATAAAAGGAAAAAAAATTACTAAAATTGTGGATTCGAAAGGTAAAGCAGTGGATTTTGGCCTCGAAAAGATGTGCAACGAGCTTAGCTCATTGACTATAATGTGCGCGCCGAAAAGATCTTTCCGAATTGGGGTCATATGCGCGATTCTAATAATCGTAGCCAAAGTTATGGCCAAAATACCGAAACGCACCCAAATCTGCCCCAATTAAGAAAAGATCACGATTTCCTGCTATCTTTGCGTTGATCTACCAACTCATGGTATCTTAGCGCCAACAACGTGCTATCTGACAACTCAGCATCATCTGACTCAGATCCTCCTTCATCATACGCTCACTGATTTTTATTTCCAGTGTATCTCCTCCTGTACCAAGGCCATTTTGTATTCTGCGTGACATCTGTTTATATTGACGCTTGCATTAACATCTCAGCCATTTAATAGTGCACATTCCCTTTGTTGTATCTCATCTTCTAGTTTTTGCAAATTACTAAATATATTGCCAAATCTCTTTGTTGCATATTTTTAAAGACAGTCTCAAGTTCTTAGGTTTAGCAACCTGTCGATGGCTCTCATATACAAACAGTCTACATTCCAATGTTTCGCAATAAAATCCATAAAATTTATTTTAGGTGTAATCTACATTCTTTTGAATCTAAAAGGTGGCATACCTGCTCACGACCTCATTGGCAAAGAAAACAGAAGGGGTGCATGATTCAAGCATGTACGTTACAGATGTTCAATCTTTGCATAACATTCTCCATTCAGCATTAACAAAAAAAAATTCTAATCTGGCCCACATCTTATCACTACCTTGTTGATTATTGCACTGTATGAACTTAGGTGCATTGAACCCAATATCCAATAAACCACCACTCGAAATGCAATCTTTGAACTATGTCAGGGCCATAGGAATCAGATTTCTCCCTCCCAATTTTTCATTCCCATACAAATATCACATTAAAATCACCTCCAATTAGCCAAGGTTCAGAAAAATCCATCGCAAATTGTTCCATGTCAACCCAGAGACTGCATCTCTTTTTGCATTAATAAATGAAACAAAGAAAGTTTGTTTAGAAGAAAGCCTTTCACTACATTGTATAGATTAAGATATGCTCATTTCTCTCTCATTGGACTAAAACACCCATAACTTGCCACCCATTTCTTCATTGGATACAAAAAACGGTAATTAATCTTACGTCCCACTTCTATGTGTCTGGTAGCATCTATCACCAGCTCTGCTATTGCCAAAAGTTTGACATTATGATCCTGTACAAGCTTTTTAATTCTGGTACATGTCGCTATGTTCCCAATACCCTGCGCATTTTGAACCATTCTATTGTCAATCATTGGAAACTTTCGCAACTGTTTTTTCTGGTCTAGGAACGGACCCTTATTGTTGCAACATCCTTTTTTTTCCCTTAATTTTCTTTTCTCCTTCTGAGACAGTGCCCCCCTCCACATCTGTTCTGAAGGCTTCGGAGTAATCTTCCATAACTAAGCTCCTCGAGCATTAGATTCCAAACCATACTCTGAGAGATCAACGTTTAACTGGATACCTGCCTCACCATGAACTTTCACACTTTGTTTCTATGAGGTGACTACCTGCAAACCATCCTCTTCTACTATATCCTTGCCCACCTTGTCATATTTCATAGTAACCCCATTAGTTACTTATCTGAGAATAGACCATTTTAAGGGGAGAGCGCTCTGAGGCGATTTTAAGGGGCATACATGGTAATATTTTTTTTTCAGTTTTCTAATCTAATTGTGGTCATTCCTGCTGAGTGGGAGAAGATCACGATCGTGGAATTGGGAGGCGGCTAGGGTTTCATGGAGATTGCAACGCCGGCCAAGGGAGATCTCCCTATGGCTGGCAACGATGAAGACATGCAAACAAAGGGCAATTTTGCACAAGTCATTGGTAAGACTATGAAAGATGATATGCAGTATAAACCTACAGACTCTACAACTTACAGAAAGGATGGCAGTCCGCCCTTATTGATATCAGACTCGGATGTATCAAGGGGAGAATCCCATGTTTCAAACCACATGGTGGTGTTGAAGTTTTCGGCCTTCTTTTGATTCGATCAGAGATTTTATTCATAGGTCTTGGGGTATTTCGGGTGAGTTCATTATGTGACTCATAGATCAAAGACATGTGCTTGTTTATTTACAATCGGGGGTTGAAGTAAAAAGAGTTTTCTCAAAGGATTCTCTTACTATCCAGGGCGTACGGTACTGATCTTCCGTTGGCACCTCGATTTTAGCCTACGGGCGGATCCAGAGTTGGCTCTGATTTTGGTAGAACTCCCTAATCTTCATTTTGCGCTATTCTTATCTGCAATCATGAAGGCGATAGGGAACCATTTTGGAAGTTTTCTAAGGATTGATGATGGTACGAGATATTTTGCTCGACCAAAGGTTGCACGAAAGTGCTTAGAAATGGAAGTTACCAAACCTTAACCTTCAAGGATCTTGATTGAGAATCCTAAGAACGGTGGATACTGGCAAAAATTGGAATACCTTGGATTCAAGTACTGTGAACATTGTTTGTTAATAGGACATGAAAAACATTACTGTAGGAAACTCTTGGGTATGAAGAAGGGAAACCAAAATATAGAAGGAGAAAGACCTAAGGAGGAAAAGAAACCTGAGAAGGTTAAACAGAGGCAAAAAAATAAAAGAAACAAAAGATGTGATCCGTACGAGCGGGGCTAAAGACAATCAAGGAGTAGAAATTCATAGTGGCCAAAAAGAAGAAAAAAAGAAAAGGTCATCGGGCGGAGAATATGACAAATTAAACTTAGCAAATAAATTTGCAGCATTAGTGGATTCTCCTACAGAATACGAAGTAGCTGAAAGTGATGACAAGTTAGTGACAAAACCGGACATCTTGCCTGCGACGATTATTGAAAACACTGAGAAGAAAATTGTAATTGGAAAAGATAGAAAAACAAAAAAATAGAATTTGAAAAAGACCTGGTGGGGGTTGGATATACTATCAGTGAAATGGATAGAACGATTAAATCGGACAATAGCAGCGAATCAATGACTGGTCTAAGAACTCGTCCGCTGCTCCTCTCTGGATTGTCCCTTTTGTTCTAGAAGTTAGTTTTGAATCTCAGCTTGAAATTGTTAAAGTTGATGAGGTGGTAGTTATGAACTTAGAGTTGAGGAAGGAGAAAGATTTGTTCAAAATAACTGGTGCTAACATGGAGGATCAAAACGTTCAAACAGTAGGCAATGTCGTCGAAGGAATGAAAGGTTGGAAAAACAGGGGAGACGTTGGCAAAACAGGGGATACGATGGCTACCCAAGTAGAATTAACTGGAAGCAGCACAAGGGGTTGAGGTATCGTCCGATCGAACAATTTCAGTGGCTGAACAACTGTTTTTAGAGGGAATTAAAGTTTGCCAGGAAGGACGTTTTTGATAAGAGAGATCGACATAATGGCGAAGATCCAGTTTGTGACCAGTAGAAACAGTTATCAGCGGACAAGGAGACACATTCAGACAATGAGTCTGATGCTAATACAATGTCTGTATTCGTAACTGAAACTTGTTATCAATCAGAGGAAGTCAGGTTGAAAAGAAAAAAGAAAAATTCAAAGAACTTGCCTGAGGGAGATCGTAGGGTGATGAGGTATATGACAAACCCAGCTAATTGTGATGATAGATAAATTATGTTTTGGAATGCACGGGGAGTTGGTAATCGGGATACCCGTTGCAGAATTAAGAAACTCGTCCAGGATAATAACGTAAAATTGTTAGCTATTGTCGAGCCGATGATAGTTGCTACAAGATATATGGAGATTGGAGGTAAGATAGCTCTTTCGTTATTTGCTTCAAATGAAGATTCTGGTGGTAAGATTTGGTTGTTCTGGGATATTGATCTAAAGATGGAGATTCTGAAAAGTATCGATCAGTTTATGCAATGTAAGGCGTCGATTATTGCTTCAAACAAAATTTTCTACATCTCCTTTGTATATGTTAAATGTTTAATGCAGGAAAGGAGAAATTGTGGGAAGAGATGGAACACATTGCCATCGGTATTTTTGAACCATAGCTTATTGGTGGGGATTTTAATGTCATTGCAGATGGTGGAGAAAAATTGGGTGGTCGTCCACAGTGCAATTGGCTTTGACTGAGTTTTCAGATTGCATTTCTGTTTGCGGGCTCTCAGATAAGGGTTTTGTCGTTTCGAAATTCACTTGGTGTAATAACAAACAGGGAGACAATAGAACTTGGGCGAGACTGGACAGATTTATGGCGAACTCAAAGTGGGTAGCCGATATGCAACACATCAGGGTGGAACATCTCTTGTGCACCAGCTCTGACCATGCTCCTGTCCTTGTTTCTTTGCCAGTTACACCGAGGGCAGGTATGTCTCCGATTAGATTTCAATGAATGTGGTTCACTCATGATGATTTTTTCGGTTTGGTTGTTAGAAACTGGAACAGAGAATGTGAAGGACTTGGGAGGATGCATATACTGGCCTCTAAATTAAAGACGATGCGGGTTGCGCTTAAAATTTGGAATAAGGAGACTTTTGGTAATATTTTTAGTTAGATAAGGAGATTGGAAGACGATATCCAACAATTGGAATTCAGTTGATGTCGAGATGGGATATAAATGATAGCGTAAACACTACTACAAATATAGGCTTGCATAGCGCTTAAAAATAGGCTTAGATAGCGCTTTTTAGCGCTATCTAAGCTACCGCTATGGTAGCTTAGATAGCGCTCAAAAAAGCGCTATGCAAGGCGCGTACTTGAATAGCGCTTCGTTAGATAGCGCTTTATTAAGCGCTATGTAAGCGCTAATTTTTTTTTTTTAAAATTAGCTTGCATAGCGCTTTTATGAGCGCTATTTAATTTTGTTGATTTTTTTTTAATTTTTTTTTTTTTTTTATAATTAGCTTCTAAAACGCTATTTAATTTCGGTGAATTTTTTTTATTAACTACCATATAATATTTTTTTATATAATATTTAATATAATAATGACAACGTTCAATCAATCAATAAAGACACAACATGATAACTAACTGTTTCTCATTCATTCAAAATATAATTTAAGCATTCATACAAAATTGTTAATATGCTATCATATATATACACCAGCTTTTTTGGCCACGAAATGAAATGGCCAACAGCTTCTCCTACAGTCCTAACTTCGTCTGTACATTGCGGCACCGCTGAATGTTTCTCAGATTCTACCGCCACTTCAAATTGTATCCTCGCATAACCTGAAATTGCATCATGGCATTGTATAAGTATAACAACACACACACACACTAAGTCGGTATATAAATCTTAACCTGAAATACAAGAACACACCTATTACTGCTACTATATATATGCAAACCACTGCCAAACACAAAGGATTTTGTATCAGTAAGATAAATGTAAATGACTAAAGGTCCAACTATATTTCTTGATAGCAGCCTTCTCAACTAATACATATATATAGTAGCAGTAATAGGTGTGGAACTTACCCCAGAATAACCAATTCCAACGAGCTCAAGAACTCCGGGAACTAAAGGAAGCCTATCAATGGCCTGCAGAAACAGAATGCACAAATTAAACTTTCGTTCAATAAATATCATACAAGCTATCAATAACTCTTAAGCTCGCATATAACAGATATGATCAGTATTAATCTTTTAACTGCAATGAAATCTGAAGGGCAGTAAATATTAGAAAGATTTTATGCTCACAGAAATCATCCCTGTAGAGCCCCATAGAGCAACTCCACCAGCAACTACAAGTGAAGTCATGGCATACACATTAAATGAATAAATACACAAATATGTGGCATTGAAAATGCAGTTAGTGGCCAAGAATTGAAAGAAATGTACAAGTAGTAGGGAGTTTTCGATTGGTACTTTACCTCAAGTTATGAAGAAACACCATAGGGAAGAAGTGCAGCAGCTGTGATCCTTCCTTCCTCGTTCAATATGTTGAAAGTAGATGATGCATTTCTCTGGACAATCAGAGAGAAAAGGAAACAATTCAGGATATGTCATAAGGCCCTCCTTTTGTCAATACTTCCATGAATCAAATAATCCACGTCAATAATATGGGTGGAGCTACCCGTGCTAAATAGCATATTGATGGCGTAGGAAGCTCTCAACAACAATATCAAACATATATGTCAATTTCACCAATGGAGGAGGTCCTGCTAAAACTCAAAAGAAGTCCCTCAATTCAAGCCCTTTGTGTTTGAGGATGGACTATTACTGAAGATGCTCTTACAGACTCGGAAATCAAAATAATTAGAAATGAGCAACTAGGAGACTAGCTAAAAAAACCAAAAACCAAAAAAACTTGCGTAGGCTAATAAGAGTATACCGAATCTATCTCTTCTAATTTCATGCCAGTCGAACGAACGAAGCGTCGAACTTCAGGATCCACACACCTCCCAGTTCCAAGAATCAGAATCTCTGTGAAAGAAATAGCTAAATAGATCAGTTGTATTTTTCAGCAAGCACAAGGTAAAGATGACTATCGTTATACTCTTGAGTTACTAAGCCTAGAGTTATAATCACAGAGAATATAGATATGGAAGTGACATCAAACAAGAAAAAAGAATAATAATTGTAGTCTTCTAATATACTATTGTAAAAACCTTTTCTACAGTTAAAAAACAAGCTCAAGTACCTAATAAGTAACAACTAATAAGATGGGATGCATCCACCCTAAAAACCTACCCTATGTTAACAAAAGGTCTGGTGTTAAATGAATATTCAACGAGCATTAATTTATTGTTTGACTACTATGGTTAATCGAAGACTTCAGTTGGTGCCTATTACACCAAAATTATATTTCTAGATCATAATTTGTTAACCAAAAATGAATAAGTGTACGCAACACGCTTAAATTTGCTAATACAGAATAGGGCAATCAACAAACCCACACATGATAAACAAAAAATATGGACAACTAATCTGCACATGGGGATCACCTGCAAGTTTGGCAGCAGAGAGGCCAAGGCCAATGGAAGCGTAAGTAAAAGACATAACAGCTGCTACAATAGAGAGCCATGAAAGCTTGTGAAAGTTTGGTATTTGAGATAAAATGATCTGAATGGCTCCAAATATCATCATGAATGGATTGTTTGATGTGGTGCACTTCACTTTATGACCATCCTCATGGAAACAGTTAGATCTTTTTACGGCCCTGATCAAAGAAAAACCATAACTGTTATCATCATAAATGCACAAAATTAGATTCTAAAAGCTCTGATTTGCTTACGCCATGCTGATAGATGCGGTGATGGTGTAACCAATAGTTATCCCTACAAGATTTCCGTATTGGGCTATTCCACATAGTTTGTGTTTAATCCCACCTACCAAAAATAATATTAAAACAAATCAATAATTATCTAAATTTTTTAAGAAAGAATGATAGAGGTGAGGTGTTTGTTACCTAAGTTAGCGCTCACAACATCCATGTAAGTATAGTTTCTTTTGCCTGTAACTGGATCAGGTGAGCGATAACAATCTGCAAGTAGAGTTGAAGTGAACCAAGTGATGAAGGAGAAGGCCAAGAGAATGGCAGGCCCAACAACCCACCCAAGCTGAGTTATAGCCCAAGCTAGAGATAACACTCCAGAGCCAATCACAGCAGTTATAATATGAGCACTTGCAGTCATCAAAGTACCTTCACAGCCATCAAAAAAAAAAAAAAAAAAACAATCAATCATTATAAACAAAACTATCAACTCATCCAGAACCCAAACCAACAAAATACAGGTAACACAAAGAGCTAGCTACCATACCAGTTCTTTTTTCACGACCATCATCATCGACGTTTTTATGGAAATCTCCCATCTCTAGAGTTGGATGGTGAGCAGTTTGTTCATTGAACAAGCTGCTCTTCTTCTGCATCTCAATACCCATTATTTCTCTATCTCTTCTACAAAACTCTAGCTCTTTGTGTTTGATTGTGGAGAGATTATCAGTCTGGTAATACTATAATCTTAAGTCATTCTTGGATTATCAGTTAAAAGTCATCTATTATTTATTTTCAGTTCTTTGCAGTCGTTATCACAATTACCACGACAGGCTATAATTCTGTGAAATACTAAGACAATCAAAAGAACGAACTTTAACTGCGTTAACGGAGTACCTCATAGAGTGACAGACTCCTTGAAGACACCAACTTCCGTGTTTAGGATCTCTGGTGTATTTCCTATACAAATAGAGTACACATCAGGGGCTTCTTAAGTGATCCGAGCATACATAAAACATATATCAGAACATAGGAAAATACATAAAAGACATTTACTTATAACTGCATTATAGTCAGTGTGAGTGAAAAGTACTGTGAGTGAAAAGTACAGAGCATGGAAGCTGCAGCTGCAGGGGTACTACTTCAATGTGTACAGGAGGGATGCTTATCTTTCTTAGACAAGGGGAAAGAACAAAGACCCTATCATCGCAATTGCAGCTGTACCCTGCATCAATTGAAACAGGGCTGTTCAAACAATTGTACTTAGAGAAGGAGGATATCATTCCCAACTAATAAAACATGGAGTAAGTGCTCCTTGTCCATTGCAGTGACCAATTAGTCCTCCCAATCTTCTACACCACAGATAGTATCTGGAAGGGAAACAAAAAAAAACAGAGACTTTTATACTACTGAACAGTTATATTTATTGGAGACTTCATTGGACTAGCAAAGATGAGTGAAAGCATTTGTAGATATTTGCTCCGCCATACCATTATTTTTCTCTGTTAACATATACACTTCCCTGGATTCAAAATGGTCAATAGGGAAAACTGCACAAAAATATTTTCCATGAGAGGCTTTGAATAAAGTCAAGATAATGAACTTTAACTTCATGTTAACGGAGTGCCCCAAAGTGACACCCAACTTGAGGATATCTACTTCTGCACTCATGCCTTCCTATGTAAATGGAACACACATCAGAAGGGATTCATAAAAACTCCTAACACACACACAACATACATAGCAAAAAACAGTAACATACACATGCATTTGCTTATACCTGCATAATAGTAAGTGTAGTTGAAAAGTAGAAAGAATGGAAGCTGCAGCTGGTGGGAACTACTTCAATGCGTTCAGGAAGGATGCATATCTTCATTCGACATGGGAAAAGAACGAAGACCTTAAAGAAAATTTGAGATAAAAACAAACATCACAAGATTGTACTTTGATCTGATTCCTTGGCCTTATAAAGAGTCAATTTCATTTTATTATATTAGTTATTTATCGATGTTATGTGCATGTGTTTCTGAATCAGTTTCTTGTAACTGAAGAAGATGTTTTGACCAAGTTTTATGCAGTTGGATGCAGTTAGAATTGATGTCCATCAGCTATACATATAAAGATATGACACAGATCAATAACATACTAATTAATAGAAGATCAAAACACACCTCATTGGCTGCTCCCTTATCATCTTTATACCCGATATTATCCAAGATCTCATGTATGGCAGTTAAATCCATTCTTGAGCAAGCTTCTGCCAGAGGGGACAAAGGTGAGAACGTAGCACCATATGGTTTACCCATTAAGCTGTAAGAAGGAACCAGCAATATAAATCCTTCATCAAAATAGCTTTTAAAGTTTATACAAATGATGCAAAAGTTTATAAACAAATGATGCAAGCCTATATTTAAAAGCTATTAGGTCACCGAAGATTATACAAATGATGCAAAAGATATTGTTTATAAACACTGTTACACATATACCAATAGAAAAATAGTGTGCAAAGGCAAACTATGAAGAGCCCAAAAAATATTATTTCAAGCGAGCAAAACAAAAATGCAGCAGAGAATCCCCATATAATTGAGTCAAGGTTCTCATTGTACTCAACCTGTTGCCAAAGTATAAGTTGGAGACTTGGAGTGCATCGGAGGAAGTGTTAATTAAGGAAAAGATGGAGCTAATTTGGACATGTTTATAGGTTTTTAATTCTATTATATTAGTAAATGGAAAGTGTGGCAAGCATGAAATTAATATTCATAATAAAAAAGAGTACCGTGACTTTCACAGGCATTTCAGAGAACAAACGCACAAGATTTTTCATGTTGAAGTCGTGTCATGCAGTGTCGTAGGCATGAGCAATACCTATAACTACATTAATAATCTCTCTTTCTCACTTTCATTCAAAACTCAAGACGGCCAAACTACAACTTTGAGACACTTTTGATCAATCAAAAGTCATTACACTGCCCTCAACCCTTACACCCATAATAGAACTAAAGAATGAACATAAACAGCAAGAAAAATTACAAAGGAAATGGAGGTTAATAAAAACAGGTAGATCCAAAATGAGTAGTTGACACCTCTCTTTTATCCCTTAACTCCATGTGTAAACTACAAACATTCTTTATGGATTATCAAATTTTACAAAAATTCATCACACCGTGTGATAAAACAGAAAATTAGTATGAAATACACACCTTGGAATTCTTGCACAAGTTTCTGAAGCACATGCAATTAAATTCAGCTTCCCACACCAAGAAACAACACTGAAAATTACACATGTAACCTTTCAGTCACCAACTCACATAACGAAAATAGCCAACAATTCCTAAATGGATTTTAGATTGAATAAATAAATAATGAAAAAAATAGTCTGATTAAAGCTTAGGGCATTAGCAGAAAACCCCAACTCTGTCTACAATTCCAACGGAGCACCAAATTGAGGTCAAAATTCACTCGAACTTCATCGATATCCTTGTAGGTCTTACAATTCAGCCAACTGTAAGACAAACTCTTGTTTTGAAGCAAACCCATTGCAATGCTTACAAAACTGATCACTTAAGCCAACTGGGAACACCATAATTCAACTAAAACAGACCCAAATTGCTTCACGTTAAACTCCAAAGACCCCAAAATTAATCAAATTAAACAAAGCAAGAGGAAGGGGTGTGACCTGAAATTTCTACAAAGACCTGGAACGCTCATCTTGTACTTAAGATTGGAGGGGGGTTGTTTGAGACTGATACGAAACACAGTTGCAGGACCCACTGAGGGCTCCTCCGCCGAATCATCTTTCATGGATACAGCTTCTTCTTCTTCCGCTTCCTCCTCTTTGATGGATGATACCTTGGAGCAAAACTCGAAAGAGCCAAAGCTCGAAAGCGAGAGAGAGTGAGAGCGGTGGAGTGAGGGAGGCAGGGAGAGCAATGGAGAGAGTGAGAGCAATGGAGATAGGGAGCAGGGCGAGAGAGAGGGAGGGAGAGCTACGCACAGAGGGGGGACGAGAGAGAGAAGGAGTCGTTGTTCTCCCCTTCTAGGTTAGATCAAGCGGGCTTTTAAAAATTTGGGTGAAATAATAAGCGGTTTTATGTATTTGATCTCCCGCTTTTATTCGGAAGCGCTATCCTAAATGTAAGTAGCATAGCGCTTCAAAAGTGCTATGCAAGCACTTTAAAAGCGCTATGGTAGCTTTGGTAACGTTTTTTCTCATAGCGTTTTTTAAAGCGCTATCTAAGACATAACTAAGATAGCGCTTAACTGAAAAAAAAAATTAAAAGCGCTATTGTAGTGTTTTTTTTTTTTTTTTTTTTTTTAAAGACAAATAAGCGCTATCCTAGTGCCCACTTGGATAGCTCTTTAAAAAAGTGCTATCTAAGTGGCGTTACCTAAGCTAATATTTGTAGTAGTGAAATTTGAATAGATGTCAAGCAGAACTTAAACTAGCTTTGGTGCGGGAAGAAATTTACTGAAACAAAAATCAGGAGAAAAATAGTTTAAAGAAGAAGATGCCTACACTAAATTTTCTTTGCTTCTGTTAAATCAAAACAAAAAAGGTCTATTTCTAAAATAACTGGCATGGATGGAATAGAAAGGAAAATATATTTCAGGAGGCAAATCATTTTTTCCATCATCTGTTGAGGACAGAAGGCTACCAAAAGGACCATGATCTTTTGAAATGTGTTACCCATCCGTTTCAGTCAGAGAAGTGTGACTTAATTATGCAGTTGTCGTGCCTGGAGCAGGTAAAGAGTGTGATCTTTAGTATTTCGCAAGATAATGCACCTGGTTCGGATGGTTTCACTACATGTTTCTTTCAGTCATGTTGGGAGATTATTTTCCATGAAACTTGGGATGCTACAAAAAACAATTTGACTGTTGTTCCATGCCAGGTTTGTTTACTGCTAATTTTTAGCGCTTACTCCCAAAGTAGATAAAGCAAAGCTTTTTTTTTTCTGAATTTTGACCCATTAGCATTTGTAATGTGGTGTACTAGATTTTTAGCAAAACATTTTCTGGAAGATTTGCAAATTTTCTTCCAAAAAATATATCTTTGGAACATGGAGCTTTTGTAAAAGGAAGATTGATTACAGAAAATATAGGATTGGCCCAGGAACTAATATGAATTATTGGAAATATGATAACTGTCAATAATGTCATTCTCAAATTGGACATGGAGAAGGCGTATGACAAAATAGAATGGGGTTATCTTCTAGCGGTTTTGCGCAAATTTGGTTTTAACAATAAAGTTTGTCATCTCGTCTCCAATTGTATTGCTCATTGTGGTTTTTTAGTGTTTCTCCAAGGTAAATATGATGGCCAATTTCGGTCGTCACGAGGCCTTAGACGGGGAGATCCCCTTTCCCCTCTACTATTTGTGATTGCTGTAGAAATTTTAAGTAGGGGCCTAAAACGAGCTTGCCATATGAAAGAGATTGGTTATTATCACACTCTTAGGGCATGTACTCTAGTTACCCATTAATTATATGCTGATGATTTTTTGATATTCTTAAATGGCAGGAAGCAGTCGGTGATGGGCTGCATAAAATTTCTCAAGAGATATTGATGGCAAAAGTTCTTTTTATGTTGGATGAGAAGGTGCGGGCGGAAAGAATGGTCTTAACCAAGCAATGGACAGGTTATTGTTACAAACTGTTTCCTTTTACATATCTGGGAGTTCCCATATATCAAGGTAAATGCAAAATAATATTTTTTTGAGCCTTTGATTAATAAGACGCAATAAAGAATTCAGGGGTTGGATGAGAAACTTCTTTCCCCAAGGGGAAGGCTCATCCTGATTAGACATGTATTACTTTCGATGCCAATATATACCATTGCAGCGACTTGTGTGCCTGTGAAAGTATTAAAATTATTTAGAAGATGATTGGTGATTTTTTCTGGGGGGATCATGAAGGCAAACATAAGAGAATATGGGTTGCATGGGAAAAGCTCAGTTTTCTGACAGAAGAAGAAGGATTGAAAATGAGAAGCCTTGATTGTGTGATAAAAGCTTTTCGGATTAAGGCATTATGGAATTTGATGAATACTGACTCCTTGTGGGCTATATTTATACGAAAGAAATATTTGAAAACTCGAATCCCTATCAGTGTCCAGGTTGCTCAAGCAGGTGCATCTCTTTTTATGAAAGAAAATTGGAGTTCAAGAACTTTATGGTGGATCATTCAACTTTGAAGATTGGTAAAGGTGATGTAAGTTTCTTCAATGAAAATTGGAGTATAGGAGAGATTTTTCATCGAATGAGTCGGGCAGAAACAGATGATAGTTGGCATTCCTTAAGTCAAATGCACAGGGAGAATTTCAGGTCCTTGGGACCTTTGTTGCAAAGAAAAGCCCAAGATCTTTATAATAGAAGACTTCGAGGAGAAAGTGGTGAAAAAGATGTTAGAATTTGGATCCATAATAATGATGGTAATTTTTCTATAAGTTCGGCTTCTAAGATTATTCGTAGTAGGGGGCATCATGATGGGTTTTTGAAGTGGACACTACAAAAAAAATACGATTCAGCAACGGCTAAAAACCGTTGCTAGCTAATTGTCAAAAAACCGTTGCTACAATGATTTAGCCACGGCACAACAACCGTCGCAATACCGTGGCTAGTTTAATCGTCTATATTTGAATCAGCAACGGTAAACTATCCCGTCGCTAATTAGCCACGGTAAAAAAACTGTGGCTAACTCAAAAAATTTTGTCGCTAAAGCTGTTGAAAATTTTGACGAAGACTGTCGCTAATTGTAAAATAGCAACCGTATTTTAGCCGTGGCTATTTAGCGACCTTTTTTTTTGCCGTGGCTATTTAGTGACGGTTTTTGCCGTCGCTATTTAGCGACTGTTTTTTTGCCGTGGCTATTTAGTGACGGTTTTTGCCTTCGCTATTTAGCGAACGTTTTTTTGCCGTGGCTATTTAGCGAGGGTTTTTTACGGTCGCTAAGGCTATTTAGCGACGTTTTTTTGCTTTGGCTATTTAGCGACGATTTTTTGCCGTCGCTAAATTGCAAATCTAATTGACAAAACAGCCACGGTATTTGCCGTGGCTATTTAGGGACAACTTTGTTGCAAATCATATTGACAAATGAAATTTACAAATTATAATTCATTTTTTATAATGAAATTAGATATTAATGATTGTCCATTCTGAAAATTAATATCAACTACCAGAACTAAACTTAATTGATCAAAATTATAACAAAAATTACACAGCCTCTAGAATATCATACAAAAATTTCAAAAAAAATTCCAAAGAATCCATACAAAAATGACAAAAAAACCACAAAAATAAAATAAAATTTGATCTATAGAATATCGGAGATTATAGATCTCCGAGATCTGAGATTTTAGATCTAAGAGATCTCAGATCTCCGAGATCAGAGTCCTCAGATCTCCGAGATCAGAGTTCTCAGATCTCCGAGATCAGAGATCTCAGATCTCTGAGAGAGAGGCGGCGGAGGAAGGGAGTGGAGAGAGAGGAGGCCGGGATCGGTGTTGAGGAAGCGACAGACTTCTCCTCTGTGGGTTTCTTCTCAAGAGGTTGAGAGAAAATTTTTTGTTGAGAGAAATTTTTTGTTTAAGTTGGTTTGTAGAAAAAATTTAAATTTATATAGAGAAAGGTAATTGAAGGGGATTGGTTGTGTTAGTTTCACGCGGATCGGTGACATGGTTTGGTTTAGTACGTTGGATTGAGCTAAATTTTTTTGTGTTATTGACGGTTGAGATGAAGTTTCACGCGGATCGGTGATTTTTTTAACGATTTATTGCCGTCGCTAATATAAAAAATGTTATTTTTTTAAAAAACAATTAGCGACGGGATTTTGCCGTCACTAATATAAAAATAATGTTATTTTTTAAAAAAACAACTAGCGACGGGATTTTGCCGTCGCTATTATAAAAATAATGTTATTTTTTTAAAAAACAAGTAGCGACGGTGTTTTGCCGTCGCTTATATAAAAATAATGTTATTTTTTTTAAAAACAACTAGTGACGGGTTTTTGCCGTTGCTAATATAAATTTGTATTTAAAAAATAATTCATGACATACTTACTGGGTACGCAACTTTCTTCGAACATCGTTTTTTTCCAGAACTTTTATGGCTTGAATCCCAGTAGCAAAGTTACGATCCCATAAAGCACCTGTTACTATATTGTGAACGAATCCTCGACAGCTCCCATACCACAAAGAGCAACCACTGATAATACCAATGAACCCATGTGATGTATCTGTCCTTTTCCAAGAGCAACCACTGATAATACCAATGAGTGAATGACTTTGTTCAATAAATCTTCGACTTCGACCCTTCGTCTATGTGTGAGAGGGATAGATCGTGATCTTCGACTTCGACCCGTCGTCTGTAAGGTGGATCAAGATATGATCTGATCTGAGATCAGATCTGAGATCTGATCATATCTTTTTCTTTGATTTGATCTTCTTCGATCTGATCTGATCAAGATCATATCTTCTTCTTCGATCTTGATAAAGATCAGATCTTCTTCTTCGATCTTGATCATATCTTATCTTCTTCTTTGATCTTGATCATATCTTCTTCTTCGATCTTGATCTTGATCATATCTTCTTCTTCGATCTGATCTGATCAAGATCATATCTTCTTCTTCGATCTTGATCAAGATCTTATCTTCTTATTCGATCTTGATCATATCTTACCTTCTTCTTCGATCTTGATCATATCTTCTTCTTCGATCATGATCTTGATCATACCTTGATCAAGATATGATCAAGATCTGATCATATCTTCTTCTTCGATCGGATCTGATCTCAGAACTGATCAAGATCATATCTTCTTCTTCGATCTTGATCAAGATCTTATCTTATTCTTCGATCTTGATCATATCTTCTAATTCGATCTTGATCTTGATCAAGATTTGATCAAAGATTTGTTCATATCTTCTTCTTCCATCTGATCTGATCAAGAACATATCTTATTCGATCTTGATCAAGATCTGATCTTCTTCTTCGATCTTGATCATATCTTATCTGCTTCTTCGATCTTGATCATATCTTCTTCTTCGATCTGCATCTTGATCATATCTTGATCAAGATCTGATAAAAAATTTGATCATATCTTCTTCTTCGATCTGATCTGATCTGATCTCAGATCTGATCAAGATCATATCTTCTTCTTCGATCTTGATCAAGATCTTATCTTCTTTTTCGATCTTGATCATATCTTATCTTCTTCTTCGATCTTGATCATATCTTCTTCTTCGATCTTGATCATATCTTGATCAAGATATGATCAAGATCTGATCATATCTTCGATCAGAAGAGAATGCGATCAGGGAAAGAACCATTGGATGCGATCAGGGAGAGAACCATTGGATTAGGGAGACATTTATTCTGTAAACTCTCACAACAGATGTGATCAGATCATACCTGCAATTGGCTTTTAACATGAGCAATGCTAAGTCCTCTCATATTCATTAGTTGAAAGACTAATTTGGGAGTAGTTTCTATAACAATCAAAGGAAAAAAAATGATAAAGTGTTCGTAATCCTTGATAATTGTTGAAATGCTCCATGAGCTTCTCCTCTGTTGTCTCCCATGAAATCCCTCCGATGAAGAGCATCTGCAAGTTTTATAAATATCATACAATGTTTCGCCCTGCATAAAAACGAAGGCACTTCAACTAGTAAAAAATAGTAAATAATTGACTGGAAGGCGTTAAAAATATCAAAGAGACTATGGGTAAGATGCAGGGACGGCTTATACCGTATCAAATAAACTGTAGCTAAAAGAAATACTAAGCCTTAGCGACAACTCTTTTGTCGTCACTAAACTGTTGCTAAAAGAAATACTAAGCCTTAGGGACGACTTATTTAAATAATTTATCAGGGACGATTTTTTGCCGTATCTAATAAAATATTCTTTGTAAGACTTAGCGACGGCTCTTTTACCGTAGCTAATGAATTTTATTTGTAAAACTTAGCTACGGTAGAATTGCCGTCGCTAATTGTTTTTAATATATATATATATTTTAAAAACCATTAGCGACGGCTTTTCTACCGTAGCTAATGAGTTTTATTTGTAAAACTTAGCTACGGTAGAATTGCCGTCGCTAATTGTTTTTAATATATATATATATATATATATATATATATATATATATATATTTTTTTTTTTTTTTAAAACCATTAGCGACGGCTTTTCTACCGTAGCTAATGAGTTTTATTTGTAAAACTTAGCTACGGTAGAATTGCCGTTGCTAAATGTTTTTAATATATATATATATACTTTTTAAAAAACCATTAGCTACGGTTATGTACCGTAGCTAACTAGTTATATATTTATAACGTAGCGACGGCTCATTTGCCGTCACTAAATGTTTATATATATATATATATTTAAAAAACCATCCTAATGAGTTTTATTTGTAAAACTTAGCGACGACAAAGATATCGTCGCTAGTACAAGAATTAGTGACAGTTTTTTGCCGTCGCAAATAAGTTAGCGACGGTTTTTTATACGTTTGTGGTGAAACAGTATTATAAACATTAGGGACGGTTTTAGCCGTCGCTAATCTTTTAATTTGCTGTCGCCAAACCTTTACCGTAGCTAGTAAAGCTTCTTTTTGTAGTGGGATATGGCACCCTTTACTTCCCACAAAGATTTCCATTTTTGTGCGGAAAATTATTAAAAAGGCTTTGTCGCTAGATTGTGAGATTCGCAGAATTGGTTTTCAATTGGCCTCTAAGTGCAGTTGATGTAGAAGATTTGGAGATGAGACGACCAAACATTTGTTTCTGGAAGGTGAACTTGCCAGAAAGATTTAGAACCATTTTGAGTTGATTTTTGACGTACATGTTTATAAACCTTTAGAAGTTTTCCCTATGCTCAACAGATGGTTTCATAAAGCCAACACATCGACAATGTCAGGTTTTATCACCAATTTACTCCTCTTTTTATTTTATAGGAAATTTGGCTACAAAGAAACAAAAAACTGTATGAAGGAAAGGAATGGTCTCCAAATTATGTGATAATAAAAGTTTATTATTGGATTAGATGTGTATACAAACACTTCAATCCTAAAAAGATGGATAAAAATGGGGCACTTTTGCGTAGATTGGACATCCAAGAGAAGACGGTAAGGGAGGCTAAAATTCGTGTGGTTTATTGGAATATTCCTCCGTTTGGATGGCTTGCACTTAATGTAGGTGTCTCATCAAAGGATGACATGGCGGCGGGAGGTTTCGTGATTAGGGATTTTGAAGGTTGCTTCGTGGCGGCAAAGCAATGTTTTTTTGGGCAAGGAACAAACAATGTGGCAGAAACTAGGGCCCTCTTGGAGGGTTTGAGATTTTTTAAAATGAAGGGTTATGTGAATTGTTTGATTCAAATGGATGCCATGTTGGTAAACAATGGTTTTATCGTGAAGCAAAGATCCCGTGGTTGCTTGATGATTGGTTGAGGGAGATAGGTGAACTTAACAGAACAATGTGATGTCATTGTAGCATGTTTTTAGGGAGACAAACTCCGGGGCGGATGCGTTGGCTAGTCTTGCCCAAACTTAACAAGTTTCTCGACTTTACACATGATCAACTCTTCCAAATAGGCCTAAATCTTTGATATCCCTGGACAAAATTCTGACTGCATATTTAAAATTGCCAAAATGATTTTAATGGAATCGCTTTTGACTGATTATTTTCTGTGGAGGTGGTCTTTATTGCCTGAAAGCCAGCTCGGTTTTAGTTCTACTTTTCAGGGCACAAAAGAGGAAGACTTTTATGTTTCTGAGTGCTGCCCAATACAGAGAAGTAACACTCTGTTTTTTAGGCACAGGTTGGGTCTTTTGGCTGTGGTTATATGTGGCAGCAGGGAACTTACTGGCAATGAGAACTCATTGGCAGCAGGGAGCTTATTGGCAGCACAAAATTATTGGGGACGGTGTTTAGAATTGGAACTGTTTTGCTGGGAACTTATTGGCAGCGTCGTGGAGCAGGCAGGTGAGCAGGTACATGGGTGTGGTGCTGGCAATGTTGCAACGTCTTGCAGTGTGATCTTAGGGAATGCTTGGCTTTGGATTCAGCGGTTTGGAAAATTTGTCATCTAGAATTAGGATTGCTCAAATCTTTCTTCTATTTGTCTAATGTTATTTTGGTTTTTAAATCTGATCCTTGATTTTAGGCCTTACTGAATAAGGCCTAAACCTTGGTGAATAAGGTCTGTTCTTGAACAAGGTTCAGGTCTCATGGTGAATTAGGGTTGTTTCTTTTCTAGTCTTAGAATTTGTTTATCTTTAGTTATAAGGATAGTCTCCTTGTTGTTTAATCAGGTAAAGTCGTAATGTACCCTCGAAAAGTATATAAGCTTTTTTTTCATGTAATAAAGGTTTGGTATCCCATAGTTGCTCTCCATCTGGAGGTTAATATAAAAAACAAAAAAAAAAACCATTAGTTGTAAAGTGCAGCCCCTGTTTCATCATGAACAACTAACGTTTTTGCATCAATAACCACCTTGTTAGATTTCAAAGTAACCCCATTAGTTTCAGCGTGTAGCCCCTGTTCAGTTTCATCACTAACAGTCTCATCATGAACTAACATTTTTGTAGCTACAACATTTGGCGAATTTTTTTTTCCTTCACCAACGCTACCTATTCTTATGCAACATCTCTAGTTTCACCGACAACTATTGCTGGTACTATCTTCTACTTCCTTATGTTCTGAACCAGACATCACATTGCTTGCTACCTCCAACGATTCATCTCCCACATTCTCGATGACACTACTCACATACCCTACCTCATTGAGTTCCTTCTTAAAAAAGGATCCATCTTGTTCATCCTGACGATGCACCTCCATGAAAACCATCATAATTCGCCTCACCACCACTATTAACATTATTGTCTGATATTGCCGCCAAAAACTTAAGTGGCGCAGTCCAATCCTCACCTTCATCAGAAGGCTCTGCCACCAATGCATGGAATGGGTTATTCTTAATCAGTCTAGCCTCAGAGTTTACATATTGTATTGGTTGACCTTGCAATCCAGATTGGTTGCTCAAACTCTCATATCCTTTCTCGTTCTTAGCACCACTCATTCCTTCCCTTATTTCTTCATTCGCCACATCCTTCACAACTGGCATATAAACCTACTTCCTCCCCATTCCATTTTTCGGACTCGCTTCTTGAAAATGAACTGATTTTCTTGCCTGCTTAGCTGTCAGTTTCTTCCTGCAATTCCCAAAATCATGTCCAGTAACCGCACAATAGTTACAATATCTAAATCCTGGAAATACAAGTTTTTGCTAATAGCCTTAATTTCCAGAGATATCGATCCGTATTTTATGAGGAAAGGCCAATGAAAAGTTCATCTCCATTCACACCCTTGCATTATTAGGTCTCGTGAAACCTCTAGTATTGTAACCAATCCTCAGGAAAGTACCATACGAATCCCCGATAAGCTTCAAAATCATTGGATGGAAGAATAATAATGGCGAGTCCAGAAACTCCACCAAAAAGCTATAAGGCTAAAATCCTGATGCTCCCAAAAAACTTTGAATAGAACACCCCGGATCATGTACAAGTCTTGAGAGAGTAGAAGTAGTGGGCGTGTTTAGCAAAGATTTGGTAAAACCATAATTAAAACACTTTTAAAGAAACCCAGCCACTTCCTCCTTTGTGTACAAACACAGAGAAAAAAAAACTTACATAGAGGGAAGGAGGAAAAAGAAGAACTTTGCTTCCACTTTGGGGTTTTTGCAAAACTGTCAGTGAAACCTTATTGACTTTTTTTTGTTTTTGTTGTTGTTGTTTTGGGTACACAATTTATGATGTTAAATCACTACAAGAAAAGTGTTCATTGATAGCATAAGTTTATAGCGTTTTTGTGAAAACCGCTATAATTGACCGAATTCAAAGCCAATTAAAATTGGAACCGCTATAGACCAAAAGCCGCGCGGGAAGTGAAAAAAGAAATGCGCGAATTGCTTCTCAAAAGCCTCGCGGGAAGTGAAAAAAGAAATGCGCGAATTGCTTCTCAAAAGCCTCGCTCGATTCCACTTCAACATCTACGTCTTTCTCCCTCAGTCTCGCTCTCCTCCCCCGTCAATCGCAGCAGATCGGAGAGGCATTTTTCTTCTCCAAAGGTATGCCGCTCTACAAGCGAGAGTGAGGGAGAGAGAAATCTAGGGAGAGTGAGAGAAATCAAGAGCGAGAGTGAAAGAGTGAGGGAGAGAGAAATTGAGCGAGAGAGAGAGATCCAGGGAGAGTGGGAGTGGGAGTGGGAGTGAGAGAGATCCAGGGAGAGGGATGCCGCTCTTCTTCAAACCAAAGGCACGCCGCTTTTCTTCAAACCAAAGGCACGCCGCTCAAGCGAGAGTGAGAGAGATCCAGGGAGAGGGAAAGAGTGAGGGAGAGAGAAACCGAGAGATCGAGAAATAGAGATCTAGGTGCAGAAGCTCGTCCTCAACATCTCCGTCGGCAAGAGCAGAGATCGTCTCACCAAGGCCTCCAAGGTATGTATACTAAGTCTATCTCTCTCTTACCCCCTAAACCCCATTGCACATCTTTTCCTCCCAAACCCCCATCGTTTTTCACTGATTTTTATTTGTAGGTGTTGGAGTTGTTGAGTGGAAAAACCCTAGTTTTCTCCAAAGGTATGTATCTAACAAACAAAAAGGGTTTCTCTCTTTTATGTTTTTTGTTCATTTTGATTTTACATTGATTTGGTTGATGGGGTTTTTGACCCTTTGATTTTTTTTTTTTTTTTTTTGTGTTAATAATTTTTTTTTCAGAATTGGGTGTAATGAGAAGATTTCTTGCTATGTCACCGTCGAGGTGACAAGTGGATGCAACTTCTTGAGAGTGGATTGAAGGTGAAGGAGTACGACCTGTTGAGGAGGAACTTCAGTAAGACTGGATGCTTTGGTTGAAATTGGTTATCTTTTTGAATATTTCGTGGTAACTGATGGTTGTGTATAATATTTAGGTTTCTTTGGTGTCAATGGTATGCACATTTGGAAAGGGGCGGATGTCAGCCATGCTTAGGCTTTTGGGTAATGGAAATTACCCTGAACTAAGTACAGGTATTGTTAGCTACAACATTAGAATGCCGTAAAATTTAATGTTTTGATATGGATGTGATGTGAATCTAATATGCTATTGTCTGCTTAGATACTTTTAAATTTCAATCTTTCCTTTCCAATATTATTGGTCAGATTCATGACTAAAGGCCCTTTTTTTGTGTGTGTGCGTGTCTGAAAACTTTCGCAAAATGTAGATGATGTTGGTTTTTAGACACATCCAATATTATACTCACAGTTAGAGGAGTTGAAAGACTCCATCTGTTTACACCTGCAGGATCAAGTAAGCCTCTCTGACTAAATTAATATGTAGTGAATGCATGTTTGCATGTATCCCTACCTTAGTGATCCTGATTGGGTTTAGCTCATTTGTTGAAGCTAACATGTATCCCTACCTTAGTGATCCTGATTGGGTTTAGCTCATTTGTTGAAGCTAACAGGCAAAGGGAAATAATGTTTTCAAATCAAAACATGGTGCATGATCCTATGACTATTGCTCTATTTGCAAAAACTAATCTATATGTTCAACCACCTTATTGTGAAAGCTACATCAAAAGAAGATGTTCATGAACTAATCAATCAAGTTCCATGTAAACTTTTGAAATTGAGGTTCCGTTTTGACTTGTCCACTTGGCAGCTTTGTCTAGGATTTTTTTTTCGGGGAATGCTTTATTTCCAACAAAAATTTTGTAGTAGTGGTCATAACGAAGGGCACTAATTCTCGTTATGGGACTATCTTTTATGTGATTCATGACAACATTATTATTTATGTTTTTTTTTTTAAATAACGTTGTAGTTGTTCTATATCGCCAGGTTAAGTTGCTGTTCGGGGATTGTTGAAATTAAAGAAATCTGGTATGACATTTGAAGAGCTTCAGAAAGCACGCTCTAATGGTTTTCAGTCTGTGCATCGAATGACCAATGGAGAGAAGAAGGCCGGGCGAGCAAACAAGAACATGTAAGTTTCTTCCTTGTAATTCTATTACTATCCTCAAGTCCTCATCTTTCTACCAATACTTGATCATGCAAATCTATGGTGAAGGCCAATGGAGATCAGCAGCAAGAAGCCTGTTGGTAGGTATAGGGAAGTCATCCAAGCACCTAAAAAGGTAAGCATGTTTTGGTGTGCAAGTTTCTTGTTGAATATTCCAGGACTAACTTGGATTTGCGGTCTTCTAAAACAATGATTGATTGGATTCCTCGTGATTTGTGAAACATATAATTGCAAAAACATTTATTGAAAGATCATACACGAATGACTTCCTGTTGAGGTTTATAAATGGTTTCCTTGTTCATGACTTACTATATTTATTAACTTAGCATCCTATTCTGGATGGGTTTGTTTATCATCTCCTTTTGTTTCTAAGCTCATGTATGCTACTATGCTAGCCCAAAAACCCGGACTTGATGCCAACTACTATAGTAAAAGAAATCCATTGAAACTACTTAAGTAAGAGTGAGATAACAATTTGATTCTGGATTGCATTTGCAGATCAATCTTGTTTTTCAGCACCTCTACATTCTGAAAATCCTTAACAAATTATTTATTTTGATGATATAGATATATTTATTTTGTATTTCTGTAACAAAAAAAACATGGGATCACTTAAATCAAATGCCTTCAATGAATCTAATAGATGAAACAAAATTCTTTATGAGAAGAGTGCTTGTAAATGGCTCTTCAGGTGGTATAAAGTCAATCCAGGAACCCCCATCACTCTCATTATATTCTTTGCTGTTGCTTCTGCCAGAATTAAAAATTAAAATCAATTCATAGATTATACATAGAGTAATGATAGGTATAATATAATAGCTCGACAAAATAACTAATCAAGTAACTTACTGTCTGCACCTCCAAGCTGAGCGACGGCTTCGATAAATCTTTGATGAAGCACTGGAGTCCATTTTAGCCTGGGCTTTGCATCTGTAGACAGAACCAAATCCATATCTGGGTTTTTCATTCTCTGCAGAACCATTTCAATTTAGTGCATAAATAAAAATTACAAAGTGCTCATAAGACATGAAAAACGATTTCAATGTTTACTCTTACTTATATATATAATTGTGTGACAGCTTTAATTGTATATATATTTGGGGTGGTTGTCTTGTCCACAAGCTACCACTCAAATTTGAAACCAGATTTGGGATGTGTTGAAGAATATATACAACAATGAGCTGTGGGTTTTTTTTGTTTTCAATCCATCTCTCTTTCACTCACTCCATGTCATTTTTTTTCTTCTTCTTTGACTTGAAAGAAAGAGGAGAATCTCTGAAACAGCTAAAACAAAGAATGTAACACAGTTTCATTTGGGGTCTCTCAAAAGGAGAGAAATGAGAGAAAGTGCATGGATTGTTTTTTCTCATGCTGCTCCCCCACTTCTTTCTACTCACTTTGTTTGATCCTTTGCTTCATTAGGGGGAGTCCCACCATGAGGAATAATGGGATCAACTTTTTCTTCCTCCATAGCGAGAAAGCTTTCATAGAAATAATGCTTTATTTGAATTTTATTTTTTTATTTTTCTTTTAGTGAATGAAATGAATTCATTTTCTTCTTTTTTTTTCTTTTGTTTTTTGAGGAGTGTGTGGAGTGGTTGGCAGATTCTTTTAAAGAAATTCAGACCTCTAACTAGATTAAGAGGCAAAAACAAACACCAGAAAACCAGTTTCATGTGAAATATTACCAAGGGAGAAGTCATTTACTTTGCACCATTCAACAATTAGCTTTGGGGAGAATCAGAGCACTTTCAGTTCTTTTGGTTTGATAGAATTTTTCCCATATCATCAATATACCTATATGTATTTCAGTTTTCTCATTTTAGTTACCCGTTTTCTTACATACAGGGATGGTGTGAGCGAATGCCAATTTAGTGAAATGTTACTTCATGAGGTTGATGCAATTAGAAATGTTACTTTAAACTAATACAACGATCTCATATTGTGCCTCAATTATACTTTGTTAAACAAAGATGTAGGTTGGGGTGCAACAACGTAAGGAAGCTATTCCTTTAGTTTGCATGTACTTTTTACTCTATTTCTGTATGCCTTTTAGTTTTCTTGGTAGGTTTTTCTCCTCTTCTGCTTGGTATATTGAAGATATTTAGATTTTACTAAAATTGTCTGGCTGCAGTAAGTTTTAATTTATTCATATGGAATCTCTTTTTTGCAAATGTCAGTCTCTGTCTCTCTCAATTGCCTGTGTACACATTTATCTTATCATGCTTATTTAGGTTTATTATTTGTAACTATTTTGTAGCCTCAAACTCTAGCTTTGTGATACATTTGTTAAAATATGATACATATATGTTAAAGGATATATGCAGTTGTGCCTTTTTGTTTGTTGAAGTCATTCATAGCCTTTGGTTCTTTACATACATTAAGATGCAGAGCGAGACATGGTACCTGTCCATGCCCTTTGTTTCAGTGTTGATAATGTGAATTATTCTGCCCTTGTCTTTCCATTTGATTGAATTTTTGGTTTCTGTTTCCTAGTGCTTCTATATTTTGGCTGATTGACATGTAAATGCTAACAAGTAGGCGTTGTTTCCTGAAATGCAGGAAATTATTAGAAAATACATTAAAATGTCTGCAAGTGGAAGTAAGCATGCAGCTCTTGCTAGTGCACTGGGGTCTTTGACTTGGGAAACACCCTCATCTACAGACTTCAAAGAATTGGCTAGGTAGGTCTCAGTTTCCCTGCTTTGTGAATAAGTGTGTTTATTGGCTATAGGAGCAATACAAAACTCTGCTTTTTACACATTGACTTGCTTTTTCACACCGAGGGCTTACTTGTTACCCAACTTTTCACTGATTGGGCGTGAAAATATTTCTGTACTTCTGTTCCATCTCAGGTAAATTGGATGCAATGTCATACATTTTGTTTCTAAGCTGCATATTCTCAAGATCACTGAGGCTCTCCACCTGTCTACAACTAGAATCACTCAACAAAGTTTTGAAATTCTGGGATGGGAATCTTACTATTTGGTTTTTGGGTTCCCAGGGACAGTGAATATGCTGCGTGGACTCTAGTTAATGGCTATGCATTGAACCATGTCAGCATCTCTACCCATCGGCTAAAATCTCATTTGAAAAACATCAAAAGCCTCGATCAATTCATTGAAGAAAATGGACTCAAATTGAATTCAGAAGGAGGACTTCTAAAAGGTTCACACAACTCTTATCCAATTATTGAATTGTTCTTCATGTTTACACTAATTTGTTTCTTTGCATGCAACCGACTCAATAGTTCCTTTTACTTCTCAGAAAAGTGCATTTGCTCCCTTCATGGCACGTTTCACGAACCTATTGATTCTTAATTTGTATAGATGTTGTTCCTTGTTCACTGCAGAGATTTTGTGCTGCTGCTGCAGAGCTTAATGGTTCGCTTTATGTTGTTGGGGGATATGATGGAAGATACTTGAAGTAAGCCAGTTTTCAAATTGATTTTTTTTTTGTGTGTCCAGGATGTGAAGTCATGAAGTGTACATTAGATTTTAAAATAAATCTCTGCTCTTGGACAATTTTCAAAGCATTGTTCTTTTTAACTATAACTCATGGTTTTATCTCTATAGAATGTTATTTAATAAGGACCAACCAATTTGATATTTATTAATATCAGACAGCTTTCAAGCTATAATATGATTTGTTACTTGAGATCTATAAGGTGGAGTGGACTTGTTGGTGATTCATCAACCATTATTATTAAACGAATTGTCTGTTTGTCGAGAACCCACATTACCAAGAGATGTACAGATGTATATGTAGACCAGTACATGCATACACATGTAAATGCATATCATGGAGAACGATGATGGTGATGATCAAATTCTATTTAGGGTGACATTGAGCTTTGTTGCTATTGGAGTTTGTTCTGTTATGATTGGTTATTGATAGTTTCCTCTTGGGATGAAACAGTTTGTAGTCCCATTCTTCTGTCTTTTCATACTACGACAATTCCTTCAGTATCATGCATACGTCAGTAGTGAATGGTTCGAGGCATTAGCTTTACAATTGAAGATAAGTGCATTTTATGAAGAAAAACAAAATTTTGGTTGCTTTATGTCGAATAATTAATACAAATCATAAATGGTTTGAAATGTACATTGTTCATTATGCCTGATTATTTAGATAGTTGTTTGAAAACACAGGACAATTCACCGTGGTTGCATTGTTCATTCAATGCTTATTTGGTTTGCCCTTGCACTTTGTGCTACTTGTGTTCAATAACTACATATGTATGGGTTTGTTTTTTATGACATGTACTTTCTTTCTTAAAGCCATTATAGTGTTTTCACTATGGAAATTCATTGTTTGTGTGTTACTTGCAGTGCTTGCTTGTGACCATTGATGTGGGGACGAACAATGAGGAGTTGTTGAATGGTGAGTTCTATATTGGGCTAAGGCAGAAGAGGGAAACTGGCCGGACCGGTAACTTTACAACATTTAATTGATGGTGAGTTGTTGAATGGTGAGTTCCATTATGTGTTCCATTCTAAGGATAGTATTAATTGATGGCTTGTCTTAATGCTTCTTTTATGTTTGAAGCATGGTAGTCAGTGGTGTTATGCTTTTTGTTATCTTCATATTTAGCTTTTTGTTATCTTCATATTTAAAAATTCTTATAACGGTGAATCAATCATGGCAAGCAGATTCAAGAATTCAATGATCCAGAAAGCAATTTCAAAATCTTTTTACTTAGTACCAGGGCTGGTGGACTTGGTATCAATCTCACTTCAGCTGACACTTGTATTCTGTATGATAGTGATTGGGTAAATCCACTTTTTCTTCTTTCAACAGTTTTAAGGAATAAGGAGTTCTTAGGCTATTTGACTGACTGATTTCTGCATGTTCTCTACAGAATCCTCAAATAGATTTCTGGGCAACAATAGGCGTCTTGAAGGTTCTCCTCCTCTCTTCCTGCGTCATCTTCCTATCTGCAGCTGAGATTCATGAATTTTCTAGTCCACAGTCATGGACAAACGATGTTTCTCTTACACAAGTGCCACCCCCACTTGGTGTTGTACGAATCATTCTCCAAAAAAGAAGCATGAATTATGCTTTTGCCTATGGATTCGTTTATGAAGGTGCATATGGCGATAGCAGCCAAAAGATAGATACACATCAAGCCTATGTTTTTGGAATTTTCTTGTTCCCATCAAGCCCCCCCCAATGACATGAAAATACGTAGTATGGTCTGCGAATAGAAACAAACCCATTGGTGAGAATGCAACAGTGCAGTTAACCAAATATGGGAATTTGTTATTGAAAGATGAATATGGTACCAGGATTTGGTCTGCAGAAACATCAAATAAGTCTGTTGTAGGCATGCAGATTACCGAGTCTTGAAACCTGGTGCTTGTGGATAAAGAAAACACTACCATTTGGCAGTCTTTTGATCACCCAACTGACACTTTGCTTCCTGGGCAGAAACTGGTTGATGGTCAGAAACTAATATCTCGAGCTTCACCAACATTTTCAAGGAATTCTGTAACAAAAGACTTCCTTCATGAAGGTCTCTATTCATTTACTGTAACTCCAAAGGGCCTGTTTGCATTTGTTCTATCTGATAGTACTCCCAACTGATGGATTTTGTGATTCGATGTAATACATTATCTCATTAATTATAGTACTTTGCCTCCATTCATGGAAATGTTTAAGTTTGGAATGGTTAAAGAAATTAGTGTTATAATAGCGTTTATGAAATTTCAAATTGATAGCAAATGAAATAAAAAAAAAAAAAAAAAAATTGCTATGTATACCTACCATAGCGTTTTTAAAACGCTATAAAAGGATCTACCATAGCGTTTTAAAAACGCTATAACAGGCTAACTTTCTATAGCGGTTTTAAACCGCTATAATAGACCCAGGGTCTATTATAACATCGGCAGACATAGCGGTTACTAAAACGCTATGGTATCCTACCATAGCGTTTTTGAACCGCTATTAAAGGGCTTTTTTTTTTGTAGTGAATGTGTTTGTTGCAAAAGAAAAAAAAAGGATTTTAGATTAATAGATGGATACAGTAATAATGAACAACCCTTAGTATGTAACACCACTAAGGACTGCCTCATCCTTTCTATCAACATATGCTAGTGATTTGATATATTGCTTTACTACATTGCTTTCTCAGATAAGATAAGTCCCAATTTTCAACTGTGGTTGTTGAATTAGATCTAGTTGTTTCTTAGGTGATTTATCTTCCAAGGTCACATCACATTAAACAAATGGATTTGATAAAATATTATAAAGTATAAATCAAAAGAGAATATGCATTAGTTCAACGGCTCATAGTTTAAGATAATCATAAATATCCACAATAAACTATAGACACCCACCATTGTTTTTTTTTTTACTATTTTGTACTTAAAATAAAATAATCAAACGTCTTAAGTAGTTAAAACTCTTGGTGTCCCAATTCATTTTTAGCTTTTGTAAATCTCTGGGGACTATGAATTTTCTCTTACATTAATGTTTAAGAAATAAATAAATATTTATTTCTTATCTCTATTAAGTGTTGGATTTATTTGCTTAGTAGACTTTAACTGTGAGGTGGAGCTGTGGAAAATGGATAATAGACATTCATATCTATCAACATGGTTGTTCATCCTGTTACTTATCATCATTTGCATGGCTTGGTAAGGTTGTGCATAAGTAGTAGTTCAATTTGTTGTTTTAGTGGTACCCTTATTATTTTATTTAAGATTTAGTTTTGGAGCCGATTGTTTTCCTTTTGGATTTGGTGTCTGAGTGATCAAATAAAAATGAGATTTTCAAATTTAGACTAGTTGACTATGTTACGGTGTTTTAATTCTAATATTAGTAAAGCTCTTTTCCACAACTCCGGGAAAAATATATGAAAAAAAATGTGATTTGAGTATACAGACTTGCTAGTATACGTGTTATATAATTTTGAGATGCAAACTTGTTTGCATATCGGGTACGCCGTTTCATGTGAGTTCGATAATACGTTAATATTTAGAAAATACTTGCCATGGATCGAACTTCGAATGTGATGACATGACACTCGAGGTGGTACCCCACTTGGGTCATGTAGTTGTGTTCGGCATAGGAGTAGAGTGCGATTGTTAAAAAAGAAGCTGAAGACTAGGGCAATAAAAAAACATTAACATTATCATCACTTGAAAATTAGCACGGATTATTATGTTAGCATGTATTTTTTTTTAAATAAACCTCAGGTGGGGAGGGGCAACTATGGGATGCCAGACCTTTATTACTTATAAAAAAAATTGATTTACAAACTAAACGGGGGTACATTATGACTTTACCCGTATTAAAAAACCAAGCAAAAAAAAAAAAAAAAAACAAGACAAATTACCTATCCAAAGTTCAAACATAGTCCTATCAAAGTGCTTCAAACAACACCAAATCTAGCTAACAAAACTTGCAACCAAAGACCCACTAGTAGATTCTTTGAAACCAAAGAAACCTATTGCCAGACTAAGAGGTGAGCAAAAAAAATAGAGCAGGCAGCACCATAACAGAGTGTGCAACTCTGTTCTCTTCACAGAATCGACAGCCATGTCACCGCACAATCCACTCCCTCGCACCAGCATCGCCTTGCACACCCACCACCTGCAGAGTTACACCCAGCAGCACCTTGCACCACCTGCTTGCGCCAATTGCAAATTGCAAAAACTAACTTGCACTTGCACTTGCATTGTAACATACAAGACCAACTCTGCACCATGCTCCATTATGAATTTCTGCCCAAAAACCAACTGCAAGCTTGCCACTTGATCCTTGATCCAACCTGCAACTAACAAAATTGCAAAAACTTGCAACTTGCAACAACCAAGTTGCAATCACAATTTGCAACTTGCCCTCAATAACAAACCCAATTGGCAACTTGTAATCCAAATCATGCGAGAACCAAGCAGCACCATGTAAAGCCGACTTCCAGCCATAATCGAACCCGCACAAGCATAACCGACTGACCACCAAGACAGCAGCAAAAACAGCACAAACATACGTTGTCAAAGCAGCAGCAAAATCAGCAAGACTGAACACTCTGTCCAGCGAGAAAGAGTACTCTATCCAGCTTATAGAACAGGCACCAGCTCGCTACAGTATGTAGAAACAGAGCACTCTGTCCAGCAAGACAGAGCACTCTGTCCAGTTCCATGCATACTCAGAAACCTGCAAAACTGCCCAGCCTTGCCACAGCCACAACCTGCAAGCAAAAACTAGTCATGTTCCGCAAGTTTGGCACCACAAACCCATGACAGAATCCTGCATAATCCTGCATATCATCACAAATATTCGTCTACTCATTACCATGATGAACATAAGCTGTGTGGCAACTATCGAGCAACACCAACCCTGCCTAACGCCTAGGTAAGTCATTAGTTCCAAATGTGACAGTCCTATAATTTTTTTGTGCTTTATCGGCTAATGCATCCGCTACCGCATTGGCCTCTCTATAGATATGGTTACAATCAACCGACATTTTTTCCCCCAACAACTTAATTTCTTTAAAAATGTTCTCCAAGTGCCAAGGAATTTTAAAAGTCTCTCTAAACAAACCACAAACTAGTTCCGAATCCAATTGGACAACCACTTTCCTAAAACCCAATGAGAAACAAAACGCAAACCTTCCACAAGAACCAAAGCTTCGGCTTTATTGTTTGATCCCTCCCCGAAAAACAATTGCTTTCCAACGACACAGAGACCCCTTGGGTCTCTAATAATCACACTTCTTGTTGCCTTGTTTTTGCGAGAGGATCCATAAACATTAAGCGCCACAAAATCAGCAGGAGGGGGGGTCTAATAAACAATTCTAACAAACTTTCTTCTAACCGGGATCTCATGTAACCCCAACGCCCTTAAAGGGGCCTTATTCCGACTGATTTGTTTCGGACTAATGAAGGTGTTTGCCAACCTCACATGTCGCCGCCTAATGTTAATATTCATAAAGGCATAGTTTGGAGAAGCACCTTCATAGACACACTTATATCTTTGTTTCCAAATTTCCCATAAGATAAACATAGGAGTAAGAAAGTATAACACACCTGTTTGCGAGTTCATCTTGGCTCTTCTGAACCAAATCCATAGCACTGTAGAGATCTCTACTGGTTTCCTTACATACACATCAAATATCCCATCAAAGTGACTCCACACCTTAACCGCCAACTTACCTTCCAGAAATAAGTATTCAAAGATTCTATCCTCGAATCAGCGCGACACCTACATCTCGAGGCAAGGCTAAAGCCGCATCTATATAGCTCCCCGTCCACTGGCACACCTCTACGCAGTAATTTCCAAACAAAAACCGAAATTCTTGACGGAATAATGTTTTGCATATCTTTTTATTTAACTTATTTTTCACCCCAAGATTTCGTAAAAATTCATATGCAGAGTGAATGGAGAAAAGTCCATCCAGATTCAGAGCCCATACACACCCATCATCGCCATCCTTCTTACAACGCAACCTATCTTTAAAAGTATTTCGTGCAAGCTGTCTGAGGCCTGGGTTGACCAATTCAAAATCACCCAATATCACTTCCCTAACCGTGGGCCAAACCCCACGACTGATTAAATCCTCCGACCTTCTAAAGGAAGCCACAAGACTCCAATTTTCCTCAAAGAAACTAATATTGCCCCTGCCAATACGCCAGAACGAATTGCTCAAAGTTATAGATTTACCAAGCATGATCTCCTTGGAAAAAGGGGAGGCCCCACATTTCACAACTTGGCCACTCAACGAAACTCTAGGCAACTAGTGTTTATTTCTCATAAAAGTAGTCCATAAAGAATCCGACAAAATAAGGTTCCAAATGGCCTTAACTCGAAAAGCCTTCATCACTACTGTCAAATTCTAACACCTAGCTCTTCTTCCTCCTGTTGCAAACAAATATTCTCCTAGGATACCCATTTTTTCTTCAACCTGCCTTCACAATCCCCCCAAAAGAAATCTGCTAACAAACCGTTGATTCTTGATAAAACTTTCTTGGGCACACACATGGCGCTGAGTATGTAAATTGGGATCGAGCTAAGGACATGCTTAATCAATATCAGTCTCCCCCCTGGCGTTAACAATTTTGCTTTCCATCCTTGGATACGTCGTTGGATTTTAGCACTCATCTCTTCAAAGTAAGAAATCTTTGATTTCCCTTGAAAAACTGGTCCTCCAAAATATGTCAAAGGAGAACCTTTATACTGGAATCTTGTAAACCTCTTCAAAGCCGCAATTCTTTCCACTGCCACATTGTTCTCCAGCATAAAAGAGTTTCTTCCCTCATTCATTTTCTGACCTGAAGCCTTACAATAGCTTTTCAGAAACTCCATGCACCCCAGAACTAAAAATTTTCTTCCATTTACAAAAATTAGAGTATTATATCATAGAGTAAATGTGAGACAGGACTGCAGGTCCTAGGCGTATAATAATACCCTATTTTTCCTTTACTGAAAGCCAACTGCAATCCCTACTCAGAACCTTCGAGGCAACGATAAATAATAAAAGTGAAAGACGATCCCCTTACTTTAATCCTCTGGTAGATTTGAAAAATCCTTTGTAAACTCCCTGTACCAAAACTGAGAAACCACAAGAAGCTATACAATTGGAAATAATATGGCAAAATCGACTATTGAAACCAAATCTTTTGAGCACGGCGAACAGAAAATTTCATTCAAGTTGATCATAAGCTTTCTCCATGTCAATCATCAACATAACATTGCCTCCAAAAACCTTTTTATGGATATCCCTGACAAATTTCTGTGCTAGGCCTATATTTTCACCAATAAATCCCCCTCTAACAAAAGCCCCCTGCTCCATGGAGATCATGTTTGGCAACAACAATGCCAATCTATTGCAAAGAATTTGACTGAAAATTTTATAAATCACATTGCAATGACTAATAGGGCAAAAGTCAGAGAAGGAACCTGGATTCTCCTTTTTTGGGATCAAAGCCATAAACTTTGTAGAAAAGGACGCCGGAAGAGCCTCTCCCTCAAAATATTGTATAGCAGCTTCCTAAATATCAGTAATCACGAAATCCCAACATGTCTGAAAAAAACCAGCAGTAAATCCATCCAGGCTATGAGCACTATTTTTGGGAATATCAAAAAACAACATCCTTAACTTCCTCGAAAGAAGGCTATTTAACCAAAGCCTCACACATAACAATAGTAATGGTCATCGGAATACAATCTAACAGTTCTGTATCCACCACACCGTTTCCTTGGGAAGACAAAAGGCTATGGAAAAAGTCATTTGCTTTTACAAGAATTTCTCCTGGGTCCGAAATGGTCCTTCTGCCTAATAAAGTGATCTGAGAGATGGCCCTTGTTTTTTGTTTGGACTTAGTGGAAGCGAAAATATATTTTGTGCAAGCATCCCCCTCTTTGTATTCTTTTTCACCCGACTTCTGAATCCAGTAAAGCTCCTCTTGTTTAAGAGCTAGTGTGTACTCCGCTTGACAGCGACTCAGATTACAACAAGCTTTAACGTCCCAATTTGCATCAACATTGAAACCATTATTACCAAAATTTTCCCAGCCAGCCAGAAGAATAGTTTCCCACTGTTGCATCTCATCCTCTAAAGATCTCATTCTGCTAAACACATTACCAAATACCGTCTTATTCCATTGGATAAGAGCTCTTCTCACCAATTTAAGTTTAACATCCATTCTGTCAATAGGTCTCATACTACCCATGTCTGACATCCAACTATCCTTGACCAGAGTAAGAAAACCAGGGTGTGTCATCAACATATTAAGGAATCGAAAAGGAGCAAAACCTGTTCTCGACTGATTTGGTAGGGATGCCAGCAGCGGAGAGTGATCAGAAAAGGTTCTACTGAGATGTTCCACTTTCGGACTAGCCAATACTGTCAACCATGCATAATTGACTAAAATTCTGTCAAGTCTAGCTCAAATACGGTCTCTACCTCGCCTATTATTGCACCAGGTGAGTCTAGGACCCGTGAAACCATAGTCTTGTAAGCCACAATTTTCAATACAATCTATGAAATTAGTCATGCAAGCCAAAGATGGTTATACTCTCCCAATTTTCTCTTTGCGAATGTAAATAAGTATTAAAATCCCCGCCAACCATCCAAGGCAGATCATGATTAGAAGCAAAATTCACAATATTTGACCAAAGTTCACTTCTCTCTTCAACTGAGCATTTAGCATAAACAAAAGAAATTAAAAAAATTCTTGAAGCAAAATCTGTTACCTGACAATGAATGATCTGATTCAACATATCCACCATAGAGAGGTCTAGAGCGGCATCCTAGAAGATCCAAATCTTTCCTCCGACCATGTCATTAGAGGCGAAACCCGCAAGCTTAAGTTTACTGCCAATCTCCATATATCTGCTAGCGTCAGTCATAGGTTCTGCTATCATAAGAATTCTCACATTATTTTCTGCAACCAATTTTTTAACCGTCTTCTCGTGGCTCTATTTTCAACCCCACGAGCATTCCGAAACATAAAGTTTTCCATCATCCTAACTGCGGGAAAAAGAGATACCCTTCTTTGTCTTACGACACGTGCCTGGGGGCACCGCCAATTTGACTTTTTGTTTCTTAGAATCTTCATCTGAATGCTCCCTCAATGCTAAATCCTTGGTAGCTACAAACTCCGGCCCTACCTCCGAAATCGACTCTGTGTCATCACTATATTCTGTGGCGCTTTCGAAGGTATTAATGTTCCTTTTTTCTTCTTTTTTCGCAAAGCGCGGCCTTCTTTAACCAAATTAATAGCCTTATCTAGTAACAAGTTCACATCGTCATTACTACCTGACAACATCGGTTCTAACTGATTTGCAACACTAGAATCAACATCCCCGGGTGCAAATTGGTCATCCGGACTATCTCCCACTATGGGAGCTTGATCTTCCATCATCGTTGGCATTGCATTATCCTCTGTGTGTTCATTCTGTAACCTGAAATTACTACATGAAACCTTGACAAAAACTTGGCCAATGATCTCATTTTTATAAGGGATAGACATCCCTGTTTCAGCGCCTAAAACCTGTGTCCCTGTAAGCAACAAGTCCTGTGTCGCCTTGGCTGAAACAGATCGTGAGTTCGCTGTTTTGGGAGAAGCAACCTGCATTTGCACCTGCTATGTTTTGGGTGAAATAGAGTGTGTATGCACTGATTCACTATCGTGACACCCTACTCCAGAATGATGACGCTCAGATTTATCACAATTCTTAATATTCAACACCTTGTCAGCTTCACTAATGGTATAACCGGCCCCCAATAGAATGTCTTGGGTATTTTACACTTGTTGGGAACCTTCCTCCGCTTCCTGATTTTTCATTGTTTTCATGTCGCCTTATCCAAAATCCTCTTCCGAGTTTTCATCAACTAAAACTCCAAATTTGTTGGCCAAGCTAATTTTATCGACTTCCCCGTCCCGTGATTTTACTTTATCACCTTCTTCTTGTTCATTTATGATTTCAGCTCCTTGAAAATCTTTCGCCCCACTAGTCCCTATTTTCTCCTTTGTTTCCATTGATTTTTTAGTAACCGGGACAAACATTTGCTTCCTCACATTTTGTCCTTGAGTCTCCATGTATTGTTTGTTTATTTTGCTTGGCTTTTTCTAAATTCTTGGCTTCCTTATGATCTTCTCCATCATCATTAGATTGTTCCTTCTTCTTTCCCATTAGTTTCCTACAATAGTCCTTCTCATGTCCAATTAACGAATAATGGCCGCAGTATTTAAAACCAGGGTATTCTAGTTTCTGCCAATATCCGCCATATTATGGACTCTCAAGCCAAATCTTATGAGGTAAAGGTTTAGTTACCTCCATCTCGACACATATACATCCAACTTTTGGTCGAGAAAAATATCTAGTGCCATCATCGATCCTAAGAAAATTACCAACCGAATTCCCAATCGCCTTCATAATTGCTAGAGCAAAAAAAATGAAAGGTAGATTAGGGAGTTTGATCCAAATTGGGGCCAATTTCGGATATGCCCGAAGGCTAAAACCAAGGTGCCAACGAAAGATTTTATATCTAACGCCCTGAACAGTGAAGGAATCTTTTGAAAGCACTTTCTTAACTTCATCTTCTGATTGTAAATAAACCACAACATGCCTTTGATCAATAAGACCCATAATAAACTCACCGAATATTCCCCAAGATAGGTGAATTGAGTCTCTTATCGAATTAAGCGAAGGTCGAAAACTTGAAAACTTCAATACCTCAACGTGATTGGACACGTGAGACTCTCCCCTTGTGACATCCGAATCGGATAGCAATAATGTCGGGCTGCCATCTTTTCTAAAACTTGTGGAATCTGCCGGTTTGTCGTCAAGGTCATCCTTCATTGCTTTGCCCAGGACCTGCTCAAAGGAGCGTTTCGAAACCCCATCATCTTCCCAGCCACCGCAGGGGAGTCCCCCTTGGCTGGCTGTGTCGCTGCCATAAACCCTAGCCGCCTATAAACTTCAACGTTTGAGATTAGCTCCAATAAGCTGGGAACGACTGTGATTAAAAGAAACAACTCAAAAATTCTTTTTTCCCAGTTTTACACCTGAAATCGCCTCGGAGCTCTAAAATCTGCATCAATAGTATCATAACCTGGACTTTTTGTGAGCATGTATTTAGGATTGCCTTGAGTGAAGAAACTAAAAGCTCCTTGAGGTGAAATGCATATTATTTGAATGTTATTTAATTGTGTAGTTGTGTCTTAATTTATAAGTTTGCTCACACCTGTATTCATATACTGACCAGAATTTTGTATTGTTTTACAAATTTGGGTGCATTCCTAATGAGCGTAGCCCCAGAGACTTATCAAGGTTAGTTGGAGCATGGCGGTGGTTCTAGCTTTGTGGCGGTAGTTGAGGACTTGACACCTTTTGTTAGATGTTGGTTTTATTGTTTTCCTAGGTAATTAGATGTAGGCTTAGTTATTAATGCTCGGATTCTGAGTCAAAGATTTATTTGGGATTGAATAATGTAATTCCTTCGGAAGATTTATTTTACAAGTTCTGCAAGTTGCAATATGTGAAATGTTATGGTTCTTGGGTCGATGCTTGGTTGTTTAAAAAAAAAAAAAAAAACCTCCCCAGTCATCTCCCATGTTCGATGAATGGCGTCACGAATAGTCTCCTGGGAGGGTTTGTAACTCAAAATTTCAAGACAATCACACATGTTTCTACATAACAATCCTTTCTTGCCGCATCAGAAGTCGTAAGGTATATGGCAGGTGTCCCCTCCTTATGATATGTCGTTCCTTCCATCGGGGCATCATAAACCACTAACGTTTTCAATCCCAAATAAATCTTTGATTGCCTGGACCGAGCCTACTCCTAGCCCAACCGAGGGAGAAAATCCATTGACGGTTGGCTGAGTCACCATGGAGAAAGGGAAGACGCCCTAGCGTGAACTGTCCAGCGTGGAGATCCTACGTTCCGGAACACACGAAGAAATCTTGGACAAGATTGTCCCTAGATCACCCCAATCGCCGAGGGAGTGCAAGAATATATAGCAATGAATTGATTACCCTATGGGGTATTTGCTCAACGGTAAATTGTTGAAAAAAATAAATAAACACAACACAACACAACTTATGACTTATTATACCAATCTTTACGTGTGAATTTTTTATAATGACACCGGTAGACATTTCAAAAAATAAATTATACATAAACCTAAATCTTTATAGGTTATTATGATATCTTTGTTTTCATTGCAAGTAAGATACCAATAGAACTCTTCAGTATCTTAGTTTTGTGTTTTTGTTATTTAAATCAATTTGAAATTTCATTCATTTTATTAATCAGTGCCCACATCGGACAAACTGTGCAGATGTAGTAAATGTACGAGTATTCCAATTTTTTTTGTCATAGTTATTTTTTAAAGCGGAACGTTGAAATATATACTTTTTAATGGAGCCACATGTATATTCTTAATGTCATTTGCCATGACAAAAACACACGAGTTGGTACAAATGACATTGGCTGTAGGAGTGTGAGTGAAAAAAAAAAAAAAATTTCTAACTCATGCTAATCCAAACCTTAATCCCCTAAAAAGCTTTAAATCATAATTTTCATTATTGAATACAAACTGAAACAAATATAAATAAATATGAAAAACTTAAAATTGAATACTTTCACTCTTAACAGCGAAGTTTACAAACTGTTCTGATCATAAACAAAGTAATGAAACACACTGACTCTAACACATTGACAACTGAACCAAATGAATGATGAACACTGTAAATTGGAACACAATAATCTCAAAAACACACAACTGACTCAACATTGAAACACAAACACAATAATCTGGAACACACAACTGACTCAACTTTGAAACACAGATTCTGAAGCATTGGACTACAACACACAACTGAAACAAATGACACCAAGGCATTGATACTCAACCATTCGAATACCAACACGAACTGCTTAACGAAATGAAAACATACAGGCATTGATTCTTTGTTTGCATGTCTCTCAGATGAATAACAATCTGTTCAGTGCCGCAGAATTGATGACCGGATCTACTATTCGTCCTTGTGATAGATTTCTTGGTGAAGCTAAAGTAAAACAAGAAGAAAATTGAATATCAAAACAAAAGAAAAGATGTACAAAATAATATGAACATCACAAACTTAAGATGCTTAATTACCTGCACGATCTTCTGCAGCTCCACTTTCAGGGTGTAATAGGCCAGCTCAATTTGTTCCAGGGCGCGATTAGACCTGAAAACATTGTAACCACAATAAATTTTTATATACGAACAAGTGAATATCATCAATTTCATGGAAAATACTGAACAAATTATAAGAAAAATAATCATTAGTAACAAAAGTACACTGAAGTCTGAAAATAACAATAGACCTAGCCTTGATTCCTGAATGGTTAGGATCACTAACACACCTTAAATCTGTGTTCATTAAAAAAAAAAAGAACAATTTTCATGGAAAATGTGGAACTAATATGAGTGTGTGAGAGGAGAGAAAAGGTGGGAGAATATGTTTTCGGAAGTAAAATTTAAAAACATGCATGGCTATTTTAGCTTCCAATGTCCTAAACTAAAAACCTAACTTTTCTTCTCCTGACCTCTCTTTATTTCTCCACCTTTTCAAGTTTCTTCTTTGCAACCAAAGGCCAGACTAAGTTCATAGGGTAAAACCCTAATAGTTTATTATAAAGATGCATCTCATCAGATTATTGGTTGTTTAATTTTTTTTGAAAACCTATTATCACTTACATCCATATATTATTGGCTTTCACGTTCACCAGAAACTGGTCACAGAGGTGGACAACCCTCTTGGCTCCAATGTAGCTACTAGCACCCCTTAGAGCAAAAATCTCAATCAGAATCTTGGTCTGGTCCATTTCCTCCTTAGTAGACATCCTACAACACCCCATGCATATACATAAAAACGAGTCCAAGTATAACTAGGGTAATCAACCCCAGCAAAACCCACAATCAACAAAGAAACTTACACGAGGTTGTTGAGGTTCCTCATACGCTCTTCGGCGTCGATGAAGTAAATCTTCAAAGTTTCGGAAACGAAGTTAGGCTCATACTCATCTTCCATTTCCAAGAATCGAAAGAAATTCTCATCAAGAGCATCCTTGACAATACAGCTCTTAATCTGAAAATACCACCAGAGATTATGATGACTATATTATATTTGATCCTCTATAGAGAAATATCTGTAAAATAGAATATTTGATTTGAAGGGAAAAAAGATTTTATAAAAGATGCAACACCACACCTGGTCATATAGCATGGGATTCATGGCTCGGCTCGGCTAGGCTTGTTGAAATCTGATTTGGGAGAGATTTTGTGAAACAAAAAGATAGGCTGTAAGGCTTGTTGGGTTGAGAGAAACAAGGAGTACGAAGAAGTTGAGTCCTAATGCACTACTAGTGCCAGTGTTTTATAGCAAACTCTCCACCCTAAATTCCATATTTGAAATATTTCATACGGTCAGAATTCGCCTTGTTTTCATACGTGTACGTACGGATGGCTACATGAAATGGACTCGCTTGACCCAAATATTTGGGTGACATGGCACACACTAATATTTCCATCTACAATTCATATTTCTGTTTACAACCAAATGTTACCAAGTATTTTGAACTGATCTTTCTAGAAGTACTTGTTCTTACAAGCGCTTTGAAAGACTGATCATAAAATACGGTATTATCCTGTATCTCCAAATATGTAATTGTGATGTCCTGGTTTAATTTTTTTTTTATGCGTTGTGTCTTGATTTCTCTTGTGATATAACATGTCCAAATACAGTTTCTTCAACCCATTCCAAAATCAAACAAATTAATAATTTTTTTGGGGTAAGAACATGTTACTGGTTGAAAAAGCAACTTATGTACACGGTTCACACTTTTTAAATTATATATAACATTAACCTCCAGTGTGGATGGGCAACTTTGGGATGCCAGACCTTTATTATTTTTCTAAAAAGAATACAAAATAACTGGGATACATTACTACTTTACCCGTGGAATAACTCAAAAATTCAAAAAGTTTACATTTTCCTCCTAACATAAGTTGTCTTCCACTTGTCAAGCAATAGAAGAGCCCTTGGCCTACCCCGAAACGATTCCATGTTGAATTCCTTTGGAACTTTATCTACATGTGCCAATCTCGCCAACGTATCCGCCACAACATTGGTTTCCCTGTAGACATGCATACAACTACACCATTGAATCACTGATCTCCCTGATGTCTTTCCACAAGTTAGCTAAGGACCATGACACTCCAATTTATTGAAAGAACCATTTCTTAACCAAGTTAGAGTCTGGATACAAATTTTCCTAATCCCTCGCAGGCATGGATCTGGGGGGTCAAGTAGGGGCACTTGCCCCCACTGACTTTTTTTTTTTTTTTTTTCCGATTTGCCGATGCAACACCGACGATGCAATCCTACCCCACCCCTTCCTATCTCCCTCTGTTCTTTACTTTGCTTGCGACCTCGCTCTGCCCCTTTCTTCTTTTCTGCTCCTTCTATCTGTTTATTGCGAGACCGACAATCGTTCCGCCTCCTCCTCTCTTCGTCTACTTCCCTTTCTGTTTAATTTAACCCTTTCCCACCATTGCCACTAGCCATTAGCAACCCCAACCTTTTTTGTCTGTTTTAAGGAAGAATAAGGTTTTTTAAAATATTTTCTCGAGATGAATTCGTATATCGAGGTCATGTTTTCTTTTTATTCATAGGATTTTCTAGAGATACATGAAAAAATCGACCCATTAGTTTTTTTTTTCAAGATACTTGTTTGTATCTTGAGATTCATTTGTAGTTAATGTTTGAAAGGCATTTTGATAATCAACATGAGCCTTTTGACAACCAACGCATGTCGGTTGCTTGTCCTGAGGGAGACTGCAGTAGTGATTAATGTTGGGGGTATCCCCTAATTAGTTTTTTTTTTATAGGAAAAATCACAAATAACCCAATTTTTTTGTAAACATATAATTTATAATTGAAATAATTTTTGTACCTATACTTTATACACCAATTTGATTTGTCCCCCATATGTTTTTTTTTTTTCTGTTCCTACAAAGTAGTTTGTTGGATCCATTTTTCTCCCCCATAGATTAGATGGAGTTTTGTTTAGCAATTGGTGTTTTGTATATATTTATGTATTGTTCAAATTCTAACAAAAATTATGTTAATGTAATTAATTATTATACTACCATTAATTAACTACGTTCATCACTCCACCCCCTTCAACGAAAATACTTGCTCCGTCACTGATCCCTCATCTCTAGCAAAGTCTTTGGCCTTCCAAAAGGGCCCCTATTTTTGCCATGTTGTTCGACCCATCTTCGAAAACACATGCATCGGTCCTACATAATCACCCAACTCATTCCTAATGACTACTCCTCCTGACGCCTTATTAACAATCAATGTTTTAAATATATTTACCATCTTTGTTGCAAAATTCTACTTGGTTTGATTATCCCATTTTCCACAAAACAAATTAAGTTGCTGGAGGAAAAAATGTCGGTAGATTGCAAACATATCTACAGAGAGATCAATACGGTGGCGGGTGCGCTAGCAGTTAGAGCATAAAAAAATTCACTACAAAAAACGAAGTCTAAAAAGGCACTTTCAAGGCGACGTTTTACGAAAAGCGCCGCCGATTCATAATATTACCGGCGCTTATAAACAAAACGCCGTTTAGTTATACATTATAACGACATTATCAATGAACGCCGGTAAAATCTTATGCAATAACGACATTCTGTTATAAAGCGTCGGTTAAGAGCAAACAAAACCAGCGTTTCTGTTATAAAGCGCCAGTTAAGAGCAAAAACAAAACCGGCGTTTCTGTTATAAAGCGTCGGTTTAGACCTTATTCAATAACAATGTTTATGTTATAAAGCGCCGATAAAACGTTATGCAATAACGGCGTTTCTGTTGTAAAGCGCCGGTTAAGATAAAAAAAACCATTGTTTCTTTTATAAAAGTGTCGATTAAGAGCAAAAAAAACCCGCCCCCGCTTCCCGCTAATAAAAAATCAAGTTTTAACAAAACGCCGTATTAGAGTTAACAAAATGTCGTATTAGAGGTTTTATAACCTAGCCTCCTCGACTTCCTTCCTCCCCTGCTCCTCCCTTGACTTCCCTGCTCCCTCGACTTCCATGTTCCTTGCTCCCTCGACTTCCATCTTCCTTGCTCCCTCCACTCGACTTACACCCTCCCTTCTCCTTCGACTTCCCTGCTCCCTCCTTCAACTTCTGTGCTCTCTCCCTCAACTTCCCTGCTCCTCCCTCAACTTCCCTCCTTCCCTGCTCTTCCCTCCTTCGCAATTAGATCTTCCCGCGTTCCCGACTTCCCTCTCTTAAACCCTACTCACTGTGACGGACTTGACCTTGCTCGGCGTCTTCAACCTCCAAACCATTTTGCAAAATCGATTAGCGACTGCAGATTCTCTCATACTGGTACTCTCTCTCTCGCTGCTTTATTTGTAATTGCTCTTTTGGGTTCTCTAAGATCGTAAATTTACGCTAATTAGGGTTTATATGTGTTCCTAAAAGTAACCATTTTTCAAATCGGGTACAGTTTGATCCTTTATTAACAAAGTCGATGGATTGTTACTAAAAATCACTTTTTTATGTAAATTTTTTACTAATTAAATGAAAAAGTATCCAAGAACATTCAAGATTAAGAGAACAGAAAATGTTTTCTAACTATATTCTAATTTCTTTTTCTAGATCGCAAATGTTCGTTTTATTTTATTTCCTAAAGTTGGTGGCATTGACGCCACCTTTGGTTGTTCACTACTACAAATATAGGCTTGCATAGCGCTTAAAAATAGGCTTAGATAGCGCTCAAAAAAGCACTATGCAAGGCGCGTACTTGAATAGCGCTTCGCTTAGATAGCGCTTTTTAAAGCGCTATCTAAGCGTTGATTTTTTTTTTTAATTAACTTCAATAGCGCCTTCTAAAGCGCTAATTTTTTTTTAAAATTAGCTTAAATAGCGCTTTTTTAAGCGCTATTTAATTTTGTTGATTTTTTTAAATTTTTTAAAATTTTTTTTTTTGATTTTTTTTTTAATTAGCTTCTAAAGCGCTATTTAATTTCGGTGAATTTTTTTTATTAACTACCATATAATATTTTTTTATATAATATTTAATATAATAATGACAACGTTTAATCAATCAATAAAGACACAACATGATAACTAACTGTTTCTCATTCATTCAAAATATAATTTAAGCATTCATACAAAATTGTTAATATGCTATCATATATATACACCAGCTTTTTTGGCCACGAAATGAAATGGCCAACAGCTTCTCCTACAGTCCTAACTTCGTCTGTACATTGCGGCACCGCTGAATGTTTCTCAGATTCTACCGCCACTTCAAATTGTATCCTCGCATAACCTGAAATTGCATCATGGCATTGTATAAGTATAACAACACACACACACACTAAGTCGGTATATAAATCTTAACCTGAAATACAAGAACACACCTATTACTGCTACTATATATATGCAAACCACTGCCAAACACAAAGGGTTTTGTATCAGTAAGATAAATGTAAATGACTAAAGGTCCAACTATATTTCTTGATAGCAGCCTTCTCAACTAATATATATATATAGTAGCAGTAATAGGTGTGGAACTTACCCCAGAATAACCAATTCCAACGAGCTCAAGAACTCCGGGAACTAAAGGAAGCCTATCAATGGCCTGCAGAAACAGAATGCACAAATTAAACTTTCGTTCAATAAATATCATACAAGCTATCAATAACTCTTAAGCTCGCATATAACAGATATGATCAGTATTAATCTTTTAACTGCAATGAAATCTGAAGGGCAGTAAATATTAGAAAGATTTTATGCTCACAGAAATCATCCCTGTAGAGCCCCATAGAGCAACTCCACCAGCAACTACAAGTGAAGTCGTGGCATACTTGTCTTCCATCTTGTCCCACTGCAAAAACAATCAGAAAACTAAACTAATAACACTATTGTTTAACACAAATAATGTCAACATTTTACTAATCCAACTTTTAAGTTCCAAAACCTTTCAACTTTCTATCTGCTGTTTTTCTCCAGATTCATCCCCAATTGCAAAATGACATACTTGATAAATTTATGATGAATATTTCGGAAGAAAGATCAATTTCATTCCTTTAATCCATTAGAGAGATTGTTAATAGTAATCAAGTAATAAACATATAAAAGAAACATCTGCACTATATCATACATATCAATACTTCAACTTAATATCCACAAGGACCACAAAATGTCAAAGCCCAGCTGAAAAGACAAATAATAAAGTCAGTCGAATCATAGATACTTTTTAGTTAAAGAAGCTCTGATTCAGTCCAGATGGTTTCTGAGCTAGTATATAGAACTTCTGATTCAGTCTAGATGGTTCCAAGTAGGCCCTTCGGTGACATTCGGATCTGAAATCTGATCCAATAATTTAAGCCTTTTTAAGCACCTTTCACAAATTCTGAGCTAGTATAGAGAAGTTCTCACAATTTTCTATTTGAAAAACTTGAAAGTAGTTCATAAGAAGGGGACAGTAAGAAACAGAAAAAGTTGAAGAGACAGATTAACAACTGGTAACCTACCAGCTCAGAGTGCCATCTCTGCTTGTAATGCAGCCAGCTCGTCTTCCTCAGCAGTGTTCTTTCGAGGAGCAGGTCGAGTTGGCTGTCTTCCTGCTGGAACATGTACGGGAGCTGCAGGGGCAGTTGTAGCAGGCTGGAGAAGTTGTTCTTCCAACTCCGCACCTTCCAATTCCTCAAGCTGATCAGCTTCCAATTCATCCTGCAATTCAAGACACATTTAATGTCCTATACAGAATTTAGTATAGAACAGGGGGAATGAGAAGCTCTCTAAGTAGCAATACTTCATCGAAGTCGGCAGCGGAACCAATTGGAGTTGATAATGCTTCCTGGATCTGCTTCATGTTCTCTGTCTGCTCATTGATCTCATCCATCGTCTTGTCAACGTCATCAATATTCCTGTAATAAGATGCATGTCAAAATCCATCTATTAATATTTTGTTTAAATTTTCAATCTAAAATACCATCACACACCCTTCAGATCATTTACATTGAAAGCCCCACACATCAAGGACTGAGTTGCTAGAGTTTTCAAATCCACTATCCATGCAAATAGCAAGACATGTGCCTGAATACAACAAAACTGCCATCTAGAAATAAAAGACATTCAAATACAAAATCAGAATGATCGATGTAACCCAACTTTTTCAAATGGGTCATAAGCTCATACACCTCAATGAGGGGGACAAGGAGGATGCCATGAGACTTTACTGCCTGGGAGATTGAATCTATGACCAATCTATTTGATTTATACCATATTGTCCTGGAGATGAGGATGAGTGGCTCGGGACATTCTGCAAATCAGCTTCTTCTCTGTTGTTTTTTAATGAGGTTATCGTTCTTTTTTTTTCTTCATATAGCAAATCTCATCTTGTAAATTCCTAGATTCAGTAGAGTGAATTTGAAAGACCCAATACCTTCAAATTTTTATTTAATTATTTACTAGTTTTTGTCGGCTGAATATTGTAGAATAAAAGTTTAATAGAAAATGTACCAAAAAAACAAAGGATTTCCATTCTCGATCATGGATCCTTGTGCTTAATTTGTTTCCTAACTTATTTTCTGCCCCTTACCTAGATGGAACTCCTGTTTAGATGGACTTAATAAATCGGGGACAATGCCAAACTCAAGTTTGTACTCATTCGAGTGCAAGGAATGACACTTTTCATTTGGGGCACCTAGCTGGATACGGGGAAAACTAGTGTAGGACACTTTTAATGGGTAGGGACAACTTTGGATCAACATTGTGGGGATCTTTTTTCTTACAGGAAAAAACTGGCAAGCTAGCTAACAATGATACAGGTAAGTGATACAGGTAAGTGAGCAGGTAAGTGACCAATGTGGTGTGTCAATGAACCATCATTCCTCGTGCCATGCACCTTATGAGTTCATCACCATCTCTGCTCATATCTCTTTGGATGTATATGCCCACACCAAGCTCTCATTTCCATTGAACAATGACTTGACCCCTCTTTACACCTATGAGATTTTTAATTCCACCCCTAGCTAGGCTTGCAAATTATCCAGGATCCTCTCATGATGCTGACACACACCCTCCCACACTATGCATCATTTCAAAACATATATCAAAACTAATTCATTTTAAACTTTGAGTGAAGTCAGGGAATCAGGTTTTGCATCGGGATGATGTGGCATGTGTATGTGTATGTGCATTGACAATAATCATCCAAAAATAATATAGAGAAAAGAACAAATATTTGGAAATTAAGATCAAAATCGACAAAAATATTACTTAAAAAGCACCTTGGCAATCAAATCCTCTCCGGAAGTACGTGTGTCCATTTCAGGACTGTGTTTCAAATCTTCCTCTGTTATAAACATGTAATATCGCCTCTTCTTTTTCCTTCCATCTCTCTGGCAGATCAGTTTTCGAACTGATCCCGCTTCCATATAAAAGAAATTTGGCAACTTAAGAATCAATTCAACTCCAAAATTCAAAAATTAAAACAATAGAAAGCGGTCTCTGCATCTAAACAAATCAAAACAGACTAAACAAAAACAAATAAAGTAGAGAAATTAGTCTCTTTGTTTTCATTATTTGTAAGGAATTCAATTCAACAATAACAAAGACAAAACACTCTGAATCAAAACGAATGAAGTTAGTATAAGAAAACATTTCGTTTACTTATTCAAATCCTCCCAAAACAAAGTGAACAATGTCGTAACCTTCGAACGTGAAAGAAAATGAATCAGCAAACAACAGCTGATAAAAATTAAAGTGGAAAACCATAATTTCTGAAACTTACCTTTGAAATCCACCAAGGAGGACGACGGAATGAGATCTCGAGTTAAAATCCTGGGCTAAGTCATCATTTATTGAGCGAATCAACTCACTGTTTCAAAATATGAATGAAAACTATTCTTAGAAAGAGAGGAAGATTGAAGTGAACAAAATTGAGTGAAGTGAAGAAAAGCGACAAGAAGAAAGCCCGATGAAGCAAGATTGGCAATGATTGCACCCAACAACTTACTCAACTCCTCGTCATTTCACACTGCCAATTGTATGTGTCGTAGCACTATTCTGGATTGCTTGTTGTCTCTCGCTGCTTTTCCTGCTAACTCCAACACCTGATAAGAAGAAACCCATTGTAAATTAGATTCCCAATTCATTAGGTCAAAATTGTTCAAGTCTGTTTCACAAAAAATCACAAATTTAAGCACCATAATCAAAGTCCATTGTCAATTTCATAAAAATAAACCAAAACAATCAAACCCCATGTAAACATAAACATGATTCAATTTCGTTTCAGAAAATCAAAAAATTAGGGCACAAAAGGCAAATCAAAACCAAAGTAATGAAAACCCATTCAAAATCAAAGCATGCTTAACCAACCCGGTTCTAAAGATATAAACTTGAAACAAAATACCCAGATTTAAACAAGATAAAAAGAATCACCAAATTAGGGCCAAAAAATCGAACTCCTCTCAAAACAAGATAAAAACAATGACGTAAAACAACAAAATCAAAGCCCCCCAGATCAAAAAACGTACCTCTATGGCCAAATATTCGAGTACGGCAGCGAGATAGATAGGGGCGCCAGCACAAACTTGCTTGCATACTTGCCTACTTTGAGTAATCTAGCGATTCTACCAACGGCGAACTGGAGCCCGGCCTTGCTGCTCCTCGATGTGGTTTTTTTCGAGGCTACTGCCCGGCCTTCCGACTCCTCGGTTCCTCGCCTCCTCTGGTTCCTCGCCTGAGTCGCCTCCTTCCTCGGTTCCTCGCCTCCTCTGGTTCCTCGCCTCCTCGCCTCGCCTCCTCTGGTTCCTCGCCTGAGTCGCCTCCTTCCTCGGTTCCTCGCCTCCTCTGGTTCCTCGCCTCCTCGCCTCGCCTCCTCTGGTTCCTCGCCTGAGTCGCCTCCTTCCTCGATTCCTCGCCTCCTCTGGTTCCTCGCCTCCTCTGGTTCCTCGCCTCCTCGCCTCGGTTCCTTGCCTCCTCGCCTCCTCGCCTCTCTGTGTGTTTGAAAAATAAGGCAATAGCAAAACAAAAAAAAATGAGATTTAGGTTTTATATTAGGGCTTGTGATCTTAACCGTCCGATCGTATCAAGATCTGAAAAAATGAGATTTAATTTGATATTTGAAGCGCTATCCTAAATGTAAGTAGCATAGCGCTTCGGAAGCGCTATGCAAGCACTTTAAAAGCGCTATGGTAGCTTTGGTAACGTTTTTTCTCATAGCATTTTTTAAAGCGCTATCTAAGACATAATTAAGATAGCGCTTAACTGAAAAAAAAATTAAAAGCGCTATTGTCGCGTTTTTTTTTTTTTTTTTTTTTAAAGACAAATAAGCGCTATCCTAGCGCCCACTTAGATAGCTCTTTAAAAAAGCGCTATCTAAGTGGCGTTACCTAAGCTAATATTTGTAGTAGTGGTTCATGCCTTGAAAATGCACCAAATGGTGCCTCGTTGTTATCAATTAACACAACGATGGTAGCAAGGTCACATTGTAGAGTTTCCTCTATTAGCCCATTGGAATGTTTGAATCATAAGGATTGGTTGTCCCCCCAATGAGGTCCTTGAGATTTTCAAGCCCGTGAGGGATTCTGAAACTGTGCTCCATATGTTTGAGAATTTTTCCAAACGGAAGGATTATAAGCCAGCTGAGGCACTGTATACTCATAATTTTGAAATACTCATCAAGAAAAAAGTTTGATGCTATTCGTGACATTATGGTGAGAGTTAAAAATGAAAGAAATTGTGTGGTCTTAGATGAGTTCTTCTATTTGGTGATGAAAGCGTATGGTAATGTAGGTCATATTGCTCGAGCGATTCAGACCCTTTTTGGTATGCCCGAGTACAATTGTTGGCCTACAACAAGAACCTTCAATGTATTGAAACAGTGCCATCGACTTCTCTAATTCAGTATTTTAAAACCTTACCCAATAACGGCGTTTATATAAGAAAGCGACAGTAAATATCACCCAATAACGGCGTTTTAATTAGAAAGCGCCGGTAAAGATCGAAAAAAAAACCCGCGACCCCTTCCCGCTAATGAAAATAAAATTGTGTTTTATAAAACGCCGTATTAGAGATTTTAGGCTTATTGGAAACGCTGGATTAGAGGTTACCCCATTTATAACCCACTCCTTGCCTCTTCTCTCCTTCGCGACTTCCCTTCCCTCTACTCTCCTCCGCGACTTCCCTCCTTCCCTCTTCCCTCATTCGCTCTCAGTCTGACCGCTCTTCTCTTCTCCTTGAAATCTCTATTGAAATCTCTGTTGAATTATCTCAAACATTGTGGTGGTGGTACTTATTCAGGAATACTCGAATAGCAACCAAAAAAAAGAAACTCAAGGTACAATCGAATCTCTATTCATCATTTCTAAATATATGGGTTTTGCTTTTTGATGAATCCCTCTTTGATAATCACTTTCAAATGTCTCTGTTGCTTCTCTTCATCATATGTATGTTCTATTACGCACAACTTCGATCATCCAAATGCATTTAAACCGATTTCTAGGGTTTCTTGCTGAATTTACTATTTTTTTTTATTTCTTTGTATTTTTTCTTGATGTATTTTTGATCTGGTCTTATTAATTGTTAGGTCTATGTGCACTAAATTGTTATTTTTTCGAATGTTCGTATCATGAAATTTGAAGTTACAACAAATGTTGTTTTCGCCTTTTTATTGATTCTCTCTTTATGATTTTCATTTCAAACAAGATATGAGATGGGGGAATATACAATTTGATCAAAATGAATACTGATTAAAGATGTGAAACCATTCATATATCTTCTCGTTATGTCTTTCTATGTATGTGTCAATTAGAATGCAATGAGTTATGATGAGATAGAGATATATTCGATGAACAAAAAATCAACTCTTCAAGCTTTGAAGAAGGTTTAAATAAGGTCTTAGTTTGAAGGCTCAATCATTTTGGTCATTACTCATTTCAAATACCGTTAGGCTCCTAGCATGATCTCTAGATTTTGTCACAAATTGACTAATACTCGTGCAGAAAGATTTTCATCAAATGCAATATGTTGGTTTCCTTTAGAAACTATACCGTACGAAATAAAGATGGAAAGAGAGAATGCCATTAGTGATACAGTCCCTATGCTGACATTATAATGGCAATAAAAGAGAATTACTTTTAGAATCAAGTGTTTTGGTGTAGAAGCCATCAACTACCTTAGCTGATAAAAGTTTGTGAACGATCGTACCACAGAGCCTGGGTTTGAATTCCATCCTCACCAGGTTACTAATCTCAGTTAACATAAGTTTCATATGGTAGCTTGAAAAAGTTAAACAAATAACTAAATAATTTAAACATCCTTGAGGTATTTTACTGTTGAGGACAGGTTGTATAGAGCTTCATACAAATCAACTGCTTTATAGACATTAGAAAACTCATTATTCACTAGAATGCTTGGTAGATTAAGTTCGTCAACCCCCATTAGATATGTAGAATCTATAAATTCTATAGTTTTGTCACACACCAATTTCAGAGAACCATAATACTAATCCATTTTAATTGTTAGTAAGATTAGATACTGTAATAATGATGCTCAGTTGAGATTTACTTGTTGGAAGGCATATTATGTTTTGTGGTGATCTTTTGTGTCTTAGACGAAGTTTAGTTGAACTATAAAAATGTATGGTTGGAATGGGTGAGAGAGAATAGTACCAGTTATCTATGGTGATGGTATTTGTGATGACTTGCGATTTTCCATCGTTTTGGTAAACCTTTTGTCTGGATTTATATTATAATCAATCAAAAGTACGGTTTTGTGGATAAATCAAATATGTTTGGTGAACATATTCACAAAAAGGTGACAAGTATTCACAAAGTGAACATATTCACAAAAGGTGACAAGTATGTTTGGTGTTCGGTGAGATGGTTTTGTGGATAAATCAAATGCAAAAGGTTTTTAATTGGTTTGTAGAAGTTATGCAAAGGCTACAGGAACGCCACAATTACCTAGCTGTCAGTGTTCATTGGGATGCTTGATGCTACAAGTTATCTAAAAATTAAGATTGAAACATCTCAATGCATCTCTGAAAACCTAGATTCAAAGACATTCCCTTATTAGACTGTTAAGAGTACCATCTGTTTGCAATATCCTTTTAATACTTGATACTAATCTGGTCCTGAGATTCATTTCTTTAAACATTGTGGAATCATGTAGAATGATTCCAACTTTATAGTTTCTTTTGAAAGTAAATGAAAGTCATGCTGATTTCTTGTATAAAACAATAATCTTAAGTTAAGAAAACTGTCATAATGGGGTGATGGCGCAGGTGGCTAGCACGTATGTCTCATAGTCATCAAATGTTATAATGTATTATTATTATTATGTTATGGCACTAGCTCACTTTTTGTGCCTTTTTCAGGTATGGTGCCACGACCACCGAGAACTGATAGGTCACCCCCATTCCATTCGGAGGAGTCTTCCCATAATATTGAGTCAAGTTCTTCTGGTATTTTTACTCACTCTAAACAATATAAGATCCATTTTTCTTATAGAAATTGTACTTAAAATTTAAAAAATTTTACATTAATAATTTGTTTTACATAGGTAGCACGAGGAATAGGAAAGCACGTGAACAAGCATTGGGACAGAAGGTAGCAAGTCTACAAAAAGGAACAAAACTGAGTCTGGAATTTGATGACAGACATCGTGTAATAGGAGAACACAGGCCATTATTTGCGTCTCAACAAGGAATTTTCTTCCGGAACATGCAAGTTACATCTATTGTTGTGCCGTTATGGAGAAAACTTGACAAAGATGTAAAGGCCAAAATGCTTGACTCGTTATTGGTACGTATCTTATCATTATAATATGTGTATATATATATTGGTCACATATGCTAGATTTGATCAAATATGCTCTTTTATTTAGGAGAAGTTCGACATAGGGGATGATCCAGAAAGAAAGAAGTTGTTAATGAAGGAAATGGGAAAAAAATTGAGGGATTGCCGATCTGAATTGAAGAAGGACTATTATGATATACATGAGACAGATGAGGAACGACTTCAAAATCGACCACCATTTGTAAAAGAAGATGATTGGAAATTGTTGATAAAAGAACATTGGGGAACGTCAAAGGTTAAGGTATGTACCTAAACCTTAATATCACACTTGATTATAATATACTAGCCAAACCTTAATTCTTGATGACATAGTTTTTCAAATCTATTTTTAATAAATTTAGGAATTGTGTGATAAGAATAAAGACAGGCGTGACATACAACAAATGCTTCATCATGCTGGCAGAAAATCCTTCGCCGTAGTTGAGGATGAAGAGGTTAAGTACAAAATGTTTGAGATTTTGGGTTTGAATATCAACTTAGTAGAAATATAGTTACTCATTTGTGTACATTTTCTATTGTTGCCAGATGAAAAGGACAGGAGTTCACCCATCTCGTATTAGGATGTTTGAGCTTGCTTATACAGGCAAAGATGGATCATATTCAGATGTATCCACTTAAAGAATGGCGGTCATTTTTATTTTCAATTTAAATTGTTGGTATCCATTACTATTTATATTTAATATTCAATAACTAAATGTGTCTCTAAATGTAGGAAGTGATACGAAATCTTACCGTGCAACGAGAGGAGGGATTATACTCCTTAGATGACGACCACATTTTTACTCAAGTATTCGGGCAAGACAGACCTGGACGTGTACCTTCTAGGGGACATGGGATCACGCCAACATTTGAAAACGGCGCGAGAAGTTGCTTTGGATCTCAAGCTATAGAAGAAGCAAGGCGAGAGATTGAGATTGCAAGGAAAGAGGTTGCGGAAGCAAAACAAGAGTTGGCAGACTACAAGAAAGTGGCCAGTGATGAAATGAATAAAATGAAGGATGATATGGCCATGATGATGCAAGCATTGAGGAGACTAACTGATCAAAACAATGGTGGATCTGAGGCACATTAGCGGTGAGTTTTTTAAAGTGATAATAACTAAGATGTGTTTTGTATGCCATCAGTGATAATAGTTGTTTCCTTATTTGATCCTTGTCTACAGATTTGAAGTGGCTGCCGATGTGCTATACTTGGATGTATATATATTTGAATGTGGTATATGTACTTTGGATTAGTCTTGTTGTTCTTTGGATTAATTGTTTCCTTTTTTGGATTAGTCTTGTTGTTATAGGAGAATGTGGTATATGTTCTTTGTAACTATTTTACCTATAAATATATTAAAGGGTCATGTTCTTTGCGTTGTTATTTTATTTGTTATATTTCTGTGAAGCTTATGCTTCAATTGTTATATGTGGAGAAATTGTTGGCAACTTGAAGCAAAGTGAATAGGTACATGCTCGTACTGTTGACGAGGCTGACCTGTCCCTGAAGAAACTCGATGGATTTCATTCACAACTCCAAGAACTTCAAAAAGAAAAGGTATTATGACATTTATCTCTTGGTATTCTGAGATGTTTTTCTCATTTTGGCTAAATCGAAATACAAAAGATGATGAAAGGGGTGAAATTGTGTTTGGAGGATCTGATCCTAATCATGCCAAGGGAAATCACACATATGTTCCTCTGACCTAGAAAGGCTATTGGCAAGTACGTAATGTTCTATATCCTGTATTAGAATACATTTTATTATTTTTATTTGATTTGTTTTTGTAAATATCCCACATTTGCATTTTGTATGTCCGTTCAATATGGGTGATTTCCTCATTGGTGGAAAGACAATTGGTAATTACTTGAGAACTCCTGCTTTTGCTTATTCATTGTTTTATTATAGTCCGCATTAAGCATATATCCTTTCAGGATACTGCGCCAGTGGATGTGTCGCCATTGCTGATTCAGGAACTTCCTTGTTGGTCGGTCCTACAGTATGTAACTCTTTTCCTTTTGGATTTTCATCGTCTCACAGGTTTTAATGATGGATGATGTGAGCAATTGATTCCATGGGAGTCTTTGCCTTAATGGTTGATGTGTTTTATGATTGCTTGTTCAGGTCTATTTTGCAGTCCGTAATAGCGCAAGTCAATCAGGCCATTGTTGCTGCTGGGGTAGTTAGTGAGGAATGCAAATCAGTGGTTTCTCAATATGGAGAATCAATGTTGGACATGCTGGTTAAACAGGTGTTATGATTTATAGAGACTTATCACGTTTTTTCTGACAGATATGCCGACCTAAGCATTATTAACAGTACTTAACCACAAGATATGTCAATAACAACTACTCTCAGTTCGATGTTAATTAGATTGAAGTTTGGTCTCTATTACCAGGTTCAACACATGATATTTAGTTTTCCTGTTCCATTATTCCATAGGCATTGCCAATATTGCAAAGCAAGAGAGAAACAGAGGTGCAAAACAACTTGACGCCTTAACGAAAGTAAGTTATTTCGATCCATTGCACCTACTCTTTTACTGGCTAATTGATATCCCGACTAAATGCTACACTTGCATCTAACTTACGACTTTCATTTCAGGGTTTGGCAAGATGTGCCCACTCTCGTCATTGTCAGCATGCTAGCCTATTTTTGTTTCCTAGAATAGCTTTTGGTAAATGCTCAATCTTTCAAGTCTACTTTTTCACATCTGTCAACAGTTTCTTAATAACATTTGCATTGGCCAGGTCACAAAAATGGGTACTGGTGTTGTTTCTATATCATTGCCATTTTCCTGCATCCTGGGTCTTCTTGCATCCATGACATCATCAATCATGGGAAAGTATTACAAAGTTGTGTGTAGAGTCTGCATAGCTTTGTATGATGCTCAAACATAATGTTGATCATAATCATCTTTAATGAAAGTAGTGTGCCATGAACAGGGAGTCCCTGCAAGTTGATCATATAGCATACAATGATGTTATCCTTAAACATTTGTGCAACATATATCTAATTTATGTTATTCACGTATGAGATGCCTGAATTTTGAAATTGGTCTGTCAGTGCTCAGAAGATTTGTTTGGGTCTATGCATCAATGCAGTTCGCGCTGGTGGTTTTCTTTGCTCATCTTTTCTACTCTGTGGTAAGTACATGATTCTTCATTTGTTTTCTTTTTATGTTCCTCATTTAGCAGTGTGTAATTGGTGGGGAAAAAAGAGTAAGGGTTTTATTTGGTTGATACAAACCCATAACATTGCATCTCAGTTATTTGTTGCTTTGATGGAGTTGAAGCTTCATGTGCAAGCTGTTCTATCTATACTCCTTGCTACATTTGCTTGGTTTGGTGTTGCAATGAGTGGGAATTCAATTCTTGTCAAATTTTTCAGATGGAGGAAAAACAAGCTTGCTTAGTTAGGGCACCAGCATTGAGCCCAGGAAGCACAAGCTCAGCTGGAGAGTCAGCGTCGCGCTCGGGAATTACTTGTTATTTGCAACTAGACATAATAACAGATACTAACCTTCATAATTGTTCCTTTTGTGGTTGCAGGGGAAGATATGACCTAAGAAGAACTCCAGCAAAAAATTCAATCTTCCGCCAGCTTTGTTGTCTCGTTTTGATCTCTTATGGCTGATATTAGATAAGGCAGATATGGAAAAATATATTGGACAAAGTGGAAAATTAATGTCAGCTTGTGAAGAGGAGAGTTGGCTTGAAGACTACAATCGAGTATATAGGATTCTCTATATCTTTAATGGAATCATTTTAGAAATTAGGGGATAAAACACTAAGATTGCATAGATCAGTGATTGGCAAGGTTTTAAGGTTTGTTGGATAGGATGCTACCCAACTATTTTGTCTGGTTAGAATTACTTGTTGCTTACCTGTTTCTGTATATGTAAACTCATGTAACAGACATTGCTGAGGGATATGTTTGTTTACGTACAATGTACAATTGTGCTTGATAGCTAAACTAGGTTAGTTGTTTTTATACAGTACCTGCCCCAAAAGCTTGAAAATGGCTTTCAGTAATCATTTATTTAGACAATGTGTATCAAATAGGAGATAAAACTCATGCTCATTTTCTTGAAGATTTTCTTTTTTCCATTATGCAGTATGTCTTCATGAAGAAACTAGAATGTACCATTTGGTGCTATCAAGATAATTATTCTTTCTACTTGTGCCTTGAATTAAAATTTTAAACACATTCCCTGTTCTTGCTGTTAGCCTTTAACACGAAACTGTGGCATGATGAACTAGAAAGAGACAAATTTAATTATCTATCTGAAGGATACATTTACCATTCATCAATTATTTTATCTTGGCTCTTTTTTTCTAAGTTGTCGTTGGGCCTCTCCCTATTTTTGTGATCCTTTTTGGTGTTCATGAATTTGGTAGGCTCCAGTAAGTCTTTGCTTAGTGTCTTCCATGATAGAATGTGCCATCCTAAGATGGCATTGGTGATTGATGACCGCTTGAAGGTATGGGAAGATATGGACTAACCTCGAGTTCATGTTGTTTCTCCATGTACTCCTTATTATGCTCCTCAGGCAGATGTAAGTCTTTAAATTTATGGCACGCTGTTACCTGATTTATCTATTATTTCTAAAATAAAACAAATTTTTCTGAATTTTCTCTGATAGACTGCAAATGCTGTGCCAGTATTGTGTGTAGCGAGAAATGTTGCTTGCAATGTCAGAGCAGGTTTTTATTTTTTATTGATGCAGGTTGAGGTGCCTGGAAATTGATTTTTTTTTCTAGATATGTTAACATAACCGGCGCTTTCAAAGCGCCATTAAAAGGTGTTAGCACAACCGGCGCTTTAAAAGCGTCGCAAAAACCATCTTTTCCGACGCTTTAAACAACCATTAAAAGTTTGTAAAAATATGGGTTTTACAGATTTGTTAACATAACCGGCGCTTTAAAAGCGTCGCAAAATATCTTTATCGGCGCTTTATAGCGCCATTAAAAGGTTATAAATACGACGTTTGTATCCAACTAGGAATTGACATATCCATTTATTTGGCGGTGCTTATCTAACCTATACCAGCGCTTTAGAAAGCGTTGTAAATGTTCATTTTAACCGGCACTTCATTTAAAGCTTCGTTAATCTTTTGGCGGCACATACTTTTATCGGCGTTTTTTAAAATGTCGTCAATGATCTAAACTGGCACATTTTTCCTATACCGACTCTTTGAGAAGCACCGCTTAAAACAAATATGTTGTAGTGATTATAGGACTGTCACATTTGGAGCGAATGACTTACCTAGGCGTTTGGCAGGGTGAGTTTTGCTTGACAGTTGCCACACAACGTATGTTCGTCATGGTAATGAGTAGAGGAAGTCTTTGTGATAATATGCATGTTTTTGTCAATGATTTGGAGTGTCGGAGATGCGGAACAACAGACGTTTTGGTTTGAAGGACTGGTCTCTGCGAGTCTGTGAGATGTTGCATGGTTTGGGGTCTGTTGCTGTCTCCGCAATGAGCTGGACATAGTGCTCTGTTTTTGTTGCAAGCTGTGGCGATTTTGGTTGTGTTTGTATTCAGGTCATTGTGTGGAGATTTGCTTTGCTGTTGCTTTGGCAGTTTACACATGTTGATGGTGGTCAGGTTGGCGAAGCCTGGAATGAAGGTGTTTTGTGCTTGCTGAAAGATGGCTGGGATTGAGTTTGAGCGGGGCTTGCATGGTGTGTTTTGTGTTTGCAAGTTGTTATGATAGCAATTTGGAAATTGTGCTTGTAAGGTATGATTGCAAGTTGCAAATTGTGCTTGCAAGTTGGTATGCCTGCAAGTTGCAAGGTTGGCAAGTTTGTTATGCTTATAAGTTGCAAGTTGTTATGTGTGCAAGTTGCAGGTTGGAGAAAATGTTCAAGTTGCAAGTTGTGCAAATGGTTCTTGGGCAGAGACTGCAAATGGTTAATTAGCTTAGGTCTTTGCTTGCTTACCTATTCGTTTGTTTATGAGGCCTAATCTCTTGGTAAATTTGGCCTAGTCCTTGAATAAGGTCTTTTAAGGTCTAAACCTCTCTTTGGCTTAGGCCTTATTAGGACTTATCCTTGGTGAAATAGGTCTGGATTTCAATTTTCCTTTTTGTTATGTAATGGTTTACTTTGTGGTAGGCCTTATTATGTAAGGCCTACTCCTTGGTGAATTAGGCCTTTTCAAGGTCACATAGTGAGTTAGGGAAGTTTCTTGCATGAACGGAGTTTTTAATTCTTGATTTTTTATGATGTATGTCCAATAGTTTTTATTTCTCGGGTAAAGTCGTCGTGTACCCCCGACGGGTGTAAAAGATTTTTATCAAGTAATAAAGGTATGACATCCTATAGCTGCCCCTCCCCACTGGAGGTTTATTAAATAAATAAATAAAAAGTGTCATCTAACACGTCTCAAAGTGATATTTCCAATGATACAAAATTTAAGAAGTTTACGATTTGTAAATTAACTTACATTGTCCTAAATTTTTACAAAATCGTAAAATGTAGTCGCTTAACTAATTAATTGTAATTAACAAACTCACCTTACTTTTAAGATAATCAAAATTCGTTTTGCTACTTACATATATCAAATTAATGTTCGTCGCATAAATTTAAGGTATGTCACATTATGAAGAAAATCTCGTGTCGAACAGTTGTTATGAGAAATTAACCAAATGTCGGAACAATAAAGCATTTGCATTGAAGGCTAGTTAGTTAATTCAAACCTATTTTTGGGATTCATATTTTTTTTTTAATTAAACCTCCAGGGGTGGGGGGAAGGGGTTGCTATGGGATATCAAACCTTTGTTACTTTATCAAAAGAATTTACACATTTCGAGGGTGCATTACGACTTTACCCGAATAAAAGAAACTATGGGGTTAACCCTTACTAAACAATGAAAACATAAGTTAAAAACTCGAAATACCTGAAGGATATACCTTCTTCACCAAGGATTAGGCCTATTCACCAAGGATAAGGCCTTATTCACCAAATAAATAAGCAAATAAAATGACAAGGTTAAGATAAAGCAAAACAACCAAGGCGAGCAAAAACCTTGCTCCCTAGCAATTGCTCAAACAAAACTGCACCATCAAATAAGCTTAAAAGCAACAGCTACAAAAACCTCTATGTCAAGCTCAGTTGCCAACATCCAAGAGTCACCAAAATAAGCTCCCTGCTACCAAACAAAAGCCCTGTAACTTCCCAAATAAAAGCAACAACACCTATAAGAAAACAACAACATAAATCAACGTCCACAACGACCACAGCAGCATCACCAGCATTGTACACACAGCAGCTCACCGTCCACAGCAACATCATCTGCCATGACAACAAAACTTCCACACATCATCTCTGTTTTCAGATGAAACAAATACTCTGTTCTCAGCCAAAACAGATGATAAATAACCTTGATTCCCCACACGTTCATCTGCCAATTCATGCTGGAGATTTTCTGAAGTATGCCGTCTTTTTTTGTCTAAAATAAGCAAGCCTTTTGGTATATTCAGAAGAGACGACCATGTAAAATTTCTAGTGACTTGCTCCCTTTGCGCCAAATTAGCCAATGCTCCCGCCACTGAATTTGTTTATCTAAAAACATGATTACAATGGCACCCCATATTCCAGCAAATTTCTGAAATCTCCCTCCACCAATCATTATATGCCACAAAATCTTAATTTCCCAAAAGAACCATTGTTTAACCAACAAAGAATCCGTTTGAATCATACATTTTGTAAAACCCTTCAGTTTGCAATATTTCAAGCCCTCTTGTAATGCTCTTGTTTCAACAAAATTGTTAGAGCCTAAACCAAAGAAAACTTGACTTGCAGCCACAAAAGACCCCTCCTTGTCCCTAACCACAAATCCGCCTGCCGCAGTATCTTCCACAGAAGACCCATCCACATTTAAAGCAACCCATCCCACAGGTGAGAATGACCAGTAAACTATATGGATAAGTGGTTTTGCCACCTGTTTGATTTGAATACCCAATCTACGAAGCAACACACCATTTCCATCCTTTTTCTTTGGAGTAAAGTTTTTTACCACACATCTAATCCAATGGTAAACCTTAATAATCATAAAACTAGCCATCCATTCATTTCCTTCATATAATTTCTTATTTCTTTGAATCCAGATTTCCCATAAGATAAAAAAAAGGAGTAAGATGTAACAGAATACCTGACTGCGTTAGTGGATTTTCCCTTCCAAACCAAACAAAAAATATATTATAGACCTCTCCCGGTCTATAGGCATGAATGTCGAACACCAATTCAAAGTCGTCCCACACCCTTCTGGCAAGCTCTCACTCCAAGAAAATATGTTTTGTCTTTTTTTTTCTTTTTTTTAAATTAACCTCGAGAGGGGAGGAACAACTATGGGATGCCATACCTTAATTACCATAGCAAAAAACTTTTACACAAGGTCGGGGGTACGTTACGACTTTACCCGAACTAGAACTGCATCAACAATCCTAGGTAACTACCTAAACCAAGCAAGATTCAAAAAAATCTAAACTCAAGAGATAAGGCCAGTCTCAAAAAGGCCTTTCTCAAGAGGAAGAGGAAACTCAAGAGATAAGGCCTTAACAAGAGTAAGGCCTTATTCAAGAGATAAGGCCTTACTAAAGAGGAAGGCCTTACTCAATCAAGAGATAAGGCCTTACTCAAGAGGAAGGCCTTATTCAACAAAAAAGAGCTTAGAATCACAGAAAAACATCCAAGCAGACAAACCAAAGCTTTCTCTCTTACCAACACTGAAATACCAAGCAACCAAACCAAAGCCACTTGCAAACACAACTTGCAAGCACCGTCCAAGAAACCACTCCCAAGCCTCTATCCCGCAATCGCAACATCTAGCACACGGCCTCAACGTCCAAGCTTCTCCCTGAACCATAAGCCGCCGAAGCAACATCGTTTCAGAAAAGATGTTTTGTCGTTTCATCACCAAAGCTATGACAACAACTACACTTTGAGGCAAGCTGAAACAAAATTCTTTTTATTTCTCCATCAATTGGTAATGCTTTTTTGATAATTTTCTAAAAAAAGATAAAAAATTTATAAGGTAACAAAGGGTACCATAGCCAGCTCCAAAACCGTTCCTTCTGTCCCCTACTTCTGAGTATCACAAGTAGAACTTATCAAAAAATTACCATCATCATTCGGAGTCTAGATTCTGACATCTTTCTCCCCCATGTCTCCTCTCAATCTTCTACTGTAAAGCTCTCGAGCTCTTATCTGCATCACAAGACCCAGTGATCTGAAATTTTCTCTATGCATTTGCCTTAAGGAAGGTCATTTATATTCTGCTTCTGCCCAACCAGTTCGATGAAATATTTCTCCCACCATCCAATATTCATTAAAGAAATTCACATTACCAGAACTAATCTTCCAGGTGGAATGAGTTCCAAGGAAATCCTTATAGTCCAATAGTCCTTTTAGAAAAGGGGAAGCCCCAGCCTTGATCACTTAGGCCATAATAGGTACCCGTGCCTTCAAGTATTTATTTCTCATAAACATGGACCATAAGAAATTTGTATTCAGCAGGCACCATAGAGCCTTAATATGAAATGCACTAACAACACAATCCAAGCTACACACACTCAAACCACCTTCTTCAATAGGAAAACTAAGTCTATTCTAGGCCACCCATTTCCTCTTATGTCTCCCTTCATGCCCCCCCTCCTCTTGAAAAAATATGCAATTAATTTCTGGATATTTTTTTTCAAAACTTTCACTAGCACACATGTTGCTGCAAAAGTATAAATTGGCATCGAAAGTATAACATGTCTAATAAGGATCAATCTTCCCCCTGGGAAAAATAATCTAGCCTTCGATCCCTGAATTCTATGTTGTATCTTCTCCATCAAAGAATTAAATAATAAACCTTTGAATAGCGGGTAATGAAGTCAAAACAAGGGAGACTAGCGAAACAGGGGAGACGCTGGTAAGAAATATCAAGGGCGAATATGGCAATACAGGGGCTGCGAATGTTATTCAAACTGACTTGATAGCATCACAGGGGGCTGCGGTAGTGCATGCTCGAGAAAAAGCAGTGGAATTGGTTGTACAAGGGGCTAAGGGATCTATTACCTTGCAGCAAACTGATTTTGATGGCTTGCAACGGGACCACTGCTCTTCAGCATGGCCGCCTAATTACCAACCCTGAACTTGTAGCCCCCTCTATGCGGGTGTACTTGGTTTAGAAGATGGGAGGCTAGTCGTCCCGAACTAATTTCGACGGCTTGCCACGGGACCACTGCTTTTCAGCATCGCTGGCGAAATCCCCCAAATTTGTAGCTTGATGCGCAGGGGTGTAGATGATTTGGAAGGTGGGAGCCTAGTCATTCCCAAACTAATTCCGACGGCTTACCACGGAGCCACTATTTTCAGCCTGGTAACTGAACCACTTCGTCTCGAACTTGTAGCCCCCACTGCCCGGGTATAGATGGTTCGAAAGGTGGGAGACTAGTCAGTCCCTGACTGATGTTGACAGCTCTCCCCGGGACCACTGCTCTTTAGCATGGTTGCCGAATCTTTACTCCCGAACTTGTAGTCCACTTTGTTCGGACATAGATGGTTCGGAAGGTGGGAGCCCTAAGTAGCTAGCCAAGCGACCACCGCTCTCTTTCGAATAAGCGGCCACAAAGATAAATCACAGCTCAGTTAGTGTCTTCACTCTCAAATGAGCTGGCATTCTATTACCAACAAAGGCCACTTACGCCGACACATAAATAGTCCAGCCAACGCGCGGACAGGTGCTACATAGAATGCCAACCCGAGCTTACAATTCCTGACTCGGTACAAACGCTCTAACACATATGCTCGGCTATCACAACTCGCTTATGACTGCGGCTGCATCCGACAAATCAGACAAGCGGGATAAGTCCCCAACAGCTTACCTTAAGGACGAGATACTGCCTGGGTAACGTAACCCATGGCTAAACTGTCAGCGACATGCCCACTGATGAACATGACTCTGAGTCACTCACAACGCAAACGATCATGCTTTCGACTGCAGATAGACCACTTGACTTTCCTATTGATTCAACCAGCCTATGCCAAGTAAAATGACAAGGCGAAACGGAAAACACACAATTGTGACAACGAGCACAAAACGGATACAAAACGTACTTAAGATAAGACTACTTTCATTAACATTCAAAGCAAAATGGGTACAAGTATACAAAGTTTCCTCCTTATCGAGAGAGGGTACAAAAACAGAAGAGCTAAGCTTAATGGAGGAGGTAGCATGAGTCGCGTCCATACGAGCCATGGTCTAAGCATTAGGGTCCGATCGCCCTCTTCACCCGATGATACAAAGGCAACGGACAAGTCTACATACGACATCTTCTTATAGCAGCCAAGATCCCATTCTGGATGCTCCTCTTTCATCAACGACAGCAGCTCTAGTTTGCCGTGTACAACCCAACGAAACTCACACTTGCCTTGTTCCTACAGAAGCTCTTCCTCGCGCGTCTTCGCATCAGCAAGTACTCCAACATCTCCAACTTGCTAGTTAGCGCATCAACCTGAGACTGCTTTGTATCCAAACTGCTCTTTTCAGCACTAAGCTCATGTTTCTTTAATTTGAGCTGGTCCTCGGCCTTCCTCGCCTCTCGAGCATTGAACTCCACATCGAACTTTAGTTGTTTTGGAGCAGCCCAGTCAGCCTCCTTCAAGGCATTCTCTTTAGCGAAACATCGTAGTTTAGAACGTGCCTTAGCTGCAGCTTCCTGTGCAACCTCCATGTCTCGGCAAGTCTAATCTAACTCCTGCTTGAATCTGTCCCTAGCGGACACCGCCTTTGCTAAATCACACTTAAGGGCTTCCAGTCAAACCCTCTGAATCTCAGCAACCACGGCTGACTGGTCTAGCCTCCTCTCCTCAGCCTGCTTCTTCAGCCACTAAATTTCATAAAGCACGTCATAATACAACACTTGCATGTGCGAGAAGACACGCTCCATGGTGTACACCCTCTCGTGAGCCGCCTCGACTTCCATCCCAGCAATGACCACCTGGCTCAAATGAGACATCCCCACCATTAGGTACTTTAAACCCTTATCCATACCCCTTTCTAGCGTATCCTCCTCGGGTTTTGGAGCATAATCCATCAGACAGCTATGATGCCTGTTTATATGCTTCCTTGAAGCATACTCTACGTCAACCTCCTGGTGCCAGACATGAGTACTCATCCTCACTAAGCTGGTGCAAACAGGCTTATCCGTACATCCGGATGGAGCTCTCCTGGATTAGGAATTATACCGACACCACCCTTAGCAGTTGCCACTGTTCCCAGGCTATCCTTTGCAACCTTTCTTTTGTCACAAACAACTGACCCTTTAGTGCGAGACGACTTAATAGGATTCGGAGGAAGGGAAGGAATCAATTTATCCAACGGACTCTCCAACACCTTGAGATGTGGCCTGGAACGAGACGATGAACAATGTAGACTATAAGAAACTTGGCCTGTGTCACCATGGCCGCTATCGGACAACCCACCAATGGGACGATCAGACTTAAGAATCTCAGGCGAATCCTCACAAGAACCTTCTATCGGAACTGTCCTGTGCGAATCGGCACCAGCAGAAGCCTCCATTGCAACCTGCATCAACTACTCAGTCAGAGCTTCTACCTACGTGGTACTAAGATTCAACATGTCTTCAACCCCTTCTAATCGCAAGTGGTCTTTCTCCCAGCCAGATACATCAGCCTCCGCCCTGACGGATCGATTAGACTCACAATCTTCACTTACAGTAGAAGATCATTTTGAAGAAAATCCAGTTCTAATGCGGGACATCTTCGAACTCACAAAGAAAGCAAGCATATCAAACGACCCCTCTGTGTCAAACAAAACATGAGCTTTGGCCCCAGCGACCTTCCTCATCCTAGGAAGTAATGATCCTGTATCAGAATGAGAATGAGAAGAATGATCCTGTAACCATTAGGCCTCAACTGGGCCAAAGGAATTCCAAGGAAGTCCAAGAAGTTCCAAATCACATCTAGAACAGGAAAATGTACTCTGATTTGGAGCATCCCGCGATGCAAGTAGATGAGCTCCACTGGTGGCGACATTGCCGTCTAGTTACCCTTTAGAACATACAATGGCAGGTCCTCGGGGATCCCAAGCTTCGTACGAATTTAAGAAAGGCCAAATTCAAAAAACAATTGTCTTCGAAAAAGTCAAGCCCCTGGCCAAGGTTGCATCATGAAGAAGGTTTTGTTAAGCCATGAAGAAGATGAACAATCTTTCCAATCAGAAGATGAACAGAGCAATATCTTTAAAAGCAAAGAAAATAGAAAAGTTAGTCTCCGCACAATGGATGACCTAAATAGGGATTAGGCTGCCACCTCTTTTCCACTGAACCGATGCATATTCAATAAATGCAGTGCGCGGCTCAAGCAACGATTAAGACTCAATCATCATGAGCGACATATCTTTTCAAGAGATGACTTAGCCAACCGATGTAATGGCCCACTAACTCGGGGGGGGGGGGGGTAGCTGATGATACACCAAAACAGTCACATCTCTAAACCATACATGTGTCATGATGATCTCAAGGAATTGCGAGCCCGAGTGTTAGCCCAACACTGATCTGGCCCAAGCGATTTTAAGCCCGCCCAATGCAATTTGCCAAAACGACTCGAACTCTTACAGCTTGCTAAGCCCATGTGTCTCACAACTATCCTCAATACCTGTAAGCCCATCTAAGGCAAGTATCTCGAGGATCAGCTTCAGACAGGCAATGACAACAACTCTCCGCTTCCAACTAGTAAGGAAATACCAAAGTACATATCTCATAGGGAAACTTCTTCTTACAGATTACCTGGAGATGGGAAACTATCTACCGCGTATCTAGGAGCACAGGGCTAACAAGGAAATTCCCTTCTACAGCAAAACTCTTAATTAAAAAAGGATCTCCATGAAGATCTCTTTCGTAAACTACGCCATCGATGGCCTGGTCGAACCAGGACTCATGCACTATAAATAAAACATGAGGTTGGCAAGCTAAGGTACACTACAAATTCCATGTTTACAACATTACACCTTCCTCAGATCCTTGTCTGACTTTAGCATCAGAATGCCATCAACCATCACAATGTTGGTTCGTGGCTCACGTGCGTTCCTTATGCATGTCAACAGGACTAGGTCAAAGTAGGGAGCAAAAAATGATTGCATCATGTAGCAATGTATTTTTATTACAAAAGAAGACTAATTTGATTTAATAAGCTATAAAGTTGCTTCAAATAACACAATAACTCAAATAGCTCAACTGGTAAAGATTACAATAGATTTTGTTACAGTTTTGGAGTTTGATCCTTGTTGAGCCTAAAAATAAACAAATAATTTACCCTGTCATATACGGATTTTCATAGTTGGTCGCGAGAATGAATCCAATATATACCATTTTGGTGTATATAGATGCTTTTTATCAATGAATACCTTCCTTAAAAAGCCCCCACCTTTTATTAACAAATAGTTTGTAGGTAAATATATTTTAATATTATTACATTTTATTTAGTTTCCACAAATAATTCACTGACAAAGGCTCATTATTTTTTCCAATGAAATTAGTTGCTAATTGTTAGTATTACCTATGATAACTTTCATTGGTAAATATGTACATTTAACAACGAAAAATTCAATTCCTTGGTAAAAATTTAGCAAGGGCGATGCCACAACGAACCTAGCAACAAACTTTTTTCATTGATCAAAATCTTCTCCAACGAAGATTCAATTTTTCCCAAGGAAACATTTTGTTGAAAAACTCGATATTTCTTGTAGTTAATGGTTTGTTTTGCATGTAAGTAGTTCATTCACAAACAATAATGAAGCAGGTGGGGTCATTTTTTTTCAACAATACATGCACTTGCATTCATGTTATACGTTTCGAGAGGGGGTCGAACAACAAATTTGCATATCTTGATTCGTGGAAAGACATGAAACTTTGAGTAGACCTTGGTATGTCTAATGTGATAATCCGGAGAGATCCCCTTTTCTATGAATGAAAGGTTTTTAGTATGGTAGGAACAAAATTTGGACGAGACTAGTTAAGGTTTTCTACAATTCGATTTGGCTTGATGTTTTTTCTCAAGTTCAGGTTGAACATTTTATGCGATTTGCTCAAATCATGCTCCTATACGCTCCTTTCTTCACTCCACTAGGGACTACCTTTGGCTCAAGCTATCAATAGCAATAGTCGAACCCACTTCGTTTCATGTTTAACCTAGGGGTAGCTCAGTTCCATTAGGTTTCAGAGAATGTGGGTTACTCATGACGACTTTAACGAGTTAGTAGATGTTGTGTGGAATGACACAACTGTGGGTACTAATGCATTGGGAATTAAATTCTTTCGTAATCATCTTAAAACTTGGAATAAGGAGGTCTGGGAATGTTTTCACCAATATTCGTAGGTTTCACACTGAAATACAAGTTTTGGAATTTGTTTTGCAAATGGGATGGGATACAAACATTGGATGTAGCCATAATAGATGTCAAGTGGAATAAAAACTGGCTTTGCAACAGGAGGAAATTTATTAGAAGCAAAGATCAAGTGACGGAGATTAAAAAAGGAGAAGTGTGTAAAAAATATTTTTTTGCGTCTGTAAAATCCAAACAAAATGGGAGACAGATTTCTAGCCACTACAATAAATCTATGATCTACCAACAAAAAATGTTCCACGGATTTTAATTTCCTTATTAATATGGTATCATTGTCACCGAAAAAAAATCCATTGACAAAGCCATAAATTTGTTACTTTTATTCCAGCAAAATATATTTTGTGGGAAAGTTTCCTTGTTAAATAGGTGGCGGAAATCATTCCCTCCAAACCTAATTTCCCACCGAATTGATTTACAATGAAATATTTTTATGGTCACGAAATATTAGTTCTTTGGTAATTTTGACATCATCTGGTATGAAATATTTTGTTGCTAAAGAAGACTAATTTTAACAAATCACTTTCCTCGTTAATGGAATATTAACATTTATTCATCTCTTTTTAATAAGGAATTACGTTTTCCTAGATAATAATCACATTAATAGCAATGATTCGATTCGTTGATAATGATTGATAACTTTTTCTTTAGTTTTTTTTTCTTATTAAAGCTCGTTTACTATTTTATAGCAACAAAGTAATATTTCTGTGAAAATTGTTATACTATTGGCAACATTTTTTTTTGTTGGAAACATTATCCTTTTTAATACGCTCTACTTCATTCAACCAATCCACGAATCCTTCGGCCTGTAACGTACCAGAAAACTCGGGTAGAACCACTTTGAAACCGAGATTTCCATGACGATCTTTCCGACCACGGTGCTCCCAGAGTCGAGTACGATAGTGATACGGGTTTTCAAAATTGGAATCAGAATCGTGATCTTCCATCTCACGATTACCGAAATCCTGCGCAGTTAGACACGGGGTTAACTCTGCAACTTGCCTCTATAAATCCTCAATCATCACATCCTGAATGTTAAGATCACGGTTTGGGGCTTCCTCATTCGGAACCTGCCCGCGACGTCCACGACCACCAGCCATAGAAACTGATGAAATCTAACCCAAGAAGATGTTGAAGCTCTGATACCAACTAACGCCGGACAGAATAGTGATTATCCTACAGGCTAGTCTCAACAAATAATTCACAAAGAAAGAACACAAGAGATTTTCCCAAAAACACAGAGAAACAACTCTAATGTTCAATTAAAAGTATTCAAATCAAAGGTATCCGACAATATTGAGGAAGAACTCTATTTATAGTGCTCAAATAACTTGAATAATAAGCAACCTATTCCTAAAAGAAAAAATAGAATCAAATACTAAAATAACAAGCAGTCTATTCCTAAAAGAAAAAGTAAAGCCTAATCCTAAAAGGAAACTAAAAATACTCCTTATTAAGAAACCCAAATTAGGAACCCTAGAAACCCTCCTGCGTCATGAAGGGAGAAACGAAAGACATTGGATTAGTTGGTCGAAAATGTGCTTGCCAGTTACGAAAAATGGGCTAGCATGGAGGAGTATGATGTAGGTTGTTAAGACTCCAAGATTGAAAGTGATTTGGAATCCGATTAATGTGAAGTCTTTGTGGGCTGTGTACATGAGGCATAAATTTTTTATGGGAAGCATCCAATTTGGGCGTATGATGTGAAGAGGGTTTCCTCGATATTCACCAGGGAATTGCAGCAGTTGCATTTTGAGATGTGACACTTGTCTATGTTGCAAGTTTGTGCTGGAAATTCTAGTTTCTTTGAAGAAAATTAGTTGGAGGGAGCTTCCTTCAAGAAACTAATTATACATGCTCATTATCAGGATTGGCCTAGAATTAAGGAGGTCGTTCATAATGGAAGGAGGTTTGGATCATTGAGCGGGTCGCTTGCTTTGGAGGCGTATAACAATAGATTGTGAAAAACTCAACAACATTGAATGTTCGAGCTTGGAAGCCCAATGGAGATGGTGTGTTCAAAGTGAAATATGTTTTGGAAGTAATGAGAGTTAGAGGTGATCCAGTCTCGTTTTATGCGAAATTGTGGCATCCCCTTCTCCCGACTAAAAGTTTGGTGTCAGTCTTGAGAATTTTAAAAAGATCAATTCTGGTTGACAGGGAGGTACAAGTGTGTGGTGTGCCTCTAGTTTCGAAGTGCAGTTATTGCATATTTTCATATATTGAATCGACTAAACATCTCTTTATGGAAGGCTAGATGGCGAGGAAGGTTTGGGCTCATTTTGACATGGTGTTTGGGGTTTATGCGCGACACCCGATAAAGTTGACTCCTTGCTGAAAATATGGTTTTGAAGAGCTTCAGTTAATTCGCAAATGGGATGTTAGTTCAGGGGCATATCTTGGGGCCAATTTGTTTTTTTGTGTGAATTCAATCAATAAAGTGGGGTCCGCAAATAGCGGTGTTGTGACCGTGTATGGAAATGGAGCCATCACAAAGGTTACTACCAAATCCTCACCATTCTCCTTCAAAGTTGGCTTAGCCTAGATGCTCCGCAGGTGGCGTCATTATGGACGTCGTTAACGCCAAACAAGCCTGAATCGTCGAAGAAGCCGGAGCCTCTGCTATAATGGCACTCGAACGAGTCCTGGCTGATATCCAAGCTCAAAGGGGTGTTGCTCTGATGTCCAATCCTCAACTCATCAAATAAATCAAACAAGCAGTCACTATACCCGTTATGGCGAAAGCTCGAATCGGCCACTTTGTTGAAGCACATATTTTTGAAGCTATTGGTGTCGATTATGTGGACAAGAGCGAAGTTCTTAGCCTAGCTGATGAGGAACATCACATTAACAAACATAATTTTAGGTTCTGTTTGTTTGTGAGTGCAGTAACTTGGGTTAAGCTTTAAGGAGGATTAGGGAAGGACAACTGTGATTTGAACCAAAGGAGAAGCCGAAACGGGGAATATCGTGGAGGCTTTGAGGTCGGTGATGGGTGATATTAGGGTTTCGAGGAACATGGATGATGATGAAGTGTTTGTGTTTGCGAAGAAGATTGCGACTCCTTATGATTTGGTGACGCAGACTAAGCAGCTTGGAAGGCTCCCTGTGGTTCATTTTGCAACTGGAAGGGTTGTGGCGCCAGCTGATGTGGCAATGATGATGTAGTTGGGTTGCGATGAGGTTTTCGTTGGCTCCAGGGTGTTTAAGAGTGGTGACCAGGCTCGCCGTGCTAGGGCAATTGTTTAGGTTGTGACACACTATAGTGATCCAAGAGTTTTGGCTGATGTGAGCTGCGGACTGGGTGAAGCTATGGTTGGGATTAATCTCAATAACGAAAAGGTTGAGTGGTATGCAAATCGATACGAGTAGAAGGTGACCTTTCAAAGCTCTCTGGATGCTTTGATTTTTGTTTTACAATATATATGTCTTGTTTCGTGTTTTGTTGGTTAGTCTTTTGGAGTATTTTGCTAAAATCTTAAACTTGGGAATCTTCTCATCTTCAAATATAAAAATGTAGAACACTATCATGTTTTGAAGACTTAGTTATACGTCACTATCTTATTCATATAGAAAAAAAAATCAACAAAGAAGAATCCATGGCTCGTTTGGAAGGGTTGTAGTTTAGTTTGGAGTTGGGGATTTGTAGAGTTATCATTAATAATTATATGTTGGTAAAAGGATGGTTTAATGGAATGGGAGTTCCTTGGTCTTTAAGAAATGTGTGGTAAGAAATCTTAGCCATTGCAGGTGACATGGAGTGTGTTTGCATTCATGTTTTCAGATATGTATATTTATGGTTGGTCATTTGGCGTCTTTGGCATAAGATGATAAAAGTTCTAGGTCATTTGATGAAGGTCTGGCACAGGTGCCTCTCTATACCAGAGGTTTAAATAAATTTAAAAAAAAAGTGTACAAACTTCCATGGTAATATTTTGAAAGAATTTTTCAAGAGATTAGAGCTTTCGAAGAAGATCCATTGTGTATGTATTCACGATATGAAGGAATTGAATTCAACACGAAGCGCATTAGCTAATTTCGCCCAGTTGAAAGGAAAACGTATATATATAAATGCCAATTTACATATGCGGTTACGTACATACATGTAAAGAATGGAATTGCTTGATTCATTCATTGACAATCATGTACAATACATAGGTATAGGCTAGGATTACATCCCATATATGGGCATATAAAATTTTCTATACTTGAATCAATTTCATATACTATTTACTATACTTGTAAAGATTGTGGATCAATTTCGGAGATTGTTGATGATTTCTCTAACACTCCCTCTCCACCGCCAATTGGATGACCTCGGTTGGACAAGTTTGGTACAAAGAAGACGATGACGCGACTTGTGAAGCGGTTAGGTCAAGACGTCCGTTGGTTAGTCTTTGGAAGGAATGAAGAGAACGCGGTGACTTCCCAAAGAAACTTTTTCGCGAACGAAATTGTAGTCAAGCTCAATGTGACGTGTACGAGCATGGAAGACAGGATTTGCGCCCATGTAGATTGCAGATAGATTGTCACAATAAAGATGAACTGGATATTGCCAGTGAACACCAAGATCATAGAGGAGATAACACATCCAAGTTGTTTCAACACAAGCATGAGCTAAAGAGTGATATTCAGATTCAACACTATAACGAGCAATGGTGGGATGCTTCTTAAAGCACCAAGAAATCTGATTAGAACCCAAAAAAATCAAGTAACCACTTGTGGAGTGACGAGTATTTGGGCAACTAGCCCAATTAGCATCGGAGTAGGCGCAAAGACATGCAGAGTAAGTTTTAGGCTAGAAAACAAAACCATGATCAAGAGTACCCTTGACATAGCGAAGGATACGCCGTGCAGCAACAAGATGAGAAGTGCGGGGGGTGCTCATAAACTGAGAAATAGTATTGACCGCCTATGCAAGATCATGTCGAGTAATTGTAAGGTATTGGAGGCTCCCAACAAGTTCACAAAACTCGGTAGGAGACGGTAAAGGCGTGTCGTCGGTATAAGAGAGCACAACCATGGCAAAAAATGGTGTGGAGGGCGGTTTACAGTGAAGCAATTCATATGCATATTTGAGTTGATTAACGTGTAAACAACCATCACCAGACTGAACCTGTAAACCAAGGAAGTAGTGAAGGGGACCAAAATTTTTAATATCAATACCATGCCCCAAAGCATCAATAAAGGACTGTAAAAGTCTATCATTACAACCAGTGACCACAATATCATCAACATAGAGAAGCGGGAACATGGTATGAGCGCCATGGTTAAATATAAAAATAAAGAAATCAGCATGACTCTGACAAAACCCTGAAACAAAGAGGAAGGATCTAATACGATTAAACCATGCACGGGGAACCTGTTTAAGACCATAGAGAACCATGTACAGACGACAAATATAATGAGGATGAGCAGGATCAACAAACCCAGGTGGTTGGGTCATATAGACTTCTTCCAGTAGGATCCCATGAAGAAAAGCATTTTTGAAACCAAGCTGACGAAGAGAGATAGCAAGGCTGAGAACAGTCTGAATGGTGACGAGTTTGACAACCGGACTGAAGGTTTCATCATAGTCAATGCCAAGTTGTTAATGAAAACCTTTAGCAATGAGGCGAGCCTTGAAGCACTCAATAGAACCATCAGACAGACGTTTGATGTGAAAAAACCATTTGCATCCAACTCTATTTTTAAAAGAGGATGGAGGAACCAAAAACCACGTGGTTTTTGAGGAGTGAATTAATCTCTTTAGACATTGCAGAGCGCCACTCAGTACTCTTACAAGCCTGAGAATAACATGTAGGTTCCAATGCATCAATACTAGTTAATAAAGTATGAGAAATAGGATACTGAATTGTGCCGTCATGCGTTGCTTGGGAGTGATGATGCCATCTTTGAGAAGAGTGTGCATAGGATGAGTCGGAAGAGGTACAACATCAAGTGGCATTGCAGGATCCAGAACAGGGGGCGGTGGTTCCAAATTAGCAGTCGGTTGTGTGGAAACCGATGCTTGAGAGGGAACCGGACTGGGAATATTGTCTTGATATGTACTTGTGTCTAAAGCAGGATCTGGGCCTTGCTGGGCTTGTGGTGAAATGGTAAGTGAACGTGGGCTCGACATAGACATGAAGTTTGGGCTTGGAAGCTAAGGTTGCAGAGGTGTTGTCGGCTGGAAGCCGGTGCTCGGCAGGGGGGGCTACGGATGTGTTACCGGCTGGAGGCTGGTGCTTGGAAGGGAGGCTGCGAAGGTGATGTGGGCTGGAGACCGGTTCTCTGCGGAGGGGCTTGCGGAGGTGCTGCCAGCTGGAGGTCGGTGCTCGGCAGAGGGGCCTGCGACAATGTTGTTGGCTGGTGGCCAGTGCTCGGCATGAGGGCCTGCAGAGGTGCTAGATGAAAATCCAACTCAATGGTGGAGGTAGTACGAGGTACCTATAAATTTAAGAAAGGAAATGAGTCCTCTTGGAAAATAACATGACTCAAAATGAATACATGACAAGAAGACCGATCTAGACAACGATAGCCTTTGTGAGCAGGGCTATACCCTAAAAAGACACACTCTAATGACATAGGAGATAGTTTATGGGATACATACGAACCTAGATAGGGAAGACATGAACACCCAAACACACGGAGATGAGAAAAGGAGGGAGGACATTTGAAGAGACAAGCATACGGAGAAGACCGGGTGTAGGAAGAAGGTTTATGATGTGAATGGAGGCAAGAACAACATCGGCCGAATAGGAAAAGGGAAGATGTTCGGTGGTGATCATGGAGTGGGTCATGTCGGCGATGTTTGCGCTCAGCAAGACCATTTATTTGGGGTTTGGGGACATGAGAAGCGTTGATGGATGCCAAGGGAGGCACAAAAACGAGTAAAATCACGGTTAACATACTTAGTCCCATTGTCACTTTGTAGGGTTTGAACGGTGGTGTTGAATTGATTTCGGACCATGGCAACAAAGTTTTGAAAGTGAGCAAGAACTTCCGATTTACGGCGCCTAAGAAAGATCCACGAGTAATAAGAATATTCATCCATATATAAAACATAATAACGAAATCCACTTATTGAAGAAACTGATGACGTCCACACATTACTATGAATTATGGAAAATGGAAAAGAAACATAATTAAGACAAGAATCAAATGGTAATTGTTTTGATTTACCAATCGCACACTCTTGACAGAAGGAGTGATTGAAGGAGACTTTAGGGCCTAATGACGATCCTAAACGAGCAAGGACAGAAAAAGACGCGTGGCCAAGACGACGGTGCCACGTGGACGAGTGATGTGTGGCAAGGGCTTGAAGAGAAGCGGAGGAAGACAACGATGGCATGGGAGGGGATAAAGACCATCCTCACATGGGCCCTATAAAAGTAATGAACCGGTGAGAAGATCATAAATGCGATAAAAGTCATGAGCGAATAGAAAGAACACTAAATTGTCTTTAGTAAACCTAGCAACAGATAGTAGATTTTTACGAAGAGTAGGAATACGAAAGACATCTTGAAAGGAAAAGTTAGACGAACCTAAAGAGAAAGGGAAAGAACCCTTGTGTGTAATTTGCATAGAATCCCCATTCCCTATAAAAACATTTTATTACCGTTGTACGGAAATTGGTTTTGAAGAGGAGTGTTAGGCCCCGTCATATGGTGGGTGGCACCCATGTTTGGGTACCATATGTTATCTGTAGCAATGTCCGGTTGAGCAAAATGAGCCCCAACAAAGAGTTGGAAATTAGCGGTGCCAAGGAATTGGTGTGGACATGAATGTGAGTGTTGATTAGTGCCACAGTTAGGGCACCATTGAAGTGTCGGACCCAAGAGACCCTGTTGGTTGCGATTGAAATTCAAAGGAGCTGAGGAAGGGAATGGAGAAGCTTGGGACTACAGTGAACCACAATCATTTTCTCTGGGGTTGTTTCCATGATTGTTATTGCCACGGTAAGTATTTTTGGAACGATTGTTGTTGTTACCAGAACCATTGTGGTCGCTATTACCATAGCCATTGTTGGAACGTGAGTTCCGATTGCCATTGAAAGAACGGTTGGCATTTGATGAAGAGCCAAAGTTGTTGGAGGATCCTTGGGTGGTATAAAGAGCAGTTTGGGTAGTGGGGGCAGGGCGAAGGTTTTTGCTTCAAATGTTAATATGCGTGAACGAAGCTCCGTGAAAAGGATAAGGGGAGAGTTGTCGTAGAGGGAAGTGTGGAGCATGAGATAGTCAGTTCCAAGGCCTTTAAGTGTGGCAATGACAAGGTCATCAACATTGACAGGTTTGTCGATAGAACCTAGGGCACCGGAGAGAGACTTGGCATGGTGAAGATATTCATCAATGGTTTTGGATCCTTTTTGGAGATCGAAGAGCTGGACATTTTTATGCACTTCTAAAAATGTCTCAAATAAGAAAAGCGGAAATTTATTAAAATAAAAAAACTCTATTATTTATTTAAAATAAACAACCTGATATTTATTTAAACAATTCCTAATAGAAATAAAATAAAACTTTAATTTTTTGGAAATAATAAAAATACTAATATTTTAGATTTCCTGCATTAGTCTCCTCTTCTTGAAAGCAACTTGCCGTTGAGTTGTGCATTGGAATGACTAGAGAATCATGATCAAGAGCTAAAGAAGAACATTTTTTTTAAAATAAACCTCCAGTGGGGAGGGGCAACTATGGGATGCTAGACCTTTATTACTTGAAAAAAAAAATCTTTTACACCTGTCGGGGGTACATGACGACTTTACCTAAGAAAGAAAAACAATTTGACATGCATCATAAAAACCAATTGAGTAGACCTTATATAAAAAGGCCTAGTTCACCAAGGACTAGACCTTATATAATAAGGCCTACCCCAAGTAAACCATTACAAATTGATAAACGGACCTATTTCACCAAGGAAAGGCTTAAAAAGGCCTAAACCAAAGACAGGTTAAGACCTTATTCTAGGACTAGGCCAAATTCACCTAGACCTCATAAACAAACAAATAGGTAAGCAAGCAAAAACTTAGCCAACTAACCATTTGGAATTTTTGCCCAAGAACCAAATGCAAGCTTGCAACTTGATCAACTTGATCCAACCTACAACTTGCACACATGACAACTTGCATCATTAACAAACTTGAAAAAGCTTGCAACTTGCAACTTGCAAGAAACAACTTGCAATCACAATTTTCAACTTGCCCTCAATAACAAACCCAATTTGCAAATTGCAATCAAAATCATGCGAGCACAAAACGACACCATGCAAAGCCGCCTCTAGCCCAATCCCCAGCCATATTCGAACCCACACAAACATTAACCACCAAAAATAGCCTATATAAGCTGCCAAAGCAGCAGCAAATACAGCAAGACAGAGCACTCTGTCTAGTTTATAAAACCTTCTCGCCAAGGTTTGTAAAAAAATAGCACCCTGTCCAGCAATACAAAGCAAACTGTCCAGTTCAATGCAGATTCAGAAACATGCAAAATCGCACAACCTTGCCACAACCCAATCCTGCAAGCAAACACGAGTCCTGTTCTGCATGTTCGGCACCCCAAACCAATGACATAATCCTGCATAATATCACAAATATTCAACTACTCATTACCATTACGAACATACGCCGTGTGGCAACTGTCGAGTAACACCAACCCTGCCAAGCGTCTAGGTAAGTCATTAGCTCCAAATGTGACAGTCCTATAATCTTTTTATGCTCTATCGGCTAATGCAACCGCCACCGCATTGGCCTATCTATAGATATGCTTACAATCAACCGACATTTTTCCCCCAGCAACTTAATTTCTTTAAAAATGTTCTCCAAGTGGTAAGGAATTTTAAAAGTCTCTCTAAACCAACCACAAACTAGTTCTGAATCCGATTGGACAACCACTTTACTAAAACCCAATGAGAAACAAAGACGCAAACCTTCCACAAGAGCTAAAGCTTCCGCTTTATTGTTTGATCCTTCCCCGAAAAACAATTGTTTTCCAACACAAATACCCCTTGGGTCTCTAATAATCACACCTCCTGTTGCCTTGTTTTTGATAAAAAGGATCCATCAACATTAAGTGCCACAAAATCTGCAGGAGGGGGGGTCCAATAAACAATTCTAACAGACTTTCTTCTAACCGGGATCTCATGTAACCCCAACACCCTTCAAGGCATGGCGGATCCACCACTTGGATAAGGGGGTCAATTGACCCCCTTAGGTTTTGTAAAAAATCCATTAAAGTAGTTAAAATTTCACTATTGCCCCCCTTTGAAAATTTATATTGCCCCCCCCCCCCCTTGAAATTTCATATTGCTCCCTCTTATCAAAAAAATCATAGATCCCAAATCGCAAGAGAAGCCGAGCCTCTTGTGTCTGTGTATGCGCTTGCATCTTGCGATATCTTCTTCAGTTCTTCTTCATCTCCGTCTGAAACATGTGAGTTTGTTTAATGTTCTTATTTCTCCATCTCTGGCTTGTTGATTTTATGCCTTGGTCTTGCAATAAAAATTCAGATGAATTTCTGAAACCTAAATTCCTGAATTTAATATAGTTTTTCATGTCATACGATTCAATGATTCTCTATCTAATATTACAACTAACAAAAAAAATAGAAACAATGACAAACCTACATGTCCGATGAATGTTGTGTCAATCAAAAAAGCAATTGGATCGGCTGCTAAAGCCATTGCAGTAGGAAATACAATATGAAATATCTCCAAGCCAATCTCATCCTTCTTGAAAACAATCTCACAATAAGCCTTAATGATCTTTCTATAAAAGCAAAAAAAAAAATGCTCTACATAAAATATTACTAAGCAATCAATTTCACACTAAAAGACAAACACACCCCATACACACCACATGTACACATTCCACACTACACACATAGCATGTTTGCACTGTACAAAAAAATTGAAATTTTTATGCTGTATATCTCCATCAGTTAAACAGAACCCAGAAAAAGAAGACAAACTTTGATGCCTTTACTAATTTCTTAGAAACTTCTTATACAAAGGACATTTTTATGCTGTATACCGAGGAAATTTCTTGAAAATGTTACATATTTTTCTGCCCCCCTTTGTTTGCAATCCTGAATCCGCCCCTGCCTACATCGATAAGGATAAGAGGTGGATTAAGAAATACTCTTTAGTTATACAGAAAAGAAAACTTGTTACCTGTTTGCTGATATCTCAACATAACTATAAATCATATTTCTTCTAGACAAACGACACTGAAAAAATGGGAAGACACAGAAGGAGCTTCCACTTTCCACTGTATGAGCTCAAATTCACATCAATACAATGTGTCAGGAGACTAGATGGATACCAAGCAAGATGAGTAAAAGTGATGCAATTGAAGCACTGAGTAACTCCCAAGTTATCCAACAAATGCAATAGGTTTGGAGCATTGGTCATCAACCACAGTAAAATGATCCAATGTGTCTCAAGTACGGAACATAGCTTGATCAGGCTGACCTAATTGGGCGTCAAAACTATGATCTTACTTTTCTAATAAGTAATTCTAATAGTAAATACTTCAACAAAGGACCCAATTCTGCTTGATAGTATAATGCATCAGAAATCAGAGGAAAAAAAAGCATGTTCAACATTACAATACAACATTACATTACCTTTCATCTGAATTCCTTGCATCAGGGGCCGGGGTAGATACTTCATGATCCTGGAAAAGAAAAGAAAAGTCACTCACATACATAAAGTAATAATAGATGATAAAAGTAGGTAGGATGGCAGAAGGATAAAACTTAGCATTGCAACAAATGTATTACTCTAAAAGAAGCTCTGCTTTTATTCCATTCTAAAACTTGTCTAGTCAGAGAACGACTACTACTTCCTCCATCAAAAATCCTATTATCGTTTGGACTTCTGAGAGCAGACTGCATTTTTTATTGTGCCTGAAAATTTGTACAAAGAAATATCATGACTCTGAGTGGACTAAAATAGAATTAAGAAAGTAAAAACTAAAATCCTTAAAAAAGGTAAAGAAAGATTGATATCCAGGATCTCGGTGTTGTCTTCAAGCTTTGTTACTAGTGCCCTAATTTCGATGATACATCTTTCATTTCAAGGAATAAGTGAAAAGTAGAATATACTCCCAAAAAAAGTTTGATGAAAAAGAACTTTTATTTCATCTATTTTTTTGAGAAGATGTTCAAAACTTAAAAAGGAAAGAAAAAAAAATAAACTAAGAAAGTCACATGCATACAAGATGAAAATGTTATATTTATTGAATTATAATCTTATCCTCACAAATAATGAAATCGTGATTTTTTTTAGATGTTCAAAACTTAGAAGAATAAAAACTAAAAAGCCACAAGGGCACTCAATACTACTAGAAAATGTTATATCTATTGAATCATAATCATATTCTCACTATAATAAAATTGTGATTTTTTTAGAAGATGTTCAAAACTTATAAGAAAAAACTAAAAAAGGCAAAAGGGCCCTGAATACGACAAGAAAATGTTATATTTTGAATCATAATCATATTCTCACTAATAATGAAATTATGAACCAAAATCCCTTTGAAGCGTTAGCGAGCAGAATAGAGATAACCAAAGGAAAACCACAACATCTATCACAATGCAATCCCTAGAAGAGGGAATGTCACCAAAAATGGGAGCCATTTCTCCATTGCCAAAGTACCAATATAATGACATACGAAATAAGAGCCCATAGTATTTTCCTCCCTATAGAATGCCATAACACGTAACATATTAAAACACACGTGAAAAGAATATCATTAACTTAAAGAAAATATTTCATAATGAACTAGCAAGTCTACAATGGAAACATTATCCTGAGACTCCACCGCACCATGACACGTAACATATTAAAACACACGTGAAAAGAATGTCATTTTTTAATAAATTATTCAACTCCGTTTGCAAAGAGAAACCACACCAAAAACTCATGACACATCGCCAAGAACGATGAGGACGAATACACTATAGTCCATCTCCATCATAATTCGCTTTTAAAAAATTTCCTTTATAAGCTATCCGACTCCTTATGGTATACTTAAGACATTTTCAAGAAAGTGCAACATTTATCTTCTTGAAGGTCTTAATCCCAATTCACCCTCTATCTGAAGTAATCTAGCTGGAGAATTTATGTTGTCTAGGGTTCCTCCAAGGCTACAAAGGCTCCATTTTTTTTTCTTCCAAGTACAAAGCCTAGCCTTAAAGCCTCACTAGGTCATACCTTAGTCAAGTTGGAGGGTAACCAAACCCTCTAAGGTGCCCCTAGGTACTATTCGAAATGTAACTTACACAAAAAGAAAACCAAAGCAATAACAATAACAGATAAATAAATAAATTGTATGTACAAAAACAACTTAAATTGCAACCTAGTTCATTTTCACACATCAACATGAAAAAAAAAAATTTCAAATTATTAGATATCTATAAATTTTATCCTTGAAAAAGGCTTTGTCGTGGCAACACCTCGACACCTCCCTTATGATGTGGAGATGAGGGAACTTTAATTGCACCAAAAGATATCCCACAAAGGATTAGAGAACACTAACAATCTTGCCCAATTCACAAGAAGATATTCAAAGCCCATCACTACTAAAACGTGCCTTAAGGAATCAGAAAACAATATTAGTAATAAAAATTCCTCTCATAAGTGACTTTCTAATACCTTTGGAATTCTTTCAAATGTCAACCTTTACTATGCTAAATGGATATTTTATCTAAATTATAGGTTTCTTTTCTAGCCCTTTTTTTCCCTATCCCATTTCATGTCATTTTCAAATGCATGTTGAGTTTTTAATAAGGTATCTTTATAAGAGTCATAATTGCATGAGGATAAGATAACACTTAGGTTTTGTTTGATACTAAGTTGGGTTGTACGGATACCTCTAAAAGAGTAGTGTACTCATATCCATGTCTGACACAACAAAGATACTTGTGTGACACTTGGTCTCTTGCAATTTGAGAAAATAGCCTACGTAAACAATAAAACTCTAGTATATAGCCTAGTAGTTTATTATTATTCGTAGATGTTTGCAAATTCTTAGTGAATATAGCACACTATTAGAATTGATTGCTTACATCATAAGTTTCATATTTATAATGTGGATAAAAAATTATAATTAATGAACACAACCATATGCCCGTGAATAGCCAAATCAAATCCTTTGAAATAGAAACAAAGACTATGCACCAGTCATATTGATTTTCCCAGATTGGTTCTGTAGAGGGTTCGATTCATGTTTCATTGAAAACTCATATTTTATAATGGTTTAAGTCATATCATGCAGGTGGGAAACTTTTATTTTTCTACGAAAAATCAAATTCTAACAACATTTTTGGCCAAATCTAGGAATGAATGTCGTTTCCTCCAAAAAGGGCAGCAATCAACAACGTTGTAAAGTGTATTGTCAGTGGTATAAGTAATACCGAAATCAACTAGGAACTTCTTAACCAAAATAACATGAAAAAAGGGGCACACGACAAAGGAAAAACTAGAATAAAGGGAATGATATACTACGTAAGCAATCTGAGGCATAATGACAAGATCCTATAATGCCTGCAACAAATCATTGTTAAAGATCTTACAATTTCTTATCAAGCAAAGACAAATACGAACATCGCGCCAATTTGCAAGGCATGGAATTTAAATGAGCCAACATCATATCGAACCCATTCAACCTAGTTGACACTCACGTCTTTGTTATTATTGCAAAACACAGTACAATCTTTCAATGTTTAGATCTTCCAACACAATTGTAACTTTTGCAGTCCCCCCATGGATTAAAAAATTTCACACATCAAATATCATCCAAAATGTTATTTTGCCAATCAAGAGCATGAAGGAGATCACTAGTTAAAAACTTAATCAACTGGAAACAAGAGTCCCAGATTTATACAACCCACTAAAACACCAAATCTAAAGAAGTTTAACAATTCTCTTCCCCCACATATAAACTATTAATGAAATCTCTTTGAAAACACCAAATTGATTGCTAGCAATCAAAGTTCCTCTTAAAAAATTTGCTTGCTTTTCAATGCAAATTCAGCCAAGAAGCAAATCATTCAAAATTGCCCAAGAAAAAAACTTTGCAAAATCACTGCTTAAATTAGCTTGCAATGTTATCAATCATAGCAGAACTATTGAAAAATGATCTCCAAGATCAGATCGGATCATACTAGAAAACTATCCCCAAGACCATATCTCAAGGATCGTGCTAGTACAGAAGGATCTTCACTAAAGACAGAAAGACCATCATGAGAGTAAAACCTTGCGACTAGCTCTAGTCATAATTTCCTTTGCTCGACTACCGCGAGAGAAGCAGAGAAGAAGAAGAACAAAAACAGCAAGAGCGAGAGACAAACAAAGATGAAGAAGAGAGTCACTGTGAGAACAAGAAGAATAACATGAGCATATCTCCCTTGGTTATACATAATACTATAATACAAAGACCATCATGAGAGCGAAAAAGACACAAGTTTTTTGCTTTTATTTGATTTGGGGAAAGATAGAAAGACCATCATGAGAGTAAAACCGGCTGTTACTATAGTGACAAATTCAGTTGTAATGTAAATCAACCCATGTGGGAGGGTTGTAACGTAAAAGAACATAGACTAAATGGAATTGTTGTCAGCTTGGTTTGATTTTCTTCCCCTCTGCATTGACCGTAGATGAACCAAGATATTAGAAAAGTTTGTGAAATTGAATAGTAGTCGTTCTTTTCTGGTTGGGGCCCATCCAACACTAAATGCATTTATGTATTTTTTCCAAGTTGATGATGAATAGAGGACAACTTTTATATCCAGTGTACAACTCATAGTTTCTTTATTAATTTATTTATTTTTGGAAAAAGTTATCTTAGAATTGCACATTTTGAAATATGAGATCTTATCCCAGATTTAAATTTATTATAAAAAAAATTATAATTTGCAAAATTTTAGATAAGCAATACAAAGGCCACGATTTTGATAGAAAATTTGAAAGGTAAATCTAGACAATTTTTTAATTAAAGCACAATCAATCGTGTAATATCACTTGTTTGAGATAAACGTTATTCATACAGCATCTCATTGTAAAGGTGGACCTTGGATATAAAATATAATCTCATTGAAATCTCGTATATTTAATGAGTTTAAATGGGTGGATGGCTTTAAGACATAAATTTTGATTAAAGAAAATTGATTTTTGAATAAACATTTCAAGCATAAGAAATCTACTAATGTGGTAGTCCCCTCAAGTCATTTTTTAATTTAGGAATTAAAGTCCACCACCATAAATTGTGATTAAATGAAATGATTTTTTGGATGTGAATGACTAATTTGAGTTTGTTTACTATTACTATCACTACACCAAAAGGCTTGATTAGCTACATGGAGATGGCCACGGCTAGAAACCATTGGTTTATTTGCCACGGCAAAAAACCGTGGCTATAAAACGAAAATGCACGTGTGTTGCGCGTGCATGTGTGGAGAACTCGAGTTGATTTCTCGCGGGCGAAAAAATTGGCGTTCCCGCTCCATCTCCCCCCAACTCTCAACTTCTCAACCCTTTGTTTCAAACCCTAACATCACAGATCTCTCGAAAGCACAGCCACCATCTGTTCCAAATCAAAAAGCTCGATCACGACGGAGAAGAAGATCTTTCCCTCCCTCCTCCGGTTCTTGAAGGAGAGTTTGTCGGTGCCTCCAATGCTGAGTTTGGTGAGAAGAAGAAGAAGAAGAACACACTGATTTTTTCGTCCCTCCTTCGGTTCAGATCTACTTCCAGGTAAGATCCTTCTTCTTCTTTAGATCTCCTCTTGTTCTTCTTCTTCTTCAGATCTGTTTCAGATTTAATTTTTTCTTTCTTTCAGCAAAGCAGATCTTTCCTCTCCAACCCATTTCAGCAAAACATAGCAGAGATCAAAGTGTGGGATCCCCATTTCTTCAAGTCTTCATCAGGTACCCATCTCTATCTCTCTCTTTAAGTTTATAATCTCCAATTACTATGTCTTTGCTTATCTGTCAAACAAGGGGGTTCCTTTTAAATTTTCTTACTTTATAAGCAATCAAATATTCAAACTTTATACTTACCCAGATTGTATTTAGTTTGATTGTGATGATTGCAATGTGGAATGGTGGATTTGTGAACTGATTTCAGTGTCTGTTTGGGGTAGTGGTTTTAGATGTACTTTGTTGAATGTGTAAAAATTAGGTCTTTGTGATGAGTTAGATGAGAAATTGGACTGGAAGTAGTGATGATCATGGATACCCAGTAAAAGGCGTGAATTTACTGAGAAAAGGGTATCCTGGAAAAATTTAATGGATGTTTCAAATTTCGAAAATTTTGTGAAGGTACAATGTACTCTGTAGTAGTGCCAACGGCACGGGTATTACAATAGTTTCAGATCAGAGTGAGAGAGAGGAGCAGAGGAGAGTGTGCAGAGAAAGAAGAAGAAGTGAAAGAAAGCATTTCGGGCTTTTAGGGCTAGAAACTTGAGAGCCTCCACAAATTTTATCCCTTTGAAGTCATTTCGGGTTCGGAAGGCGTATTTTAGGTTTGAGGTTTTGATTTCTTTTCTCTTAATCTGGTTTTTCTAGATTTTAGATTGGTTTTAAGAAGATCCCTTTGACTATAGTTTACAAAAATGATATTCAATAGTTTTTCGACTATTACATTAATCTATGGGCTAAGATTACATTAATCTATGGGCTAAGATTTTTCGACTTGGGTTCAAATTGGTTGACACTTGCTTGTATTGTGTGACCCAAAATATGAAGCTTTAAGTTATTTGTGATCACTTTAGAAGTCAAGTGATCACTTTAGAAGTCACTATTATTGCAACTAGGAAATGCATTTTTTTCTTCTATTGTATATTCTTTCAATGACAGAATAGACGAACAAAATCTTTAGGAAAATGTCACAAGAAGGTCAAAGCTTACCAACCATCCCTGGATTCTTCTTGGGGATTTGAATACCCTCCATTACTATCCATTATCATAATCTTCCAAAAGTTTTGACCAAATATTATAAGGCATAAACTGATGATTTAAAGAGAAATGGGTGCAAGCTTTTAGAATTATCAAACAGTAAATCATCGGTAGGAGTGGCATTTGTAACCTTTTTGAATGATCAACCATATTAGGAGCAAAGACTTTGCTCTTTTGACTGCCAAAATGAGTTAAGGAGATGTGAGTTAGATGATGACATGTGCAATGAGATATTGAGATGTTAGAATCAAAGGGTTCTGGTGGCCAAATCTAATGAGAGGAGCTAAATTTATTACAATTTGAAGAAGGGGAATAACATCAGTACAGAGCTTAAAGAGGTAGCTAAAATCGAAATGGCATGAGCTTTTCCTACCATTAAGGGCTGTGCCCAATATTGGACAAAATACATTGGACGATTATTGATTTCAATAAAATTTGGGTCTTAACATTCCTGTCCTGACTTTTAAGAATTTATTTCCTTCATCGATCCCCGTACTGTGATGGGGAAGTGCGAGAGAGAGAGGAGGATTATAGTATCAGGGATCCTGAATAAAGAGACAAATAAAATGAATCTCAAAGAGAAAGTTGATGATATAAGCATGGCGTCCGAAGTTAGCAGAAACTACTTGTTACATAGAAGAGATCTAACATTATCAAAAAAATTTCACCAAATTTTGCTCTTTTGAATTGTTCAAGGCTGGATAATGCTATAAAAACAGAACTGTGCATTCTAAGAACACAATTAAACAAGTGTACTTTATAAATACCAATTCCTTTCAGGGTTATTTAACTTTGCCCTGAGCATCAACTTAGTAATTAGAACCCAACTCTGTTTTAGACTTTTTTAAGACCACAATTGAGGATGAAGAATTTTTTAGTACCAATTCCTTTTAGAATTATAAATTTAGATTCTATTTTTTAATAAAAATAAACCTTTTTATTATATTAAGTGTATTTTTGAAAAAGATGAATCTTGGCCATTTATCAGTCCTCGAGATGTGTATCAAGACGTTGTAATGATATCGCAAGCCAGCTTGAGGAGGGTATATTACTATTGTTGCGAGGGGCAATTTGAATTGCACTAGAAATAGAGGGCAGAAACTAGGGTGGTCTTTTCACTTCATCCTAATTGAAACTGGGGTCTAAGAAAACAGTTGGACAAAGTGGAGGTCCAATTGCTAAGTTGGTCGTCATACTAGGGGGAAAAATTAAAAGCCATTTAGTTTTTTTTTTTAACTTCTTTATTATGATTATTTTTGAAGGATCTCTATATATAACCAAATAAATGAGTCTTGAAGACAGAATAAACTCAAGCTCTAAGGTGGCCTAAAGCCCTAAACATCCTTTCAGAAGCATTTTTTTTAGTACCACATACACAGTAAAATTGTCAACTTTTGCCAAAGCTTATCATGTCTATTTGTTCAGGTGGTTCAGGACACCAATTTGTGAGACAGGGTCACATAACATCAGGAATAAATTAAGTTGCATAAAAAGATAAATGAAAAAGTTGTGGGAGCAGAGATGTCATTTGATTATATCTTTTACTTGGAGGAAATACCTGGACTAGCTTGTAAAGATTCTCTTGATCTTCCTCCGCAAATGCAACTCTTTTGTTTGATGCATTTGCTACCTCAGAATTCCACTTGCATTTCGCAGATTGCTCTCCAAGAAAACCTCCAGAGATGAATCCATATTTGTTACCCCACCATTTTAATGATGTATCCTTCTCTGCATTCAATGTACAGGAGGCCAAATATCAGACGATTCACTACAGGAGGAACAAATGATGGTCATTATATGATTATGTCAACATACAACTTTGATGGATATCCAAAATTTTAATAACTTAGTCTCAAAAGAATAAAACCCAACTATACTCAAAAGAATCAAACCTAACTATACTGAACTATGAATTTAATAACTTAGTCTAAAAAGAATAAAACCCAACTATACTCAAAAGAATCAAACCTAACTATATTGAACTATGAATTTTAGTGTTAAGAGAAGAAAACAGTAACTAAAGAAAAACTTGTTACATAATTAGTGACCTTTATCTCTTATATTTCCACTCTAAAATAAAATCGCAAGGGAGTGCATTAGGTACTTGGTCAGTGTGTTTTAAGCAAGACTAGCAATGGAAATTAGACCATATTCTCATGAGCGTGAACATGTGTTCAACAATTGGTAACAATTTCTATCATGTCTTGGATTATATTAAGATGGTATTAGTTTTCACCTCATGTTGAATAACTATTTAGCTTATTAATTTTCTCAAATGAATTGATGATGTTCATCTTGCTTGCTATACAAATATTTTTTGTAAATTGTGTATTTGTTTGTATATATGTTTGTTTACATGTACCTATCATGACTTAGTTCTTGGATAGTAGTGAAGTATATACTATGTGGTGGTGGTGGTAGTGGTCGACACGAAATATATTTCAGTCTTTAAAAGAGAACCACAGAGTACATAGACATATACTTCACATCACAAGTGGCAGAATTTTCGCATCAAATGTCCTTTTATCAGTCACGTTAGCTAGGTAGATTCCTTATAATTTTAAGGTTGTGTTTGATTACAAAGATAGCAGAATTGTATAGAAAACAAGTGATAAGAGAAGATGACCATGTTGTTGTAAAAATTTCCATGATGTCCACCCACTTAAAATATTTTCTACATTCAAATTATGTGTTCTTGATTCCACTCTGGCCTTTGCTTGTACTATTTTTTTTTTTGAAGATTTTTATTTCAAAGTCTAAATGAAAACGAAAGGGAGATGAGCGTACATGAAAGTTGTGATCTTTCACCACACATCTGTATAAAGTCTACATTTAGACAAGGAATCAATAGTCCTGTTCTATGTCCTATTCTATTATATGTCACCTAATTTTCACGAGTGTTTGACTAAAGTTAATCTTTTAATTTTTGGTGTGTAGAAATGTCAACAATTCCTTTAGATAAGTCATGGATGAACACACGGGGAAGTGCAATGTATATATATGGCGTTAGACAATTCCAAAAGTTTGTTGATGATAATGCAAATGGAGAGAGTCTTTTTCCTTGCCCATGTGTTCGATGTAGGAACTCGAGGGGAAACATTAGTGTTGACGACATTGGTGTTCATTTGTTAAGCCATGGCATTGATACCAATTATGTCACGTGGATACATCAGGGAGAGAATATAAACAAGCAGGTGATTGATGTACCTATGATTGAAGTGGTTGAACCTGATGATGCCTTTGAATATCCTAGGATGAGCGACCTAGTTGATGATGTATTCCTCAACATGTAAACTGTGGAGGCTGATGATGGGATAAATGACTTGAATGACACAGTCGAAGAATGTTTTGGCGGTAATCCAGAAGGTGGTCCGGAATTTTCTTGTGAACCTGGGACAATTATGAACAAGAAGTATCAAAAGTATAAGGAAAAAGTGATTGTGCCTTTGTACAATGGGTGTCCTAAAGATAAGACCACGTTGTCCACCATTATTGAATTGCAGAATTTCAAGACTCGTTTTAGTTAGAGTGGTAATAGTGTGACAATGTTGTTAAAATGGCTAAAAACCTTATTGCCGGATGATTGTAATTTGCCAGATAACTTCCCAAACATGAAAAACACAATTAAAGATATGGGGATGGAATGTAAGACAATACATGCATGTGCCAATGGATGTATACTCTATTGAAAAGAATATGAGGGTCTGGTTACTTGTCAAAAATGTGGTTTTGGTAGGTATAAGGTTTATGTGGATGACGATGACAACGATTATCTGGCGTGCTCCACGACAAGGGATTCAACAAAGATGTTGAACATCGTCGTGCTCCACGACGATTATCTGGCGAAGAAGTTGAACGAAGGATAGTGAAAATTTTGGAAGGTAGTTCTACACAAGGTAGGGTTAGTGGTCAAAAGCGCAAGAATATGGTTGATAATGATAACGTCAATGATGAACCAACCAATAACATTGCGCCACCGTGGTCTAGAAGGTCCATTTTATTTGATTTGTCGTACTGGAAGTTTGTTGAGCTACGACATAATATTGATGTGATGCATACTGAAAAGAATGTCATTGAACACTTATTGAACATATTGTTGAATGTCTCTAAGAAAACAAAGGATGGTGAGAATGCTCGAAAAGATATGGAAGACAGGGGAACTCATAAGAGATATTGGTTGAGCCATGACACTGAAATGGGAAAAACTTCAATGCCAAAAGCATCATTTGCCTTGATCAAGAAAGAAAAAAAATATTTATGAATACACTAAAAGAGTTGAAATTGCCGAGTGGATTTTCATCCAAGTTGAGTAATTGCGTTCTTGGCAATCCCGTGGAGCTAAGAGGACAGAAGTCACATGACTACCATGTCATTATGTAACATTTACTTCCAGTTTTGGTTAGACATGTATTTCGTGACAAGAAGGATAAAGATTTATGAATTGCTATTCAAAGAATTAGCTTATTCTTTAATATCTTATGTGCTAAAGTAATCAACAAACCATATCTTCAGTTGGCACACAAAGGTGTGATTGAGGCAATTTGTGTCCTTGAAAAGGAGCTTCCGCCTTCATTCTTTGTTATAAGTGTGCATTGCATGGCTCATCTAACCGAGGAAGCGATGCTTGGTGGTCCAGTTCGATATCGATGGATGTATCCCTTTGAGTAGTAAATAACTTTTCTAATTTTAGTGCACGTCATCACGTAATCTTATTATATTATATACTAATCTATCATTTTATTTATGATTGATAGGTTAATGAAACGATACAAAGACTATGCTAAAAATTTCAGATACATAGAAGGATCAATAGCAGAAGCATACCTTGTAGATGAATCTGTTACATACTGCATGGAGTATATGACAAAGCCATGGTTCGGAACTCACAAACACAGTCAAGAAGAGTGGCTTGATGTAGATGATGAGTATGCTGATGAAAAGCCATTGGATAAAGGAAAAAACTATATGCTAAATAATGTACAATTTAAACAAGCTCGAAGATGGGTTTTCAATGCACTTGCTGATTCGAGTGATTGGGCAGAGTAAGATATATAATATTTTAGTTTTTTTAATAACTAGAAATCTAGAATTATGATAATATGGTAACTTGTGCATAAAATACAATGAATATTGCATGGAGTTGGCTACACAAAGTAAAAAAAAAGGGTCAAGGAAATTCGTTGAGAAGGCCACTGATTTTATTCATTGGTTGTGTAATGAGGTATTTTATAATGTGTATTTATTCATATATATAATTTTTTTTTCAGATTTCAGTTCTAAGATGATTTGTTTTACAATGTAGTTGGAGATGGTTTCTACAACAATCAAAGGAAAAAAAATGATAAAGTGTTCGTAATCCTTGATAATTGTTGAAATGCTCCATGAGCTTCTCCTCTGTTGTCTCCCATGAAATCCCTCCGATAAAGAGCATCTGCAAGTTTTATAAATATCATACAATGTTTCGCCCTGCATAAAAACAAAGGCACTTCAACTAGTAAAAAAGAGTAAATAATTGACTGGAAGGCGTTAAAAATATCATACATAGCCACCCACCCTTTAAAGACAAGCCCCCCCTTTCTTTTATCCTTTTTTTTCTTTCCAAGAGCGAGATTTCCCCTTCGTTCCCTTCTTCTCCAGCGAATCGTCGTTGTATTTGCCATTTTCTTCCCCCAAATCTCACCTCCTCCTCCTCATTTTTCTTCCTCTTTCCCCCTTCTCCTTCTTGTTGCGATTTTTCATTTAAGAAAATCTAAATTTCAGATTTGTGTGGGCTTATTTGTTGTTGGTTTTGATTGATCGGTTTTCGTAGCTCCGATCAGCCGTTGAGGGGCTTTTGTGGCATCATTTGGAGCCCTTAGACCCCACATGCAAGGGTGATTTCGGTGTTGGCCGGATTTTTTCAAAAAATTAGGGTGCATGTTCGTTTTGAGGGTTCTTCGGCATGGATCCGGACTTTGGGTGCGTGGGTGAGCCGCACATTCGTGACTCTGAGTGTTCTTAGACCTATTTTCGGCCTGTTGTGCGGTTTGGAGGCTATCAGACCGGAGTAGGGAGCGTTTCGGCGAGTTTTCGCCAAACTTTGGGTTTCGGAGGGGTGTTTGCCGAATTTTTATTGCCTGTAAGTTTTTCTTTCAGTCACGCGCCACTGCTAATTTTTTTTTCAGTTTTCGGTTAGTTTGCTCACCTTTGAGTCTGCCTTGCAGTTTAAAAAAATTTCGTGGTCCCGCATTCGCTGTTTTGCGAGTTGAGAGCTTCGACCGGTAGGAATTGGGTTCTGAAAACCCATTCCGCTTAGGTGAGTGGAACTATAATATTTATTTTGAGAAATAACTATATGAAATCCATAATTTAAGTTTTACATCATACCGTCGATTGTGTACAATTGAATCCAAATTCGAAATTCGGGGTTTTCAGATATTTCGATGATTGTGTTAGTTATTTGTGAATGAATTACGTAATGGGTTTTCTGAAAGCATGATATACTTGAATGAAAACGAATAGTGAATGAATTTTGGTGTGATTAGGCTTTGGTGTAATGACATTGGACTTGTATGCTTCGTTTTCGAGTTTGCATAGTATGTCATGTTTTTACCGTGGATTGCCGAGTCTTGAGCATGTATGATAATCAACTCGTATAAATTTATAGTGGTGAATTGGGTCATGTTGGGACCCTGGCATAGTCGTGGTTATGTAAAAATTGCTGAATTGATTATGATTGCTTGTCTGTTACCTTTGATTATGTACAGACTCGCGCATTTGTGCATGTGGATGTTAGTGTAAGTGTCTTTACCCCGCTATAATGCCTGTTGTGCCGATGCTTAGGAGGTTGCTCGCATCGTGAGTTGCATGGTGCTCGAGATGAATCGCACCAGACATTGTGGACGCTATTGCATGTGGCAAGCTTGCTGAGGTGCGGTGAGCTCCCGCACGCACTTGCCACTAGAGAGTGCAGTAGGACGGGTCCCGGAGGACGTGCTTTGGAGATTACTCGCTTTTCCTCCCAGCGCGCTTGAGTTTGATTGTGTAAGGTTGGCCGTGTTAGGCCAGTCGTTCGGGATGTTTGAGTTTGTATCCTGGCAGATGGCACCCCATTAGGATACAAACAAGCCCGAAGTGGTACTGGTGCACGTTGTGGGATGTGTCTGGGTGAGACACATTCGTAGGGTATGCGGATACCTACGATATGAGACACTTATACATAATTTTACAGAATTTTTGGTTTCGACTTGATTGCTATACCTAGGAGACTATGAAGAATTATGAGATTGTCTATTTTCTTCGCTTGATATTTACCATGTTTGAATCACAGATAATGATCGGCATATCTCATAAACTTGTAGTTATTGTTGAATCTGAAATGCTTGTGTTGGTGCTTAAACTTATAACTATTATCCTTAGAGACACGATGTGATTTAGACTTTAGAACTTGTTACTTATCCTTTATTGTCTGGCATGAATTTTCCTTGTATATTATTCTGTTATTTGTATTTAGTTCGCTCGCACCAGCTAGCTTTGTGCTTTGTTGACCCCGCAAGGGGTGTGCTTCTATTGGAGTGCAGGCAGTGTTGGCGTTCCTGCTGATCGTGGCACTTAGGCCCCGTTTTCCGTTGTAGGCGCATTTTCTGCTGTTTGGTCGTGTCCACCTTGTACGGGTATGTTTTGCTTCCTCTGTGTTATCAGGTGTACTATATTGTTATACTAGATGCTTGTATATTGGTTTTGTCGCTATGACTCTGGCAGGGCGAATCAAATATACTTATTTTGCTCAAATTTTTATCATAGTTTTTATTTTCGTTTCATTCTCATATCAAGAATGCGTTATATTATGATGTTGTGGCTGGTTACGATCCGCCTGTATGGGTGGGGGCGTGACAGTGGGAGTCTTCTACCCGAGTCAGGGAGCCAAATGGGTGAGCAAGTTTTGCTCAATTTTTATCAGGAATGGTCAACTTTTCCACATGCAGACCAGCAGCTAAACGAGACTCCAAAAACAACGACTCCAACAACAGATCAGCAGCTAAACAAGACTCAAAAAACAGAGCTTGCACGCTCTGTTTCAGCAGTGAACAAAGACGGGTTTGAGATCAAATCTCAACAATTGGGAGGCGCAAAAAAAGGGGCAGATTGTCTACAGACAACGGAGAACTTGGGCCTCGTCGCAATGAATCAAATTGAGCATGAATCTAGTAGTAGTTCTAGGCCGAATGGAGAACACCATATCAAACCCGGTGATGCCGGAATTCAGTCAAAACAATTGGTTTCACTTACTCATGAGGAGGTGAGGTTGCAAATAGATAATTCTATCAACTTGGTTGAGGAAGGTCGCGCTAAGCGGAAAAAAAAGAAAAAAAAAGAATATCAATACTTTCGAAAGCGCCTCAAAAGATAGTGATGCGACTAAGTCAGCTTCGGAGGTAGGGTCGGAAACTGTAGCTATCAAGGATTTAGAGTTGGGGGAGCAATCAGGTGAAGAAACTAAGAAACCAAAAGTCAAAATGGCTGTGTCTCCGGTCACGCGTCGTAAGACAAAGAAGGGTACTTCTTCCTCCCGCGTTTAAGATGATTGAAATTTTTTTGTTTTGGAATGCTCGAGGGGTCGGTAATAGAGCCACGAAAAAACGGTTAAAAATTATGGTGAAGGAAAATAATGTTAGAATTCTTATGATAGCAGAGCCTATGATTGAAGCGAGCAAATATATGGAGGTTCGCAATAAACTTAAGCTTGCGGGGTTCGCCTCTAATGACATGTTGGGTGTTAAAATATGGATCCTTTGGGATGCTGCACTGGACCTCTCAATTGTGGACATGTCGGACCAGATCATTCACTGTCAGGTAATAGATTCTACTTCAAGAGTTTATTTAATTTCTTTTGTTTATGCTAAATGCTCGGTTGAAGAGCGAAGGGAACTTTGGTCAAATATGGTTACTCATGCTTCTAATCATGACCTACCATGGATGGTTGGTGGGGATTTCAACACTATTTTAAAATCACAAGAAAAGATTGGGGAAGTGGAGTCGTCCTTGTTTAGTATGTCTAATTTCTCAGATTGTATTGAAAATTGTGGATTGATTGACTGTGACTTCACGGGACCTAGATTCATTTGGTCTAACAATAGGCGAGGAAGAGACCGTATTTGGGCTAGACTTGATAGAATTTTTGTTCATTCGGCATGGTTGACAGTATTGGCTAACCCGAAAGTGGAACATCTCAGCATAACGTTTTCTGATCACTCTCCACTGCTGGCATCCATGCCTACTCAGGTGCGAACAGGTTTTATCCCATTTAGATTCCTTAATATGTGGATGACACATCCTGGGTTTCTAGCGCTGGTCAGAGAAATATGGTTTCTGATTTAGGTGATATGAAACCTATTGAAAAAATTGATGTTAAGCTTAAAATTGTGATAAGGGCTCTTATACAGTGGAACAAGATGGTATTTGGTAATGTGTTTAGCAGACTGAGATCTCTAGAGGATGAAATGCAACAATGGGAGACTATTCTTCTGGCGGGCTAGGATAATATTGGTAATAATGGCCTTAATGTTGCTGCAAACTGGGACATTAATGCTTGTTGTAATCCGAGTCGTTGTCAGGAGGAGTACAGATTAGCTCTAAAACAAGAGGAGCTTTACTGGATTCTGAAGTTGGGAGAAAAATAATACAGTGAAGGGATTATAGCTTCTAAAGTTTGGGAATAATTTACATGGGTGAAGAAGAAAAATGGTTTTGTTTGGTTTGTTAAGAAATTATAAGGGGAGAAGTGAAGAGAAAATGATGTTTTTTGGTTTTTTACGGTTTTGGGGTATTCTTAAAAAAAGAATATGAGTTGGATTTATTGAGGGAGAAGAAGAAAGACTCAGTACAGTGCACCATTGATTTTGTTCATGGTGCTTTAGTGAGAGACAAAGACTTGTGTAACAGACAACATATAAACAGAGAAAAATCACAAGGATTTACATACCTGTAACTTCAAAATCGGGTTCCTCTTCTGCAACCAAATTGATGCAAGGGTTCCTCTTCTCTATCAAAATCAAAGCCCATACTAGAAGGAGGAGGAGGAGTAAGTATTATTGCAGTCGTAATGATACAGAAGAGAGGGTCGTGAAGAGAAGAACTAGTGGGCTTTAGGTTTGTGGGATAAATAAGTTCTTTGTGCATATAAGAAAGACATACATGACCAATTTTTATTTCCTCAATCTTGGGTTTTTTTTTTTATTTTCTCACACTTGGGCTGGGCTTTGGATGAAATATGACGAGATGTTAATTTTCCTCACCAAATGTATTTCATTTAGGCATCAAATTTCCCTCTCTCTGTTGTTTGGCGATTGTGAAATGTTTATGTGAGGAATTGGAAACCAAAATTTCACTTAAAAAATAGGCGACGACTAGTAAAATTTCCCCACCTAAACACTAAAATGGTGACAATTTTTGAAGAGTCACATATAAGTTCGTCACCTAATGCCAGATTTCTTGTAGTGAATGGTGTAGGGTTTGGATTTTTCGATTTCTTGTAGGCATCCTTTTTTTGATTCTAACTATAGTCATAAAATGAAGAATGTTGACATTGCGAGGAAGAGAATAAGAAGGGAAGAAGAGAAGAAAAAAAGACAAACATGAAGAGAAAGATAGAAATTAGGAAAAAATATTAGGATGATAATTCGTTTGCAAAATAAGAAATTAGAGCTCGTTATATATCCATCCTAGTAACTTCTAATCATTCTAACATTGAAAAAAAAATTTCAAACCTATCTATAATATTAGAGCTCGTTATACAATTTTTTATTTATTTATTAATCCATGCCCGAAGGCTACAACATTGTTGCCACTTAATATCCTCGTCACCTCCATCTCTCATAGAGACTTGCTTTCGCTCCGGTCCATCGCCTTCACCTTGCATGAAGACTCGTTTTTGCTTCGCTCCGGTCTAGTCCATCTAAACAGCTGCATTCAATACCCAAAGGCTTATCAACGGCGAAGGAAATGTGCGCCTAATAATCGGGTGAAAACTTACAAAATCCTAACTGGTGAGTCTCGAACCCGCGACCTCTCACAAGGACAGTGAATGTCCGACCAACTGAGCTACAATTGGTGGACGAAAATGAGAATTTTTTAAAATAGATTATTTCAAAATTAAAAGTAAATCATGAAGTTTATATTTTAAACGAGAATTTATTAAAATAGAAACTTCATGATTTACTTTTAATTCAGAAATAATCAACTTAATATTAATTGAAATAAGAAAAAAATTAATTTTCTAGAATTAATCAACTTTTTATTCCTCTTGTTGGATAACATTTGCAAATTGTAGCAATAGGTGATTTTAAAAGCTAAACCCCATGGTAGTGATGGGGAAAGTGAATCCTAGCAATTTTTGAAACATATGTTTTAATGCTCCTTAATTAGGAAATGAAAAGCTACCTTTATGGGCTACTTGATGACTTCATATAAGCATTAATTGCAAATTAAGCAACAAAGTATCCTAGTTAGGTCGCTAGACCATTTTTATTGATTTCTCAACCATTTTGAAAACATCAAAGCCTTAAGATTTTATATGCACTTGGTACAATGCATTTTACAAACTAAAGTAAATGAATACATAACCAATTTTACAAGGTGTTATGTAAACAAATGTAATCATATTTGTTTGGAACATACCAAGTGATGAACCTAATTATCTACATCAAAAAACTTATTATTAAATGCATAGTATAGATAACCTATATTAAAATAAGAACCTGGATATCATCTTAGTTACACAAAAGGTATATCACATCGTTAATTTTGTATACAATAAAATATGATGAATTTGTGAAATATCAATCATAATCAAATTGTATAAAAATAGTACTAGTAAACAAACTCAAATTAGTCATCCACATCCAAAAATTCATTTCATTTAATCACAATTTATGGTGATGGACTTTAATTCCTAAATAAAAAAATGACTTGAGGGACACAATAGTAGATTTCTTATGCTTGAAATGTTTATTCAAAAGTCATTTTTCTTTGGTCAAAATTTATGTCTTAAAGCCATCCACCAATTTAAACTCATTAAATATACGAGATTTCAATGAGATTATATTTTATATCCAAGGTTACAATGAGATGCTTTATGAATAACATTTATCTCAAACAAGTGATATTACACGATTGATTGTGCTTTAATTAAAAAATTGTCTAGATTTACCTTTTAAATTTTTTTATCAAAATGGTGGCCTTTATATTGCTTATCTAAAATTTTGCAAATTATAATATTTCTATAATATATTTAAATCTGGGATAAGATCTCATATTTCAAAATGCGCAATTCTAAGATAATTTTTTCCAAAAATAAATAAATAAACTATGAGTTGTACACTGGATATAAAAGTGGTCCTCTATTCATCGTCAACTTGGCAAAAATACATAAATGCATTTAGTGCTGGATGGGCCCCAACCAGAAAAGAACGACTACTATTCAATTTCACAAACTTTTCTAATATCTAGGTTCATCTACGGTCAATGCAGAGGGGAAGACAATCAAACCAAGCTGACAACAACTCCATTTAGTCTATGTTCTTTTACGTTACAACCCTCCCACATGGGTTGATTTACATTACAACTGAATTTGTCACTAGTAACAACCGATTTTACTCTCATGATGGTCTTTCTATCTTTCCCCAAATCAAATAAAAGAAAAAAAAAAACTTGTGTCTTTTTTGCTCTCATGATGGTCTTTGTATTATAGTATTATGTATAACCAAGGGAGATATGCTCATGTTATTCTTCTTGTTCTCACTGTGACTCTCTTCTTCATTTTCGTTTGTCTCTCGCTCTTGGTGTTTTTATTATTCTTCTTCTTCTCTGCTTCTTTTGCGGTAGATCGAGCAAAGGAAATTATGACTAGAGCTAGTCGCAAGGTTTACTTTCAATTTTTGTCCATTTCTTTAATGCTCACAAATTTAGCAATTTTAGTTATTTTTGTATCACCGTTGTGGTTAAATTTAACATGGTTTGGTTATTGATGACTACAATGTTTAAGTATTTTAATTGCATGATACTGATTGAAGCAAGGACCCTAATAATTTAGGGTTTTTAGTGGTGAAGTTATGTTTGATGAAATGTGTAGTTTTTGAAGTTTGAATTATGAAGATCGGTAATTTGAATGGGTTTGGTTGATTCAATGGAGATTGTTCAAATTGAAGAAATATTTTCCAAGATCATACCTTGGAGATCATACTAAAAAAGTATTTCCAAGACTTATCTCCAATATCATGCTATTAAAGAAGGATCTTAAAGATATAATCTTCAGTGAAGATCCTTCTATACTAGCACGATCCTTGAGATATGGTCTTGGGGATAGTTTTCTAGTATGATCTGATCTGATCTTGGAGATAATTTCTCAATAGTTTTGCTATGATTGATAACAATGCAAGCTAATTTAAGTAGTGATTTTGCAAGGTTTGTTTCTTGGGCAATTTTGCATGATTTGCTTCTTGGCTGAATTTGCATTGAAAAGCAAACGAATTTTTTAGGAGGAACTTTGATTGCTAGCAATCAATTTGGTGTTTTTAAAGAGATTTAATTAATAGTTTATATGCGGGGGAAGAGAATTGTTAAACTTCTTTAGATTTGGTGTTTTAGTGGGTTGTATAAATCTGGGACTCTTGTTTCCAGTTGATTAAGTTTTTAACTAATGATCTCCTTCATGTTCTTGATGTGCAAAATAACATTTTGGATGATGTTTGATGTGTGAAATTTTTTAATCCATGGGGGAACTGCAAAAGTTACAATTGTGTTGGAAGATCTAAACATTGAAAGATTGTACTTTGTTTTGCAATAATAACAAAGACGTGAGTGTCGACTAGGTTGAATGTGTTCGATATGATGATGCCTCATTTAAATTCCATGCCTTGCAAATTGGCGCGATGTTCGTATTTGTCTTTGCTTGATAAGAAACAAAAAAACTAGGAAACCATGTTTTTGCAACCATGTTTTGTTACCGGGGTGACGTGGCATGATCTCGAAAGAATGATGAATCCCCAAAGATTTTATGTGTATCTCGATGTTGTAAAAAACTCCTCTAACGATGCCACATCATCCTGGTTGTAAAACATGGTTACAAAACTTGGTTCCCTAGCCTCACTCGATAAGAAGTTGTAAGATCTTTAACAATGATTTGTTGCATGCATTATAGGATCTTCTCGTTATGCCTCAGATTGCTTACGTAGTATATCATTCCCTTTATTCTAGCTTTTCCTTTATCGTGTGCCCCTTTTTCATGTTATTTTGGTTATGAAGTTCATAGTTGATTTCGGTATTACTTATACCACTGACAATGCACTTTACAACGTTGTTGATTGTTGCCCTTTTTGGAGGAAACGACATTCATTCCTAGATTTGGCCAAAAAAGTTGTTAGAATTTGATTTTTCGTAGAAAAATAAAAGTTTCCCACTTGCATGATATGACTTAAACCATTATAAAATATGAGTTTTTCACAAAACATGAATCGAACCCTCTACAGAACAAATCTGGGAAAATGAATATGACTGGTGCAAAGTCTATGTTTCTATTTCTCAGTATATGGGTTGCACAAATACGAGTATGCGTGTCAAACTTGGGCACGATGTAGAGTGTTGAACACGACGAATCTCAAAGGATATGATTCGGCTATTCACGAGCATATGGTTGTGTTCATTAATTATAATTTTTTATCCACATGATAAATATGAAACTTATGATGTAAGCAATCAATTCTAATAGTGTGCTATATTCACTAAGAAATTGCAAACATCTACGAATAATAATAAACTACTAGGCTATAAACTAGAGTTTTATTGTTTACGTAGGCTATTTTCTCAAATTGCAAGAGACCAAGTGTCACACAAGTATCTTTGTTGTGTCGGACATGGATATGAGTACACTACTCTTTTAGAGGTATCCGCACAACCCAACTTAGTATCAAACAAAACCTAAGTGTTATCTTATCCTCATGCAATTAAGACTCTTATAAAGATACCTTATTAAAAACTCAACATGCATTTGAAAATGATATGAAATGGGATAGGAAAAAAAAGGGCTAGAAAAGAAACCTGTCAAATGCACCCTATAATTTTGATAAAATATCCATTTAGCATAGTAAAGGTTGACATTTGAAAGAATTCCAAAGATATTAGGAAGTCACTTATGTTTTGTCATGGTTGTCCTACATGGTCAATGCTCATGTCCTCCTTGTTATGAATAGATGTAGATTGATAGACAAAGATGCGAAAGGTTTATATACTTGGTATTAGTCATATATATTGGAGGAATTTTTATTACAAAGGTTGTTTTCTGTTTCCTTAAGACACGTTTTACTAGTGATGGGGTTTAAATATCTTCTTGTGAATTGGGCAAGGTTGTTAGTTTTATCTAATCCTTTGTGGGATATATTTTGGTGCAATTAAAGTTCCCTCATCTTCACATCATAAGGGAGGTGTCGAGGTGTTGCCACGACAAAGCCTTTTTCAAGGATAAAATTTATAGATATCTACTAATTTGAACTTTTTTTCATGTTGATGTGTGAAAATGAACTTGGTTGCAATTTAAGTTGTTTTTGTACATACAATTTATTTATTTATCTGTTATTGTTATTGCTTTGGTTTTCTTTTTGTGTAAGTTACAATTCAAATAGTACCTAGGGGCGCCTTAGAGGGTTTGGTTACCCTCCAACTTGACTAAGGTATGACCTAGTGAGGCTTTAAGGCTAGGCTTTGTACTTGAAAGAAAAAAAAATGGAGCCTTTGTAGCCTTGGAGGAACCCTAGACAACATAAATTCTCCTCCTAGATTACTTCATATTTAAGGTTTCTATTAGGTGAGAGTTGTCTAGTAATAAAACCCAATAAGAGCTAAAAAGTATTAGTTTTTGGGATTGCTCCAAAAACCCTCATACATTGTTCACTTTCACTAGAACACTCGGACCTAAAATTTCTACTCTCCTCATCAACAATTTACTTCAAAATTTTGACTAAATTTAAAATTTATAGTTCATTGATTCTTAAAAAAAAAATTAGTCTTTATATAATTATATATGAAATTGTAAGCAAATTTTTATTTTTATTTTTTTGCATACATGATATGACTATACATGGAATGATATCTCTAGTTGTCATTTTATAGATTTTCAAGGATAAATCAGGAATTTATTTATTTATTTATTTTTAACATTTGCGTGAGTTATAGTCATGTGAAGCTTTCACTTTACTTCTAATTTTTCTTATTGCTTCTCACATCTCACTTTAAGTGGCGAGGGAGTCCTTGCTTCAACCTCATCATGATTACACTGCTCGTGAAACTCCTAAACTTTGATTGAATCCATGGTTTCTCTTCTATGGAAGGAGGATAACGTTAAGCAAGTGTGATGATGCCATTATTCCTTACATGATAACTTTAACGTGGTTCTAGCAGAGATCATTAAAAACTACTAAGGTTTCAAGTATCATTGATGTTGTGTTTTGTAGACCCTATTTAGCAATTAACTTTTCATTTCTTTTTTATTTTTATTGTGAGACTCTTACTCGAAATTGTAGTTCAGCTATTTTGTTTCTTAATATGGTGATCCTGTCATATGTTAGTTGCTCATTTTGATCTAGTCACTGTGTAGTAACCCTTCCGAAACTAGTTATCCTTCTGCACTACAGATTTTGAAGTGGAGAGGTGTGGAGGGGACATAGTCTGAAACTTTTCGTGGGGAGGTGAGGAGGGGACATAAAGTTACAGTCTTGGAGGTCAAAATTGGTTGCTTAGCCAATGATAGAGGGTGAATTGGGATTAAGACCTTCAAGAAGATAAATGTTGCAATTTCTTGTAAATGTCTTAGGTATACCATAAGGAGTCGGATAACTTATAGAGGAATTTTTTTTAAAAGCGAATTATGATGGAGATGGACTATAGTGGATTCGTCCTCATCGTTCTTGGCGATGTGGCATGAGTTTTTGGTGTGGTTTTTCAAACGGAGTTGACTAATTTATTAAAAAATGACATTCTTTTCACGTGTGTTTTAATATGTTACATGTCATGGTGTGGTGGAGTCTCGGGATACTTTTTCCATTGTAGACTTGCTAGTTCATTATGAAATATTTTCTTGAGTGTGTTGCAATCACTGATATTATGGCATTCCGTTATGACATTTCGCTTGAGGGAAAATGCCAGTTTTATTCTATAGGAAGGAAAATACTATGGGCTCTTATTTCGTATGTCATTATATGGGTACTTTGGCAATGGAGAAATGGCTCCCATTTTTGGTGACATTCCCTATTCTAGGGATTGCATTGTGATAGATGTTGTGGTTTTCCTTTAGTTATCTCTATTCTGCTATCTAACGCTTCAAAGGGATTTGGGTTCATAATTTCATTATTAGTGAGAATATGATTATGATTCAAAATATAACATTTTCTTGTCGTATTCAGGGCCCTTGTGCCTTTTTTAGTTTTTTCTTATAAGTTTTGAACATCTTCTAAAAAAATCACAATTTCATTATAGTGAGAATATGATTATGATTCAATAGATATAACATTTTCTAGTTGTCTTCAGGGCCCTTATGGCTTTTTAGTTTTTATTCTTCAAAGTTTTGAACATCTAAAAAAATCACGATTTCATTATTTGTGATATATGATTATAATTCAATAAATATAACATTTTCATCTTGTATGCATGTGACTTTCTTAGTTTAATTTTTTTCTTTTCTTTCCTTTTAAGTTTTGAACATCTTCTCAAAAAATAGATGAAATGAAAGTTGTTTTCATCAAACTTTTTTTGGGAGTATATTCTACTATTCACTTATTCCTTGAAATGAAAGTTGTATCGTCGAAATTGGGGCACTAGTAACAAAGCTTGAAGACAACACCGAGATCCTGGATATCAATCTTTCTTTACCTTTTTAAAGGGTTTTAGTTTTTGCTTTCTTAATTCTATTTTAGTCCACTCAGAGTCATGATATTTCTTTGTACAAATTTCCAGGCACAAGAAAAAATGCAATCTGCTCTCAGAAGTCCAAACCATAATAGGATTTTTTTATGGAGGAAGTAGTAGTCATTCTCTGACTAGACAAGTTTTAGAACGGAATAGGAGCAAAGCTTCTTTGAGAGTAATACATTTGTTGCAATGCTAAGTTTTATCCTTCAGCCATCCTACCTACTTTTATCATCTATTATTACTTTATGTATGTGAGTGACTTTTCTTTTCTTTTCTAGGATCATGAAGTATCTGCCCCGGCCACTGATGAAAGGAATTCAGATGAAAGGTAATGTAATGTTGTATTGTGATGTTGAACATGCTTTTTTTTTCTCTGATTTCTGATGCACTATACTATGAAGCAGAATTGGGTCCTTTGTTGTAGTATTTACTATTAGAATTACTTATTAGAAAAGTAAGATCATAGTTTTGAAACCCAATTAGGTCAGCCTGATCAAGCTATGTTCCGTACTTGAGACACATTGGATCATTTTAATGTGGTCGATGACCAATGCTCCCAAACTATTGCATTTGTTGGATGATATTGATTAAGATCATGGACGAGTTTGATCTTGTTGGATGACTTGGGAGTTACTCAGTGCTTCAATTGCATCACTTTTACTCATCTTGCTTGGTATCCATCTAGTCACCTGACACATTGTATTGATGTGAATTTGAGCTCATACAGTGGAAGCTCCTTCTGTGTCTTCCCATTTTTTCAGTGTCGTTTGTCTAGAAGAAATATCAGCAAGCAGGTAACCACTGACTCCTTATGAGTTATAGTTATGTTGAGATATCAGCAAGCAGGTAACAAGTTTTTCTTTTCTGTATAACTAAAGAGTATTTCTTAATCCACCTCTTATCCTTATCGATGTAGGTGCATGGTCCTCACATTCGTTACAGTTGACCCGGAGTAAAATTTTAAAATCGTTGTACCCCTTGTATCTGTGCAAGATCCTGACCAAGATTCTGTAGCCAATTTTCTTTCTCCTGCGTCTGCAAATTCATTCCTGACTGATTCTCGGCCATTCTTATACTCCACAGCCATTAGCCGACAGAACATTTGGGGAATATGATCTGGGACAGTCAAGTGACAGTGGCTTGGTAAATAGAAGAGCTAAATTGTCAAAGGATAGTGGGGATTCTTCTCAGCAGAACTCTTTTGTTTCCAGTGATCGCTCTACTTCGACCTATGATAACTTTGATACTACTTGGTTGCCCGATCTAGCTAAGGATAAGTCCTTAGTTGAAAAGTCAGCAAAGAGGAGTTCAAGAAAGAAAGCAAAAAAGAAGGGAAAACAGTCCAAGAAATCGCATAAGACTAGATCTTCAAGTTTAGAAGCTTTATGTGAGACAGATGATCATGAGGCCTCTTTCTCTGAAACCTGTACTAACAATAATATGACAAGGGAGATTGGTTCAATAACAATCAATAAGTTAGCTGCGAATGATGTGGTGAATGGAATTGCCGGCATCCCTATACGTAGACGGTCTTCAATGCCTATGACAATCTCATGTTCCAATGATGGGTTAAAAACATCAAAGTTGACAGGACCCTCTGCACCTCAGATTTTGAAGTGTGAAGATTCCATTACTAGTTCTGCAAACGAGATAGTTTGATTGCTCTCCGACTCTGAAGAAGTTGCATATATCAGTCCAAAACCTGGGAGTTCTGACGAATGCAATGGTCCACTATTGGATATAGCTTCTGGTGGTTTCAACAAAGATATGAACGCTAATGCTGGTGATGACAGTGAAGAACAGCCCATCTTGAAGGAAGATGATGGATTTATTCTTGGAGAGCTATGTGGGGCCAGCACCTACGGTACTTGCCAGCATCGACTTGAAAAAGAATATGTTTCTCATGGACATTACTCAACAGGTAGTATCAATGCTTATAATTGTGCTGAATTATCAGAATCTAGCATTCCAGATGGGGGCTGCAGTGAATTGAACTTGTTTGAACCTGTGACGAAACGCCGTAGTGGTAAAAAGGGTAGGAAACTGACTTCAAGTTATGTGCAGAAACCTAGCATAGGATTGAAGCAAGAAACTATCAATTCCAAAAAGGCATCTCATGTCAGCGGGACCAACTCAAAGGAGTTAAAAAACGTGAGTCCGCAACAGGAGTTACTGCAGGTTACATCTGAGACGAGTCATTATTCTTTATCTGGCTCAAAATCTAATTGCTGCATCGATGGCTCTAGAGAATGTCCTAGCCCAACTAACAGAGTTGACTCCACTCCTTCACCTGTCACTTCTGAGCAGGTGGATCAAACACAGATGCTTGTGATGCGACCTCAAGGGGCCCATGAAGAGCTTCATGTGAGTGATGTATCCGCCAAATTAGAAGCACAACTTTGCCAAAAAATGGACTAGTTCTGGATCTGCTGGACAGAATTGGATATCCGATGTGAGAAAAGAAGCTGCTAAGGAAGATTCAAGTGGAACTCATAAAGTTTTGATGTCGGATCTTGATGATTCAGTTTCTGATTGCAGTTCTATGAAGAATATCGCAGGAGAGGGATTGCATTCAAGGGCTGGGACGAATACCCTAGACACATATAGTTGCTCAAGCTCTCAGGATGTAAACAATGCAGCTACAGAAGATGAATGCCTTGTTAAGAAACTAAAGCAAAATGTTACATGGGCATCGAATGACAAGAATGGCTCGTTTGCAATCAACTTTACTCCTATATCGAATGACCGCATTACCTCTTTGGAATTTGAGAAGAATTTGAATAAGCTGGTCCAAGCTGCCAAGGATGCTTACCAGACACACTTGGTCTGCGAAGGTGTTCAGCTGGCTATTGGAGGTCCTCTTGCTGACTTTGAGAGACTTATTGAATCTGCTTCCGCAGTTTTTGGCAACTCCCACAATTTTCTCCCCTGCCACTCTTGCTGGGATCAAGCTATTGACGCTTCCCTTTGCAAACACGAGATTCCAAAAATTCCTCTTGGAAACCTTTGGCAGTGGTATGAAAGCCATGGGAACTACGGTTTGGGAGTGATGGCACAGAGATATTGGTATTCCAACGGAATGATCACTTACCAAGTTCCCTTTACTGCTTACTTTGTCCCCTTCTTGTCTGCAGTTCAGTTGTTTGGAAGTTCTTGCTTTTGTCCAAAGCTTCTTTTCCAGTATGTTGAAACTGAACCACCACAACTAAGACGGACATTATTTGAAAAGTAAGTTCCAATTACTTAAAACATGATATAGCTCACAACTTTCCTGCTATTGATGATTTATATCAGGTTCAGAGTCGTGTTTAAGTGATCCTTTGATCTCCTGTAGCTCTTACAAAACATAAACTAAGCTGAGTTAATAGATGCATCTTGATATGATTGTGGCCAACAGGATATTGGAGCTCATTAGAGGAGACGAGCCTTTAGATAGCCGAGCATATGGAGATCCGAAGACGCTGGGTTCCTCAAATCTGTAGAATCTCCACCCTTCATCCTGGTCAGTTAAAATATTCATTTACTATCTGCCTGCAAATGTTCACAGTTATTTGGATAATTATTGTGTAGCAACTGAAACAATTGTTTTTGAGTGAAAGCTAAGTCCATGTCCCAGTTCCTCTGTTCCTTACATTTAAACTCTTGATTGGTGGATTTTTAGGTACTGTGTTGCATGGTATCCTATTTACAGGGTACCCAATGGTGCATTTCGTGCAGCATTTTTGATTTATCATTCTCTCGGGCACTTGGTTCATAGAGCTACCTCATCTTACTTTTCCGATGGCGAAAGTTGCATAGTTTCTCCTGTTGCGGGCCTTCAAAGTTACAATGCTCAGGTATATACGCTCAACTTCATCTGATTTTTGTCAGTGGTTATTGATTAATTATTGTTATTGTTTAAAACACTTCCAGAACTGCTTAATTCACGTTCATGGTTACTTTTTCATTGCCATTTTATGTGTGTTTCCAGTTCGTTTTTTCTTCCTTTGTGTGTGGTTTCTGTAAAGTTTATAACCATTGTTCGTTTACATGCACATAAGAATCTTCGTATGTGAGTTGAAAAGGAAGGTAAAGATATATTGTTGAACACTTGAACTTGAATAAAATGTTTCCTAATTGAACAGGAATAAGCCATGATAAACCCCTGTCAGTCTGAGTTCCTTTATAATGATAAACCAATGAACTAAACCGATTGTTACTTGAAGTTATGTCACCATAAAACAGTCCAAGTATAACCCAACTGCTTTTGGATGCTTCACCGACCCACATATGCCAACTTTTAGCTCAGGATCAATGGAATGCTTGATCCCTTAGATTTGTGTCACGTACCTTAGAAAGTTGAATTCACTTTCATTGATTTCTTGATATAAGTCAGATATTTCACAGTCGTATCCTGAGTAAACATCCTCTTCCCATTCACCATATCTAGCTATGTCAATGGAATTCCCTACCCCATTATATGTTGATCGATATTCACAGTAGGTTATGATCTCATATGCTAATCGCATATGCTCTTGTCTAGGAAGCATGGGGACCGACAAGGATAAGATATGATGTCTCTAAAAAAGGAAACAAACAATGTGGATAAATGAAGTTATTTAAGATCACAAACTATTACACTGATATTCATTCATCGTAGTGTTTAGGTCAAAAAGTCAAAATACACATTAACGTGAAAGATTATGCGAGTCGAGTTTTTGCTTAATTGTTTTTTGTTATCTTTTTTCATCGTTGCAATAAACAAAATAAAGAGAATCGTTTGGGGAACCACTGAGGCATACTAACCCTATCGCACGTAGCAAGCCATGTTCGACATGTGTCTTGGAGAGTGTCCTACACAGACACGATAACCTAAAAGGACTGTCTATGCTTCCTAGATTCTCATAGAATCTCATCCTCAGGATTCAGGACTCGAGGCAGGGGTTCAGGACTACCAACTATTAACTACTAGCTACTCAAAAATCCCTAATTTATCACTTTACTCCAATCCACTTGCTTTCTTGACACTTGACGCTTCAGTGTCCCTTTCCTCCTCCACCTCCCTTAGCCTTATGCATGTGGGGATATAGTGGTATTGCACCTAGTATCTACTTTCCTACAATTCTTAACCTATGTATGAACAACACCAACATGGATACAAGGTGGACACACCTGAACATTAACATATTATTTATTTTTTAAAACAATAAGCTTTATATTATTAATCGTATTTTTTTCACTTGTAGATCAATAGTTCCATATGTGTATTATTAATTTAGCATAAAAATACATGTAACGTTTATACAGAATTAAAACCTTTTTGAAAAATATGTGAAAACAGTTGATGAACTTAACATGGGGTGTTAGTTGGAGTTAAATGCATGTCCGAGCATCAGAGTGACCATTACGTGTCTGACATGCAATTTTGTTTTTTAATCCTAGCCTCGCTGTTACAAAGATCTTAACAAATCTCCCATGCCATCAATTCTGGCTTTAGTTAAGAACTAGTAATCACTTCCGCTCCAACTTTGAATCGGTCTAACCTGTAGTTCCCTTCCTCCCCTCAAAAGTTTCTCTGCTAACCTCTTTGCAACTGTTACACTAAGAAAACCTTAAAACTGAATCTAGAGTTTTTCTCAGTCGGGGATTCCTTTGTTTGAAATGTTCTCAGACTGCAATGATATGCTCTATGTCCTGATAATCACCATTATTCTGTTTTGATTGCCTTTATTCAGTTATTTTTAATAAACTTGAATCCTAAAAGTTTTCATGTAGTAAATTATTCATTATTTGTAATAGTCATAATCAGTAGGTTCATTTTTATTTTTTCGTCAACCACCATATGCTGATTGACAATCCATCTAACACTGCCTTTCTCAAGTCGCTATTTTTTTGCAAATCCCAACATGGTCAATAGTTAAGGGTAATGCGCTTCTCCTTGTAGAATATGAAAGTGAGATGGAGTTTGTATTGATGGCATCCGTATCATAACTGAAATTATTTATTTTGCATATCCACAGGATGAATGTTGGTTCCAACTTAGGCCCAATGTGATGACCGCTAATTATGGCAAACACTGTTATTCGTATGAGAAACTCGAAATCTGAGAACGGGCACCATGATTATGTGTGGTTCACCACTCGTTGCCGCCGGTATTAGATGCCCATCTTTTCAGGGTTTAACTTCATGGTAGTCAGTTAACTTTAAAAATATAGACGAGTACAATATAGACGAGTACTTAACTTTAGAGTAAATTAACTTTAAAAATATAGACGGGAACAATATACCAACAAAAACAAAGTCTGTCAAGTAATGAACTAAACATAGGGAAGGAAGTGGCAATCTTACTGTTTGCATAGTTTATGTGCATGGATGTGCTTGGCAAAGATATTATGTTCTTAATACAGTTATTTTTATTTATAGAGTAGAAATTGTATCTTCAGTAGAAGTTTCTTACTTAATGAGCTTTCAGCAAATATGAGAATAATCAGTGTGTTGGTGTTTGATTTCCCTTTCTAATCTAATTAGAGATCTGAAATTCGCCAATTATATCAAGTACATTTTTTCAAATAGTTCATATCGCTAACCAGATTAAGAGGCAGAAATAAACACCCCATGAGAAGGAGTGTGTTATCACAACCAACTTTTGTTTTCCTTGATTTTGATTTGCTTTGATTTAATACTTGTACGTTTGTTTTGAAACTTGTTTACAAACTTGCAAGAGATGTATTTGATTCGATAATTGTTACTTGTTTTGACATTGCCCAAAGGATGCTTCCTAACTAGAAGAATGAAAATAGATTTGAAGCAGGTAGACACCAAAGGATTTGCCATTTTACAATCTAAGATGGTAGTAATAGATATTTAGACTTTATGTCCCATCATTTGTACCAATCGAGTCTTCAATTTGTCCGTTTGAGTTTCTCAGTCACCAACAACACTAAATCCATCACCGTTTGCTACCGCGAGTCACCCACAATGTCCACCATTGGATCTGATTCAGCCACCACCATCTACCTCGGCTTGCGCCAACAGGCGCCACCGATGGCCACTACTGAATGAGAATTACATAATTCTCTGGACATTTTGCCCATTTAAAATTTGAATTATTTTGGAGTCACTGTCCTCAAATGAAATTATGACTTTTTTTAAAAACAATTTTCAAGTTGAAATTAGGATTTTTTTTTTCAATATCAAAAAAGAAATCATCAGGTTGAAGATGTTCAGCTTTCGTGGACCTCGCCTTGGAGCCCCCTCTGGACATGGCAGAACTTCTCAAGAGCATCCAGAGACAAATCACCCTAGAGGAGTAAAGGACCGCCAAGAGGGAGACCGAAGGCAACAGGAAACCCTCATCTTCTAGGGACAAAAAGGAGGAAAACCTAGTGCCATCAGAGCACCTGCTGATCAGATTCAGCGGGGAGAAATGTTTTCCCATTGAGAACCGCGGCTGAAGAAGGTACTAGTTGCATCCCAACTCAAAAATCAAGGGTGATTTTGAGATCCCCACAATAAAATCCCAATTAAGGTCATATCCAAATTTTTTCAAAGATGACTTACCACTTTTTCGTCAGTCGTGGTCATGCTGTCTTAACTGTTATGTTTTGCATGTGCCTCACATCCAATTAGTTACATAATGGCAAGACTATCCATAGACATGTAACTCCACTTTAATTAAAAATATAGTTTTTTTTTAGTTTGACACTCATTACTTTATACCTATTAGAGTTTGGCCCTCGTTTTGAAAACTAATTGAGGCTAACACTCATTTTTCTGACGGAACCGTTAAGTCCACATAATTGACTGGTCAAGACTAATTTTTGGACCATTTTGCCATTACATTGGGTTAATTGAGTCTCATTTTTGGATAATTGAGTCTAATTTTTTGAACCCTAAAACCCAAAATTGTTGCCACCCCTCATTTTGTCTCTCTTCTTTCTCCTTGCAGCTCTTCTTCTCTTGGCCAGCAGGAACCCCACCCCCAAATCCGAACCCCACCATTACCTCCACATATGGAGACACCCCGAAACTGCCACTCTTATCACCGCTGCCACCTTTCCAGTTCCTATTCTTTCTGCTAAATGTGATAGAAATCTAGCTATACCCTATATTATCCACCTTTCCTGTTACCAACATTATCTAATCCATTGACATCCCTAACTAAAGGAAAACCATCAAATAAACAAAAATCTATTGATCTAATAGTCAAGAGAAAATACATTACATTCAAAGTCCAAACCAAGTTGAAACAATGCAAGGTCTCACTACACCAAAAATACCCATCCGCAACGGTTTGGGACCATGGGCGTAAGGCCTGGCCACGGCTTATAGGCGTGGCCATTTGAGGCATCGCCAAATCACCATTGACGGCTAAAAAGCGTGGCAACACATATTAGCCACGGTTTTATGTTCGAGGACGCTTGATGATTTGCTGCATTTAGCCACGGTTTTAAGCCGTTGCAAGCATAATGGACACGGTTTAAGCCGTGGCAAAAATGGCCACGGTATTAAGCCGTGCCAAGTGATGGAGAAAGACCACAGTTTTAAGCTGTGGCAAACATAATAGAAATGGTTTTAAGCCATGGCAAGGAATGGCCACGGTTTTAAGCCGTGGCAAGGAATGGCCACGGTTTTAAGCCGTGGCAAGTGATGGAGAAAGACCACGGTTGTAAGCCATGGCAAGACTGGACCACGGTTTTGAGCCGTGGCAACAATGGGACCACGGTTATAAACCGTGGCAAGCATGAAGAAGGAGCACGGTTGTTAGCCGTGGCAAATGGGACCACGGTTGTAAGCCGTGGAAAATATAAAGGCCCACGGTTGTAAGCCGTTGCCAGTCAAAACAAAATTCAAAAAAAAAAGAAATCTGGTTTGTTGCGACGGGTTGAAACCGTTACAAATTAATATAATCGAAAGAAAATTTTATATATTTTTTTTGTTGCTGCAGCAAAATCACAGCCCCACACCTGCAAAATCAGTCCTTACTAAGGTTTGTGTCATGCCTCCAGCACGAATAGGATTCCACAAACTATATGCTAGATAAATACAAAATCAACCGTAAAATGGAACTTGTCAAGTTTTGACGCCAAACAAAAACATGTAAACAATTAGCACTAATGTACAATAACAGGATTAACCTGAACAAATGGAACCTTGTTATATCATGTTTTGCTCGCATCTAAAACAAAAGAATTTCTCTATGTTTTTTCCAACAATACAAATCCACCTAGTTATAATGTAAGAAAATTACCATAACACAAATTGATTTCTCTCATACCTTCTATACTGCACATTCAGCAGCTGAAAATATCAAACCTATCACTGCAAATGTCTTAGCAGAGCTATAGCTCTTTCTTCCCATTTGCTTGGCTTCATGAACAAATTGTTTTTTTGTAGTCATTTGTTCTTGCATCAGAGGACTATCCAATGCCCCAAGAAGCATACCCATGAAGAACCCAAGCCCTCCTCCTACAAATTATACAAAGATAGTGAGCAATCAATTGAAGTGCTACATAACACCTAAATATTCAGATACCAATAAAAACCCAGAACCCCATAGTTCAAAAAATCATATAAACAAAAAAAGGTAACTTTTTTACATAATCAAAAGCAGTGCGCAAAAATAGTGACAAAAACAGTGCTGGAGTGTTCCCGACTTCTTTTGATGGTCATCACAGGATGCCAGGGTTCATTGCTGGAGTTGTCCTAGATGACAAAAACATGTATGTGCGCAATATGGATTGACACTGAACTCTTTCTACATTACCCAGTCACTAAAGCTTAAATTTGGGTTCACAATACTTCCTCAGTTGAAATATGGAATGCCTCAAGATTTGGAGCTCTCCAGCTCTTTCTCCCTTTGATGAGCTCGTGTAAAATAACTCCATGGGATACCAATTACAGAGTGGAAAATCACAATGGAAGAATCACTAATAGCTTCTAAATGGTGAAGTGGGTCAGTGTTGGTATTCTCAAAATGTGTTTATTTGAATAATAATATTTACAGCTTCCACATGATATTGTTATATCAATTTCCCTTCTTACTTCCTCATGTTATTTGTATATGCTATTTATTTTTCTTTAATTTCATAGATGAGTAAGTCTGTTGCTGACTATGCCAGATGACAAGAGACTAGAGACTGAACTTCAAAATATAAATGCAAATATTTTGCTGAAAGCAAAAAGTTACAAGCAGATTCAGGGATAAAAACAACAAAATATATTTGCTTCAAGACAAAGGATGACTAACCTTAGACTTGGATCACTCATGCAAGGTGTGCAGAACCACCCCTGGGTGCAGCTATATCCAGAGTTGATAGAGTATATCAACTGTGACATGAGGAAGCTCAAAAAAGATAATGTACATCTGAATAGCTTAAAAGTAAAACAGACTTTATTCTCAAGTTATAGTGTGAACCAGCTGGATTAACAACGAAAAAAAAGTGCACAAGAAAAGTGCAAAAGTAACATCTGTGTTCAATCAGGAGTGACCTAACCATCAAAAGCATTTTGAGCAGAAATACCATGCTCGAAACTCTGAACAAATACATGATACTTTTCAAACTGACTATAGACATACAAGAATCATGAATGCGGTACAGGCAGAAATAGATGATGACAGTGGATGAGTTAATGTTTATAAGAATATGAAATCGAATAGGAATAGACTGAATAGTTTCAGAGATTCATATCGAAAATCCAGAATTGTTGAACCTATCAAACCCAACCCACAATCCAACTGTCCCCGCCTCATCAAATATTTCTGGCCGAAGATCAAAATAAGCATCTACAGTCTTAGTAATATTCTGCATAAATCTGTTGTATGGGTTGGAGGAATGGTAAGTTGGTAATTAGTGGCTCATCGAGATGTTTAACCGCAGCCTTGACCTAAAGCCAAGCATGTAATGGGGCCATGAGGCAAATGCCCTTTAATTCCAACATTCAGGAGCTTATAAATAGACCACACAGAACAAAAATTGTGCACTAGCACCACAATGTGATGAAAATGAGAAAAAGGCTGACTTTAGTGCAAGTTTCTTTAGCTTGTTCATTGCTCTGAATTGCTTCATCCTAATTAGAACATCACTGTCAATAGGCTTGTCAGATGCCCTGCTATCTACTCTCATCCATGGATGTTCTGCTTCATATACCACATGAAAACATTATTTGATGGTTCATGATCACATAAACCTTTTTATTTTTAGTTTTTTGTTTCTTTCTCTCGATGATTAAGGAGCGTCCCATAGACCTCCTGAGTAAGCTTTCAGAAAGTTTTTGCCAATACTGGTGCTCGTGCTTCTATCAAACAAGGGCATGTCATATTCATGTAGATAATATATTTTCTGATTATTAAGATGTTCAAAATTGTTATGATATTGCAGCAATGAGGAATCCAACAGATGTTTTCCCGCGAGTACCGAGGCTATAGACTGATTCATTTTCATGTTTCTAACTGAAAAAAAAAGTGTGATCACTCACCAAGGACTTGAGCAACAGTTATCCGTTTCTTGGGGTTCCATGTTAGCATCCTCTTGATAAGATCCTTGGCAGACTTTGATATAGAAGGCCAAGGTTCGCTAGTGAAATCAAAATGGCCTTCTAAAATAGCATAAAAAATGGCTTTCTCCGTCTCTGCATTAAATTTATTCATCTGAAAACAAAATAAGAATCATTTGCAGGTCCTTCAATAAACTTTTAAGACTGGTTTTTTAAAATGGAAAACCTAATAACAAATGCAGGTATGATATTCGCCATAAACACATGCCCTAGAGAAAATATTATTTCATACCGCATACGATACGAACAGTGGGTACCTCTTGAAATATGGATTTGTACTTCAAATAGAGTTGTGAAGTAAATCTAACTAAAGTAGATGGAAGTAGTTTTTCCTTTACCTCCCCAGAATGGAGGTACACCACTCAAAAGAATATACAAAATGACCCCAACACTCCAAACATCTATTTCCTTTCCATAGCTGCGACCGAACACCTCAGGAGCTACATAATAAACACTTCCTACAACTTCCCGATAAACTTTACCTAGAAAATAATAACCGAGAAAGATGGTGAGGATAAAATCATTATGAAAATATAACAATCAGTAAATAATAGACACCCTGAAGAACACATTTTGCATTGTCAATTTTATTCATATTAAACCAACAGTGGATTATCAGATAACTGAAAAACAACGGAGGAAGACGTGCTATTTATCAACTCTAAATACTGAACATTTAGCATTATAATAACATCAACAAAAACTCTACTACCATATCTATTGTCTTTGAATTGTCTTAAGGGAATAATTTGAATGAACATGGAATGTGCGAGAAGGGTCTATGACAACAGACGATATTTTTGCAGAAAGACTTGAACAAACAACCAAAACAGTAAACACAAAGCCATCCAAAACATCCTAAACAGTAAACATAGAACCAGATCTGTCTATAACCTTGCTAGGTCCCTAATTGTGTCCTTTGATGCCAACTTTCTGAGATTTTTGCATACTAAATTTTGAACAAACACTGACTGGAGAAAAAGGACAATGTAGTACCTGTCCTTTGACGTCAACAAGTGCCACCCTTGTAAGTTCCATCCCCATGGCCGTAACACACTGCCAGAAAATAACCGAAATGAGCAATAGAAACAGAACTATAATAACTAATTCACCAATATTCACAAAAGTATACAATTCAAACTACAAGGTTTCATAATAGTCACTCCATGATTCTCATGGTATTTTATGAAAAATGTGAACTAGACTTTAAAATTATTGCTTGCATTTGAATTGCAATCCGATTAGAAGTGTCGAGTTTTCACTTACAATGCAATTGTTTCCTTGAATTTCAGCAACTATCCCCCATGTACCTCTGTCAATTGTTTCACTTACAAAATATGCAGTAGATTAAACGAACATGTGCTGAACTCAATGTTGAATATACATAAAAGTTAAAAACATATAAATAATTCCACCAAAATATGATATGTTTAGCTAGTAGCTTGTTCATCTTGAACATGTCTGTACAGTCAGTCTCAAACACCAAGCGCAGGCGCTCATCGCAAATTATCTTTCTCTTATTGCTTGGATCTTGTAGATTGTTTTTCCTTATGTATGCCACAGTTGCTTCACAATCTGATACAAACATAACAATGCTTTTAGGGTCCTCATTCTCCAATATAAAAAAATCGCTGATTATAAAGAACGCCAAACATAAATATCTGGAAAGCAGATATTATTTGATTAAAAGGAATAAATTACCTGGGTCCTGGGCAAAGCTGGTTCGCCAACGATGGCCTGAAGTTCAGGTGAAACACCACATACTTTGTTAAGACCGCCTGGTCCTCCTCTTCTTTTTGTTCCAGTTGGGCACTGCAAAAAAGTGTCACGTATCAGGTCAAGGAACATGTCACACAGTATTCTGAGAATGCTGGGTTGCACCAAGAGAGTTTTAGGCGTATGGATATAGGAGTTTATGCAATGCGTATAGATACACAATCAAAGTTAATAATAACTTGCACGGACTGAATACCAAGCACGCTCTTCAAGAAATTAAGGAAAAATATTAATGTGGAGACGTATAACATGCATTCAAAACCATGTGGTGTATAAGTGATTAAATCGTAAAGAAAAAAATTCAAACACAACTTATATGCTCCTTGATACCAGTTAAACATAAAAATAACATGTCTGTAATGGTAAGAACTTAATTCTTGCCCACCAAAAATGTCATCTCAACGAATTAGTTTCACTCATCGTTAAAAATGGAAATTCATTCACCATGAAGCTCTAAATTAGATAAATAGACACTGCAACCAAACTCTACCCCTCAGTTCAGTTGCTTGCACTCTACTCCTTTGATCAAGCAGATACCATCCTCTGGTCAATCAATTCTAACTGATATATTTATAAATAAAGAGCTTCTTTCATACCTTCAAAATAGGCTTGAACTTGGCCCCAAGCTTGCCTGCAGAAAACTATATACAAGGAGTAACAAATGAGACACTTCAACAGATGCAGAGGTTGAAAGACACAGATAGTAAATTTGTGGTTGAAACCAAACATAGAAGTCCACAGAATATAACATCCAAAGAAGTGTAAAGATCATTCGGTTACATAAAAAGAACCAAATGACATAAAAATCTTGACAGTACTCATCAAGATTTGATGAGCCAATGCACATTTCTTGTCATCAAGTTCAAGAGTAATCAGCACTTGCCATAAACTGGCAAAACATAAAGTGTTAATGCATGGTACACTGACCTGTCCAACAAGTGAAACAGGTGGCAATGTATGTACTCAATGAAAAAGGTGTTGTGGTCTTTGGGCTTCAAGCCATCTTTACAATTTAAGTGGTTGATGCCTAACATAAACAATATCGAAAATGTACCACATACTTGAGAGTTGTGACCATCATGTCATGCATATAACTGTTAGCAAGGAAATTAAAGGAAAATATGTCGCACCATGGCAAACTAATGTAGCTTACTCCCATAGCAAAGTTTCCCATCCATCCATTCCGCTTAAGCTGCAAAATGTTTCAAAGTAGATAAGGGTTAAGTTCTTGCCTACTGTATGCACAAATGAATACCTAAATAAGTGTATAACCTAATGAGAAGGTAAAAGAACAATAATATAACAGAGAGAAAAAATTCAACCTTTAAGGGAGGAGCAAAATATATGTATGACACAAAAGATCCACCAATAGCTAGGTATAGAACTATATGAGAAGTATGCCCTGCCTAAGAAAAAATGACACTTAGGCTCTCGAGGTTTATATGACATAAAGACATCCATCTGTTGAGAACACTGACCCACACGTCTAAAAAGCAAGCCAAGCCAAGACCTCCTACAAGCAGGAACAAAATCTGGGAAATCACCTGAATAAAAGCTTCCATCATACTTCATTTAACCAAGATAACTTAACATGAGCAACACATAGATACCAATATCTAGTATACATGGATGTGCAGATTAAGTATAAAACAGTAAACATACTGGAGCTTCTATAATATCTTTTAATTAAACATATCAACTACAAAAACCAGTGAGTAATGAACAAGTAACCTGAAGAAAAAATAGTAAGTTCCTGACATGGATACTTCAAAATCTCATGGCCCTCGTCAAACAGAATTCTGACATAAAAGGCATATAGGATGCGAGAAAATTTCAAACAAATTATAAGTATGCTTCAACAGAATATGCTAGAAGCCTCACCAGATAACCATATCACAATGAAAAAATTATAATGAAACTTAACACAAATATTGATAAAGGTAAACATACCCTCATCCCTCCTCCTTTATGCGGGCTTGGGACCGGCAATGTAAAAAAGAACCTTTACATTGGCGGAGTTAAAAAAGGGTTGTTATAAATTTAAAAAACATAGGTAAGTATATATATATACATATATTCAACAAGAAAACAACACTACTAAGATTACATATTTGGGACTACCAAATCCAAATTAAAAATACAGATTTGGGACTACCAAAACCAAATTAGCCAGGAGTGTGTAAGTAAAAAAACAAAAATGAACGTATCACTACTAAGTACTACAGTATTGCATGCAAGTCCACAAAAATAGCAAGCATCAAGGATATCGTTCAAGATTGTAACTACCAAGGTAGTTGTAACTATCAATCATCAAGTTCCACATGATTTTTACACCATACGAAGAAATCACCAATGTCCAAATCCCCCATCATGTCTCATTTTGGATCACTTTTGTAAAGTTTCACCTAAGTCATATATTTGAAGCATAAGGAAAGTCTTATCTCTGTTGCAGGGTTCAATGATCCATGGCAATCGCAAGAGAATCGATGGATAGGATCTACAACCTCTATTGCTATCGCAATGACATTCTTACGCCAATCACAAACTTTGTAAGTCCTTGACACGGAAGGAGCATGATTGCTTGGAGAAGGAAACCTCGCAACACCTTGAGAAAATGGTGGTAATGGATTTTCTGGTTGCCTTGTCAATTGTGCACGAGATGAAGGTGTATATTTAGTTCTTTGTGTCCCTCCTTGTGTTCCCTTACTTGTTGATGGTCTCACATAAGTTCCATTTTCAAGTCTCTCTCGTATCCATTGAACATTTTCTTCCAATCTATCATATTTTTGGTTCAATTTTTTTACTTCCGATGTTTTATCCAAAAGCAATGAACGAGCGGGAAGTGAAGCATCATACTTCCTTTTAGAGACGGTGGTTCCAACACAACGAACACGTCCCCTTTCTTCTTGGACAAACACTTGGCTTAGAGGATCATTATCAATAGTAAGGTCAGTGGTACCCTGGGTTGAAGATTCTTGCAAAGCGACCTTTTTTGCTTTAACTTGTTCCTTAAAAAGAATGAAAAAATAAAATAACACATGACACAAATAATATTCAAACAACTACAAAGTAATTTAAGTATTGTGTATAAAAGACATCATTGGGCACATACCATATATAGTTTAGCACCATGCGTGGGTTTTCCAACCTTTCCCATGTGACAAACAATCCATATATCAGTGCGTGTGACTGGTTCCCCATCAGGGTTCTTCTCAACCTATATACTTGAAAGATTAGTCTCAGCCTATATAGTTAAATTGTTATTATTGTACTAGTAGCTAGAAACTCAATTACCATTTCATACTCCACTTCTGCAGCACTATTTTGGCCACCCCCATACATACTTTGAAGCCTTTTTGTTTTTGGCATTTTGGGCTCTAATTGCCTTCGCTTCAGGGGTGCTCTCATAGCGAACAAACTCCTTCCAATTGTCCTCTCTTACACCATTAGGAACATGCTTCTCTTGTACCTCAATGGTAGGATAGTTATCCAAATAGTCCTTCCTAAGATCTGCCTTGAACCTTCTAAAATATTCTGGCATTTTCAAATGCACACTCCTTTTCACATAATTTGGGATGTCGTATTCATGCTGCAAATAAGCCATTGAGATATAAGTTGACAATAAAATAAAACATTATGAAAATCAATGATGTAAAATCTCACCTTGAGGGCATTCCACACATCCTCTTTGTAGTTGTCAGTAACATGGTGCCAACCCTTGAATTTGATGGGCACGAGTGTTTCAACAAGCTTTCCAATGCGTTTATTGAAATTTCTAGCACCAGGTCCAACTGCTAAACCATGGACATTGATTCCTTGTCTAAATTAGGTGAAAATTAGGTGACATATAATAGAATAGGACTATTGATTCCTTGTCTAAATGTAGACTTTATACAGATGTGTGGTGAAAGATCACAACTTTCATACACACTCATCTCCCTTTCGTTTTCATTCAGACTTTGAAATAAAAACCTTCAGTAAAAAAAATAGTACAAGCAAAGGCCAGAGTGGAATCAAGAACACATAATTTGATGGTAGAAAATATTTTAAGTGGGTGGACATCATGGAAATTTTTACAACAACATGGTCATCTTCTCTTGTCACTTGTTTTTTATACAATTCTGCTATCTTTGTCACTACACCAAAAATACCCATCAACAACGGTTTAGAACCGTGGGGGTAACCAATTGTCACGGCTTAGAGCCGTGGGCAGTAGAGGAGTCGATAAATCACCATTAACGGCTACAAACCGTGGCAAAACATATTAGCAACGGTTTTATGCTCGAGGACGGTTGATGATTTAGCCACGGTTCTAAACCGTTGCAAAAATGGTAGCCACGGTTTTAAGCCATGGCTAGGATTAGCCACGCCTTAAAATCGTGGAAATATATAGCCACGGTTTTAAGCCGTTGCAATAGTTTTAGCTACGGTTTTAAGCCGTGGCATGTACTAGCCACGGTTATAAGCCGTGGCAAGTTATGGCCACGGTTCTAAGCCGTTGCAATAATGTTAGCCACGGTTTTAAGCCGTGGCAAGTACTGGTCACGGTGTTAAGCTATGATAGAGTCTACCATAGCGTTTCAAAAACGCTATGGTAGAGTATACATAGCAATTTTTTTTATTTTTTTTTTTGCTATCAAATGACTTTTTATTACATCTTATAGGTAAGTATAATTCAGCACGTGCATCAATTCTTGCATCAGGTAAGTAAAATTTAATGACTTTTTATTAAATTTAAAAACAACATTTACAACCTCTGATCAGCAAATTCCAGCAATTGCTTTCAAGCAATTCATTACAGCAACAACATTTACAATTCATTACAGCAGAAATTTAGATCATTCACAATTCATTACAGCACGTGCATCAATTCAGATCATTCACAACCTCTGATCAGCAAATTCCAGCAATTGCTTTTTCAGCAAATTCAATAATGCGCCCTTCTTCGTACATTTTCATCAGACCAAATGCAATGGCACGTTGTTCATCCATTGGCAGCGCAGCAATAGTGATGTCAGCATTTGTTTCTCTATGAGCTTGAATAAACTTCACATAGTCCATACGGTATAGATGATCTCCAGCAAGAACCAAAAACTCCATCACATTGTGCTCTTCAAAGAGCCATAAATATTGTCTTACAGCATCAGTTGTTCCCTATAAATCATTAAAAACGTGAATAAGATGGGGCTTCAATCATGAAGGACGTTTCAGATTGAGATTGCGCTCATAATGAAAGTTTAATTGACTGAAGTAAGAAACTCATTCTAAATTTATAATAAACAAACCCCAAGAGAGTGTTAGCCATAGACCACTGACGCTATTATCAAAGAAAAAGTAAATTGTACGTATTTCATAGGAGCCTAACTGAGCAAAACTGCGGAACATAATGAACAGACTGAAAAGGAAAATGTAGTTTAAGCTCACAACAGCCAAGAGATTCATAGACTATACCAAAGCCTAAGGCATTGAACAGCTCATGAAGTTCCATAGGAACATTTTTAATCTAGTATACCCCTAAATAGGGCAATAAGCACCCTTATTCTGAAAGAGGGTGTGTGTGTTGCTTTTCCTAGTATAGGGAAGTATACTACTGGACAGTCAGTAAACATGCAAACCATCTTGCAGAATATAGCACTTGCATTCTGAATCGACAAGATAAATCTTATCAGCCAAGCCAGTTAAAGTTAGAATTTCCAAATAAAGCTCATATTGACAAAAATTGATTAGCAATGAACAACATGCCACGCACAAATACCAAAGGTATCAGTAAAAATAAAAGGTAAAATCATTTTTTCAGTAATAATACAAAGATGGAAACAACATATCCATTAAGATTAAAAGACCACTAAATATTGGGAAATAGTAGTATATGTCACTTAAACCAAATTCTTGTGTGAATAAAAAACTTGAAAATGGATTTAGTGGTTGTCCAAATATATCATGGTAGAAAGGAAACAAATAGCACTATGAGATTTTTGTACACTATCAGTAATATGACTATGTACTGTTAATTATCATCAAATATCTTTAGAACTACCTTCCTGTTTTGCCTGTAAGCCATTTGACCTGTCAACTCTTGTCCATTTTTAGTCACAAAAACCTGCCAATTAGATAAACATGTTAGAATAAAGAACAAGCTGACAATCACGCGGCCTGCATCAAGTAGCACAACAAATACAAAGTATGCTTACGAAAAACTTTACAAAAGCTACAATAAAAAATTGGTAGTTTGGTACATAACTATACCATATCCCTAATATACTCAAAACAATTATAAAGAACTCAGTCATTCTACAATACACATATAAAGGCCAGTGAATGCCTTGGCTTCCCCATACAGAAAACCAAAAACAAAATGACAAAATCCTCTTTCTACTCTAGGACCTCCAAATCAAACCCTAGAATAGGGTGCCTATTAAGGTGTTTGGACCTTAATTGCTCCTGATTATAAAGCAAAATTCTGCACATTGTGTGGCCAATCATGCTGCAGACTTGGCATTATTTCTGTTAATCAATCACAATCAGATGTATAAGTCCTGCATTTTAGTTTCAAGCCAAAAGTTCAACCTCTAAACTACTTCCTATACATGCGCCAAAAGTTCACCTCTAAACTACTTCCGATACATCACCTAGCTAACTGACCACTTTTGATAAAATCCCACAACTGAGATGTCTAACCTTGCCTAGCGAACTGTTTTCAATTTGCATATCAAGGTACAATCAATGGCATCCAGCCATAACCAATGTCTTCGAGGTTGAGTATCTTAATGTCTTCTGCAATTCCTGAAACAGTTTGGGGTCCAGAGTTGTGATGTCACTTGAAGAAAAGTCACACGGGGGATGACCTTATGAGAACTCTATGGTGCACAAAAAAATCTGTAACTGTTATTCTTAAATCGGTGACCTAGTTCTACTAGTAACATGTAGCTAACATGAAAAGTTTTTTTCAATGTTCCAACAATTTCTACGTATAATGCTAGTGATTTAAAAGGCAACGATGCTAACTTGTTCCATATAAAGTTAGTCCCGAAGTTTATGCATGGAATTAGAGTACCTGCACCAAGCGTCAAGACAAAAATTTCTTTATCAAGGTTGGTTGATATCTCAACAGCCAGTTTATCAACCACATCCCCCTGAGAATGCATACAACCTCAATTAAACATTAGCACGTTTAAAATGGAAAGTAGCATATGAGAACAACTGACATATATCATTCGTAAGTTGCAATTGTACTATAGCAATATTCAGATGTGTGAACACATGTAGAATAACAATATGGTTGAATCCATTATTTATTTATTATTATTGTTTTTAATTAGCAGAACTATGACTTTTGCTTACCATTAACGGGATATATTCAGACGGTGGCCCAACGACAGAATTAGCTAAATCCCTTCCACTAACATTCCAGATATTCGCTTCTCTAGCAGCATAGATCTGAAGTTAGGAAGCAAGTTAGTAATCATGGTACTACAAGAAGTGTGTGGGAAAGATGGCAGATGAATGTATACCTCTGTAACTACAACCCGATCTGCTGCACCTAATGCAACTGCAAAGTCCTTCATTAATGTCGCTAGACGACTAAAAGCGATACATTGTTAACATGGTTAAACATAGATTAACAATGTTAATCATAACCCATAAAACACAGAATAAGGAGCTGCAGTCAAATTTGTATCTTTTGTTTTGTTTCCAATTTACCTGAAAGTATGAGGTTGAAATACCAACCATAAAGCTTTGAGTGGAAAATTTTGTCGGGTAGCTTGAATAACTGCACGAACCTCAGTCGGATGGTGAGCGTAATCATCATATATATGACATCCATAGAACTGACCGATCATCTCAAATCGTCTAGACACACCAATGAAGTTGCTCTAGTGTAATCTTACATCTTCAATTGAAGCATGAGTAATTCTTTAATCATCAATCAGTGCTCTGATAGTAGCTATCACCTGCAGCTCACATAATAAAGAAGTTCCCAACATCCTATAAGGTTAACTATTTCACAGGTTGCTGTAAAAAATAGACTATATATTGCATTTGTGTTTCTGTGAATAAATACAGAATTGATAGGTATTAGAAAGTGTTAATGCCTGTCTAGATTAGCAAAAAATGCCAATCTGGCTGCTTAATCCAGAAAAATGCATAATTAAAAAAAAAATTGAAATGGAGAGGAGATTTGGAATATCATTCACTTACTGCTAAGGAATTGAGAACATTGTGCAATCCTGGCACCTGTAGGCTGATTTTTGACACTGGACGCTCCATATGACACTGCAAAACGTTAATAATTCAAATGAGTACTATGCATACATAAAGTGGTGGCGGCAGGGGGGGGGGGGGGGGGGGGGGGGTTCATCTTAGGGAACTGTAACAATTGACATAAATCAACAAAATGACTCTTATTTTCTAATGGACAGCAAACATGAAAAACAATGAATTTTCATTTCACTTATTCATTGCAATTTGCAACATAATCCTAGGCCACTAATAACAACTAATTTTTGTTTCTCCAGAACCACAAGAGGCAGCGAAATAGTACCATTTAACTAGGTATCCATGTTATAGAAAGCAATTGAACATGTCTGTGATATTCATACAACTGAGTTAACTAAACATTCGTGCTTTGACACATCAGAATAGAAATCAAACCTGGCACAGTTTCAACCAGAGAATAATGGTAGCAGAAGTCAAATAGTAGACCCAAGAACTTGTAAGCAACCATGAATCATTTATAAATAAGATGATTGTACCATAAAAACACATTGGAATCAGGAACATATCAAATACTTGAAATTCAAAAGATGTATTTTTCTACAATTTGAAGTAAGAAGGGAGGAATATGATATTGACAACAAAAATGAGAAATCTACCAGTAGATAGTCAATACCACCATGCGAATTTCGTGTACTGCATGATGCGTGCCATTCATTTGAGTGAGAAATCCCATAAGTTGTTATTCTGTAGCCATCATTATAAAGCTGCCAACTTGAGTTGGATGGTGCATGGCCTGTCATGATCGTCGTCTTTGTATGATTCAACAAACTACAAGCACCTTCACTGTTACAATGATTCTGTTAGAGACAAATGAAGAGAAATCCAATGAAATTCTATACAAGTTCATCAGAACTCCCCCAAACCACCATTTTTTTTTTTTTTTTTTTTGTTTAATACTGCCTTGCCTGAGTTACAAAATCATAAGTTTAAACCACACATCATATTTAGCACACATTAACGCTCAAGTGATTCAGAAACCATATGTGAATATATTCCCATCTTGCTAAAATGAGAAAATAATAGAACATATACCCTTGTTTCATAGTACATAACATATACAAATAGGCAATAAGGAAGCAATTATTTGTACCTGTCCCCACATAGAATGAGATATCCGCTGGCTCTGATTTGATTTAGAAACTTCCTGAATGAACTTTGGACCGCTTCCTACTTGACAGAATATTCCGAGTCAGGCTAGAAATCAATCAACTTATTATGTAGCTTCTAGTCCGAAGGCTGGACAAGTTCATTAATTGTCACACCTCGATTTGGAAGATATCATTGTGCTCCCACTCCACACTCGTAACTACTGCAACATGAGGTGATAATCGAAGAAAACAACCATCATATTCATCAGCCTAGATGGCAAAGGAAGTATTAATAGTTGCATTCATTAAACTGATAAAAGTCATCATTAGCAAATTATACTATACAAAATTTTCTTTCAAGTGTTAATGAAGATATATATATACCCACACCAATATTTTCAATCGTTGACAAGACTAATCTCCTAACAGCTAATAAGAAGGTAATAAGCAGAAAGAGCATATTACTTGGCCAAAAGAAAAACATCACAGCTCATAGTTCAATTCTTAGTTTCATTTCACCAGAAAAAAGAGAAAGGAAAGCGAAAAAGAAAACCACTTGAAAACAAATAAGGTTCTTTTAAGAATTAACTACAAAAATTAAATTCCAATTTTCTTATAATCAATGCCAAGGAGGGAAAAAGGTGTACCTCCAAGACAAAATTGTGACCTCGACCTGAAAGAATATTTCCTTTTGGAAACTGAGGAAGGAAAAAGCACCAAATATTAGTTTTGACATCAGCATTCCAACCCTGGACAAACTAAAGGAGCAAACCATGAAGTTCAACACCACTTACCTATAGTGGCAAGCAGACCTTCTATTATTTCATGTCATGTTTGTGCTAGGAAAATTAATTGTCAATTATCACAAAGGTTGATAAATGCCACCTTAAAGTTAAATAAATATGTAGACAAAAAATAAATGAGTGGAAATGTGAACCTGCATTGCGGCAATGAACTCTTTGAAACTGAGAAACCCTTGTCTCTTGGAATCAGCAATAGCCCATACCTTTGGAACAACCATTTTTCTAATTGTTATTACAAAAAGTGAATGAATATGGGATAATACTAGCGGAGTCTCTTACTACACAATTGTATTGTATGTAGGCTGAAAAAAAGGTAAATACAATCAAATAAACAATAGCCCAATCATCAGTAACTTTGGCCATAACATGAAACTGACAATATAAAGTTGTTCAAGCATTAACACATGGGTCTGATGAAGTTTGATTAATCCAATTTTTGATCGATAATGCAAGTACAACTACAAGATCATAAATCCTGTGCTTCTATCTCAAACTCTTCAAGTATTTACCAATAAAAATATCATAATACAGTACAAGAGAAGATAACCCATTCATGACTACCATCACTTAGATTCTATAATTGTAGCAAAAGCAACATTTTTCCATCATCAACGATAGGGTTTTCCATCTGAATACTTCAGTAACAGTCAATGAAGACAATATAATAAAAGAGAAACCTCCACCATCACTAAGCTGAAACCTAACAACAAATCGAGCATAAGAAGCTCCTATGTAGCTAGATGAGGGGTAAACATCGATAGGTCTCAAATGAACAGAAAACGACACATTTCTGCTCTTGCAGCAAACGAAAAGGTCCATCAAACTTTAACAAAGTAATAATGCAACTCTATTTATCAAGCATATTGAATCATCATTTCAGATTGTTTCAATTCGATAACAAATACTTAAATCATTAGTATTTAAATACACAGACTTCAAATTTACAGCTAAACTAATCAGAAACTGATAAACAAACCCTAAAACGACAACTCGAGATCAAAATCCCTAAACGAACAAACCTGCTTGAGTTCAGACCGGGAGAGGTTGGAAAGAGCGAAGAACTTGGTCGCATCGCTCCCCGTAATGCATCCATCTCCATCTGCAAACAAACACAAATCAATCAAACGAGTTCTACAGAGATCTAACCACAACTTGTACCAAGAAAAAGAATAGTAGAGAAGTTGAATGAATGAATGAATGAATGAATGAAGGAACCTGAATAGATTAGCCGCAGGTGCGGAGGATGCGAGAGAAGAATTGGAGAGGAGGTAAAGAGGATTCGAGTGAGGAGAGCTCCTTGAGCTTGCGATTGTGTATGGCGTTGGAGACTCGGCTTTCGTCCAAAACCCTAGCTATCTTCACTGTCAATTCTTGCTGCATCTCCTCTTCTTCCTTCTCGAAACCTGCAAGTCTTGCTGACGGAAGCCGAAGCGACGAGAAGGAAGCGCATGAAGTTATCAAAAAACGAGGGATCAGAATCTGAATCATCGTAATGACTTGGGTCAACACAACAACAAGCAGCGAATGTAGCAACAAAGCTAACGATCCGCTCGGCGAAGGAAGTTCGTCACTGGAAATCGAAGAGAGGAATTAGGGCTTTGGAGAAGGCGGAAAAGAATTGGAGAGGAGGTGAAGAGGATTCGAGTGAGGAGAGCCCCTTGAGCTTGCTCTTTTTCCCCAATTTTTTCGCTAAATTTAAAGCGCAAAACTTTTTTCGCCAGAGCGCAAAACTCCTCTCTCCACACAGGCGCACTTGCAAAACACTCGTGTTTAGCCACGGTTTTAAGCCGTTGGCAGTTCAAAACACGCTTATACCCACGGTTTTAGCCCGTTGGTCATTATAGCCACGGTTTTTAGCCGTGGCAAATGAACCCACGGTTTTAAACCGTGGCCATAGGGTAGTGATTATATCCACGATTTTAAGCCGTTGGCAGTTCAAAACACGCTTATACCCACGGTTTTTGGCCGTTGACCACGATATCCACAGTTATTGGCCGTGGCAAATAAAGCAACGACTTATAACCGTGGCCATCTACGTGTAGCTAAAAAGGCCTTTTGGCGTAGTGTGTAATCAAACACAACCTTAAAAATATAAGGAATCTACCTAGCTAACATGACTGATAAAAGAACATTTGATGCGAAAATTCTGCCACTGGTGATGTGAAGTATATGTCTATGTACTCTGTGGTTCTCCTTTAAAGACTGAAATATATTTCGTGTCGACCACTACCACCACCACCACATAGTATATACTTCAATACTATCCAAGAACTAAGTCATGATAGGTACATGTAAACAAACATATATACAAACATATATACAAACAAATACACAATTTACAGAAAATAATTGTATAGCAAGCAAGATGAACATCATCAATTCATTTGAAAAAATTAATAAGCTAAATAGTTATTCAACATGAGGTGAAAACTAGTACCATCTTAATATAATCCAAGACATGATAGAAATTGTTACCAATTGTTGAACACATGTGCACGCTCATGAGAATATGGTCTAATTTCCATTGCTAGTCTTGCTTAAAACACACTGACCAAGTACCTAATGCAGTCCCTTGCGATTTATTTTAGAGTGGAAATATAAGAGATAAAGGTCACTAATTATGTAACAAGTTTTTCTTTAGTTATTGTTTTCTTCTCTTAACACTAAAATTCATAGTTTAGTATAGTTAGGTTTGATTCTTTTGAGTATAGTTGGGTTTTATTCTCTTAACACTAACAAGTAGTTTCTGCTAACTTCCGACACCATGCTTATATCATCAACTTTCTCTTTGAGATTTATTTTATTTGTCTCCTTATTCAGGATCTCTGATACTATAATCCTCCTCTCTCTGCTCGCAATTCCCCATCACAGTACGGGGATAGAGGAAGGAAATAAATTCTTAAAAGTCAGGACAGGAATGTTAAGACCCAAATTTTATTGAAATCAATAATCGTCCAATGTACTTTGTCCAATATTGGGCACAGCCCTTAATGGTAGGAAGAGTTCATGCCATTTCGATTTTAGCTACCTCTTTAAGCTCTGCACTGATGTTATTCCCCTTCTTCAAATTTTAATAAATTTAGCTCCTCTCATTAGATTTGGCCACCAGAATCCTTTGATTCTAACATCTCAATATCTCATTGCACATGTCATCATCTAACTCACATCTCCTTAACTCATTTTGGCAGTCAAAATAGCAAAGTCTTTGCTCCTAATATGTTTGATCATTCAACAAGGTTACAAATGCCACTCCTACCGATGATTTACTGTTTGATAATTCTAAAAGCTTGCACCCATTTCTTTCCAATTCATCAGTTTATGCCTTATAATATTTGGTCAAAACTTTTGGAAGATTATGATAATGGATAGTAATGGAGGGTATTCCAATCCCCAAGAAGAATCCAGGGATGGTTGGGAAGCTTTGACTTTCTTGTGACATTTTCCTAAAGATTTTGTCTGTCTATTCTGTCATTGAAAGAATATACAATAGAAGAAAAAAATGCATTTCCTAGTTGCAATAATAGTGACTTCTAAAGTGATCACCTGACTTCTAAAGTGATCACAAATAACTTAAAAATTCATTTTTTGGGTCACCAAACAATACAGGCAAGTGTCAACCAATTTGAACCCAAGTCGAAAAATCTTAGCCTATAGATTAATGTAATCTTAGCCCATAGATTAATGTAATAGTCGAAAAACTATTGAATATCATTTTTGTAAACTATAGTCAAAGGGATCTTCTTAAAACCAATCTAAAATCTAGAAAAACTAGATTAAGAGAAAAGAAATCAAAACCTCAAACCTGAAATACGCCTTTCGAGCCTGAAATGACTTCAAAGGGATAAAATTTGTGGAGGCTCTCAAGTTTCTAGCCCTAAAAGTAGGGGTGGGCACGGGACGGGATGGGACGAGATATACCCATCCCTATTCCATCCCGTTCATACGGGATCGGGACGGGACGGGATGGGAAAAACTCCATCCCGACCTCGTCCCATCCCAAACGGGTTCGGGACGGGACGGGATCAGCGTTCTAATCTGAAAGTCTTGAGCCTGGAACAATCTTGAGTCTGCTATAAGGCAAATCCTGTTAAGTAATTCAATGCTGGAAATTAAGAACGATGGAATTTTCTACATGTCTATATGCTACTATAGACAATTAAAATATTCTGTTGAATGAGTTTCCAGTATTCAGTGAACGTGAATTTATAATTCAGCTAGATGCTTCATTTTTGCAGTTTTCTATGTCAGTGATCTTTGTAATGATCCCAATTTTTTTTGTGTCTGGTTTTGATAATTTGTACTTGTGTCTTTCCTCACAACTTGAGCTTTTAACAAGATATGGGTATTGGCACACTAACAGAAAATAGTGTTCAATGAAATGTACAGAAATGGGTATTGGCACACTAACTATGAAATGGGTATTGGCACACTAACAAGCTTTTAACAAGAAATGGGTATTGGCACACTAACTATGAAATAAAAATATTAATAATTAATATTAATTAATTAGTTCGGGACGGGACGGGATTGGCGGGATTGAAAATCTTCATCCCATCCCATCCCATTCTAGATCGGGATGGGACGGGATCGGGATGAAATTATTCAATCACGAAATTGTCGAAATTTGAAACACCCATTAAATTTTTCCAGGATACCCTTTTCTCAATAAATTCACGCCTTTTACTGGGTATCCATGATCATCACTACTTCCAGTCCAATTTCTCATCTAGCTCATCCCAAAGACCTAATTTTTACACATTCAACAAAGTACATCTAAAACCACTACCCCAAACAGACACTGAAATCAGTTCACAAATCCACCATTCCACATTGCAATCATCACAATCAAACTAAAGACGATTTGGGTAAGTATAAAGTTTGAATCTTTGATTGCTTATAAGGTAAGAAAATTTAAAAGGAACCCCCTTGTTTGACAGATAAGCAAAGACACAGTAATTGGAGATTATGAACTTAAAGAGAGAGATAGAGATGGGTACCTGATGAAGACTTGAAGAAATGGGGATCCCACGCTTTGATCTCTGCTGTGTTTTGCTGAAATGCGTTGGAGAGGAAAGATCTGCTTTGCTGAAAGAAAAAAAAAATTAAATCTGAAACAGATCTGAAGAAGAAGAAGAAAAAGAAGAAGAAGAAGAAGAGGAGATCTAAAGAAGAAGAAGGATCTTACCTGGAAGGAGATCTGAACCGAAGGAGGGACGGAAATATCAGTGTGTTCTTCTTCTTCTTCTCACCAAACTCAGCATTGGAGGCACCGACGAACTCTCCTTCAAGAACCGGAAGAGGGACGGAAAGATCTTCTTCTCCGTCGCGATCGCACTTCCTGATTCGGAACAATGGTGGCTGTGCTTTCGGGAGATCTGTGATGTTAGGGTTTGAAACAAAGGGTTGAGAAGTTGAGAGTTGGGGGGATATGGAGCGGGAACGCCAATTTTTTTCGCAACCGCGGAATATTTTTCGCCCGCGAGAAATCAACTCGAGTTCTCCACACATGCACGTGCAACACACGTGCATTTTCATTTTTTAGCCACGGTTTTTATTTTATAGCCACGGTTTTAGACCGTTGGCCATTATAGCCACGGTTTTTGGCCGTGGCAAATACACCAACTGTTTAGAACTGTGGCCATCTCCGTTCAAGTGTTTTGGTTTAGTGATTATAGCCACGGTTTTTATTTTTATAGCCACGGTTCTAGGCCGTTGGCCATTATAGCCACGGTTTTTAGCCGTGGCAAATAAACCAACGGTGTAGAGCCGTGGCCATCTCCGTGTAGCTAAACGGGCCTTTTGGTGTAGTGTCTTTATTATTTTTATTTTTATTTTTTACTTACTTGGGATGATCTCTAGATAGAGTATTGACAAGAGTAAATGTACCTGGATTTTACCAATGGTCCTCGTTGAGTCCTTATTCACCACTTTGATGGGGAATCCCATTTTTATACCATTGTCTCCCTCTCTCTAATCTTCTTCTTCCAACAAACCATATTTGCCTTGGGAATGGAGAATCACCTCTTCCCAAGGATTTTTTTCTAAACCCAAAGACTGACATAAACATCACTCCATGACTAAAAAGGATGTGACTTCTAGATCAAGCCAATCACCAAAAAATAACATAGAAGACAAACGATACCTTCCCCCTCTAAACTAGCAACAACTTTATAAATATCCATCCATCAACCCAAAAAAGACTTGTAAAGAGGAGGGAGATGAGTAGTAGATGGAGCATGAAACCATAGTATTACCTCTGTAGGAGTATTGTGATTCACAGGGCCCCCATTGAAAACTCCTGGGAGTGACAATAGGGCACTGCTAGTCTAACCACCATCAACACAAACACCACTAGCAGCATGTTGAGGACTCATCACTAGTTCCTCTTCATCTAGATCAATTGGGGGAAGCGTGTGATAGAAAGGGATGACACAAGCAGCCACAATCACCACCACCCAAGTTTTTGCAAGAGAATGGGAAAAGGAAAGGTGGCAGCGGTGATTAGAGTGGCGATTTCAGAGTGTCTTTTGTGTGTGGAGGTGGTGGTGGCAATGGGGGTTGGGATTTGGGGGTCACTACAAGAAATCTAGCATTAGGTGGCAAACTTACATGTGATGCTTCAAAAGTTTTCATGGTTTCGAGTTTACGTGAGGAAATTTGACGAGTCATTACATGTTCGTTCAAGTAAAAATTTGGTTCCTAGTTCCTCACTTAAAATTTCACAATCGTGACACAACAGAGAGGGAAAATTGGCGCCTAAATGAAATACATTTGGTGAGGAAAATTAACACCTCCTCACATTTCATCCAAAGCCCAATCAACAGTGAAGAAATAAAAAGACCAAGAGTGTGGAAATAAAACCTAAAGCACAAAAAAAAACTTATTTATCCAGCAAACGTAAAGCCATGGAGATCCTCCTCCTCCTCTGATCATTGCGACTGCAACAAGCTATTCTCCATTGCGACTACAACAAGGCAACATGGTGATCCTCCTCCTCTGATCCTCCCTCTCGTCCTTTTCCATTGCGACTGCAACAAGGCAATTCTCTTCCTTTGATCATTGCAAACAAGTCAATCCTCCTCCTCTGATCACTGCGACTGCAACAACGGCGATGCTCCTCCTCTGATCATTGCGAATGCAGCAAGGTGATCCTCGGTCTTATATTCAACAAAGAAAAAAGTCAAATCGGGGGTTTCTTTCGACACTCTTCACCTCTCCTCCTTCTCTCTCATCTAGGGTTACCGAGTGGGTTCCTACTGGCATAAAAAATAAGAACTACAGGGAAAAAGAATGAGAGAACAAAGGAGTGGTGGGGGGAAATTTTGGATTTAGGTTCAATAAATTAGACTCAATTCTCCAAAACTTTGACTCAATTAACCCAAGGTAAAGGGAAAATGGTTCAAAAATTAGTCTTGACCAGTCAATGACTTGGACTTAACGGTTCCGTCAGAAAACGAATGTTAGACTTAATTAGTTTTCAAAACAAGGGCCAAACTTTAGTAGGTATAAACTAATGAGCGTCCAACTCAAAAAAACCCTTAAAAATATTAACGTTACCCCTCAATTTCATAAAACATATCTTGATGATCTTGAGGGTTTTAATCAAAACCTCACATTCATCTTCTTCAACCTCCCTCTTATTTGAAAATGAACATGCCCCATTACCTCCATGACCTTCCCATCCATGCACACTTTCAAATGAACTACCATCCCAACCCACCACCGCCTCCAACACCACCATCGTTTACGACCACCAACACATTCAAGTAACAATCTAACCCTTTGAACACCTCCACTTTGAAACCAAACCAAATCAAAATTCATCCCCAACTTCACTTTAATCAAACTTAAATAACTCGCCACGATCTTATTTGTATACATATTGGCATAGGACATGGCAAAGATACTGGAAAACAAAAACCCATAACCTAAAACGTAGGCATACCAAAAGAAAAAGTTTAATTTACACCATTCGTGGAAAAAACTTATAATGAATCTATAACTATTAAATTTTTTTTATTTAAAAAAAAAACTCAGGTATGGAGGGGCAACTTTAATGCCAGACTTTTATTCCTTGTTAAAACAAATTGATATACAAACTATTAGGGAGTACATGACGACTTTACCAGAAATAAACAAACCCAGAAAAAATTACAATAAAACTTAATGCCTAGGACAAAACTTAAATTTTTTAGCTGCCTACAAATCAACCGAATAAACTTATCGAAGTTCAAAACTCATTGATCCAGCAACTTCACTTCCTTACCAAAACGTGCACAACCATCTTCATTCCAAAAATAGAGCACAATCAACACTAACGAAGAACTCGCTTGAACAAATCCATTTCAAAACAGAGCAGCACTTCAAAACAGAGCAACACTTCATTCTTCAGCTCATTTCATCGCAACTCCAATCTAAAACAGAGCAACACTTCTTAACCAAAATAAGGCTCATCCATCTCTGATTTACTGACGCCGGGCAGAATAGCGATTATTCTGCAGGCTAATAGCAACAGATAATTGACAGGGAAGAACACACGAAGATTACCCAAAAAACACAGAGAAAATAACTCTAATGTTTAATCAAATTACTCAAATCAAAAGGTATCTCTAAAATCAGTCCACAAGCCAGGGTTTATAGCTAAAATTCATCAATATTTAACTTTTACCGAAAATGGTAACACCCCAATAATCATGCTAAAACAACATACGTAATAAAAGAAATAAACTGCAAGAAATCTGACCCAAATTGGGTTTAAATCACTTCCTAAACAATAATTGAAATATTACTATAAAGGGAAAAAAACTACAAAATTTGTGGATTCAAAAAGGAAAATGGTGGAATTTGGCCTTGAAAAGAAGTGCAACGAGCATAGCTGGCTGATCACGATGTGCGCGTTGAAAAGAGCTTTTCGAATTGGGGTTATAGCCAAAATACTAAAACGCACCCAAAACTGCCAAATTAGAAATAAAATCATGATTTACTGCCATCCTTGCGCTGATTTGCTAATTCAAGATATCTTAGTGCTATTAACGTGCTATCTGACAGCTCAACATCATCTGACTCGGATCCTCCTGCATCATTTACATTCTATTACTTCCTCACAAAAACAATCTTCTCATGTGCATCCAACCCCGTTTTCAAACAGAAAAATAGAGTAACGCTAGGTACACTTCGCCCTCCCCTAAAACCGTTATCAAACAAAAATCTAGCATCAATTCTACCACATCTTGGGTCGACGGATGTATGCGGTCCCTGACCGATCCAATTTTGCCAAACCATAGATCTATTCGGAAGCGATTGAGCACCGTAATATCGACTCCTTTTGCCCTTTGTGCCACCTTTGCTAATTCATCAGCAACAACGTTAACTTCACAGTACACATGATTGCATATCCATTCAACTTCTCAATAATCGAAATAAATTATGTTCCATATATCCCCCAATGGCCACATAATTTTGAAAACTTTATTCATCCATTCTTTCACCAATTTTGAATAAGTTTGAATGACTAGTTTCTATATGCCAGCCTCCATACACATCAACAAACCTTCTAACAAAGCACAAATTCAACTCTATTATTAGAGCCTCTCCCTATAACAAATGCTTTGCTATTACACACTGTCCAGCTGCATTGCGCAAAATCGCCCCTCCTGCAATCAATCCATCTATCGCTGACCCGTCTGTATTCAACACAAAACATCCATCTAGGGGAAATTTCCAACGGAATGTAATGGGTTCAGCTCTTCTAACCACAACTGTCTTTAGACTTAATGAAATAATGCATTACGATCCCCACATCGGGTTTTTGGAATATGACATTGCGATACTAATTTTAACCAATTTCAAACACGAATAATCACATTATTTCTTTGTAACCAAGGCTCTACTTGGTACACTGTAAAATAATGCATTTTGCCTAATTTCCCGCCGAATTGATTTAACAACGAAATATTTTTTTATGGCCACAAAATACTAGTTCCTTGGTAATTATGACATCATCTAGAATGAAATATTTTGTTGCTAACGAAGACTAATTTTAACAACAAATTATTTTTCTTGTTAACGGAATATTAACACTTATTCATCTCTCTTTAGTAAAGAAATACATTTTCCTAGACAATAATCACATTATTGGTAATGATTCGGTTCGTTGATAATGATTGATAATTGTTTCCAATAGTTTTTTTCTTGTTAAAGATTGCTTATTAATTTATATGAACAAAGTAATATTTCATTGAAAATTGTTACACTATTGACAACATTTTTTATTTTGTTGGTAATTATAACCTTGTTGGTAACAATATGTTTTCTAGGTAAAAAGTGATAATTACTTTCATGAAATTATGTTTCTCGTTAAAGTCCACAAACTATTTTATAGTGACAAATCATTATTTTGTTGGAACTTGGTATACTAACTACAAGAAATATGTTATTTACTAACAAATTTTATTTTCCTTATCAATATATTACTATTTCTAACAAAAATAAATTTTATTGGAAAACCCATAAAGTATTCACTTTTTGTTAAAAAACTATTTTGTTGACAACTTTTATTTGTTAAAGCGGTGGCGGAAAATATTCCTTTCAAAACCAATTTCCCACCGACATTATTTAGCAACAAAATATTTCTATGTCAACAAAATTTTAGTTTGTTAGTAATTATGATGTCATTTACAATAAATTGTTTCATTGCTAATAAAGATTAATATCATTGACAAACATTTTCTTGGTAAATATACTATAACACTTATTCACGTCTCTTCAACCATGAAACTAAATTTTCTCTAGTTAATCATCACGTTATTGCAACGATTTATTTGGTTACTTATAATGAAATTTTTTCATTAAATTTATTTATTTTTAAAGCTCCTAAATTCTTTACAGTGGAAGTAAAAAATTTAGTTTCATTTGAAAGAGAGATGAACAAGTGTTATAGTGCATTTACTATGAAAAATGTGTGTAGTGAGTATATCAATTTCAAACAAAATAATGATTTATAGCTATAAAATAGTTAGTGAGCTTTAATGAGAAATAGATTTTCATTAAAGTAATTATCATTTATTACCTAGAAAACAATTTGTTACCAACAAGGTTATAATTACAAACACAATTTTATTTCCTTGTTATAGAGATTTGATTAAAAACAATATTGTTTCCAAAATAAAAAAAATTGTCAATAGTGTAACCATTTTCAAGAAATATTACTTTGTTGCTATAAACTAGTATATGAGCTTAACAAGAAAAACAACTAATGGAAAAATTATCAATCATTATCAACGAACGAATCATTACTAATAATGTGATTATTATCTAGGAAAATATATTTCCTAACTAAAGAGAGATGAATAAGTGTTAATATTACGTTAACAAGGAAAGTGATTTATTGTTAAAATTAGTATTCTTTAGCAACAAATATTTTATTCCGAATGATGTCATAATTAACAAGGAACTACTATTTTGTGGCCATAAAAAATATTTTCGTTGTTTAATCAATTCGGCGGGAAATTAGGTTTTGAGAGAATGTTTCCCGCACCTGTTTAACAAAGAAAGTTTCCCAGAAAATATATTTTGTTGGAAAAAAGTAACAAGTTCATGGTTTTTTCAATGAAACTTTTGTTTCTTTGACAATGATACCATATTAACAAGGAAATTAAAATTCGTAGAAAGACTTTTGTTGGTAAATGATAGATTTCTTGTAATGAGTGGTGGTGGTGGCAACAATGGTTATGGTGATAGTAGTGAAGTTGGTGGTGGTTGTGGTTAATGGGGTATGGTAGTGTAATCGTGGAGGTGGTGATGGTGGTGAAGGTGGTTATGTTATGGTGGTTTTGGTGGTGGCGGTGGCTATGGTGGTGGCAATGGCAGTGGTTGTGTGTGATGGTTGGGTTGTTTTTAAGGAGTTGAATGTAGAATTCAAGTTAGAGGAGGGGATGAGAGTGTTGCAAATTAATGCAGAAGATTTTGTCCCGCAAAGTTTTGCAACATTTTATAACTAGAAGATGTGGAGGTCCTGAATTCAAATTTCAATAACAACTTTCGGCAAAGTCAGCGAAGCACCCAACTTTATGTAACCATCGTAAGCTTTTGCGTATGCACTCTTTTACCGTATACTAAACAGAGCCCAAATCTCCCACAAGACAAAGATTGGATTCAAATTGTATAAATTCCCAACCGACTTCTTGTGTTTGCCCGCCTAAACCGTACCAAAAAAAAAGTATAACTTGTAACTATGAGTACGTAGTTGGTCGGATTCAATCAAAGGTGTAGGTGGTAAGTTTGATTAAATTAAAGGTAGTGATGGTTGTTGGTGGTTGAGTGTGGGTTGGTGGTGGTTCAGTTGGAGATGGATTGAGGCGGGGTGATGGTGGTGGGAGGAGGTTGTGGTTCCATTGATCATATGGAGGGGGCGGAGATGTAAGTAGGGGTAAGGTCGGGGCATGATGATGGTGATTCAGATTCGAAAGGGGTAGAGGTTGAAGAAGAAAAGTTTGATTAGGGAAAAAGATGAAGAAGAGGGTTCTGATAGAACCCTCAACATTGTCCTCAATATACTTTTTATACACCTACAAATCACAAGATGTGTGTAATTTAGGGATTATAAAAGTAAAAGGTGAGGCATATGCGAAACACAGCAGTCAGGATAATGGCTGACCAAAAAGTTAAGGATGCCCCCCTAATATTTTATCTATTTAATCATAAGAGAAATAACAAAATTACAATAAAATTTATAAGATACAGTCGAAGTCAACTGGTAAAAAATTAGTTTGAACAATAGTTTTTATGTATATTTTTAAAAATCAAGTTAAAAAATTTATTTGAAAAAAGATTTTTTTCCATTTTTTTTTTTATTTGACTCTAGCCCAATTCCAATTTTTTTTAATAGTTACACTATATCCCTCCCCCCCCCCAAAAAAAAAAAAAAAAAACCATCAAGAGCAAATTGTTAAGATGATTTCCCCTCACTCTTATGAAGGGCTATCAATGGATCGTGTTTTATTCGGAAATCGATCCAATCCGATCCGAAAATTTTAGATTTGAATTTCATTCTTTCTGATTTCAATACTCAATTTGAATTCTTATCGTATCGAATCGGATCCGACAAGAATTTGAATTATATAAGTACTATAAAATAATAATTTTTAAAATATTGCATTCATTATTAGAAAATGGAGGCTTTTGATCATTTCAATTATTTATTTTTATTTTGTTTATTATAAAGGAAAATATTTAACATAAAAGCTTCTATGTTATAAAGGAAAATATTTAACTCAAATCTAGTCCATTGAATGCTCTGTTCTTATGGCAAGTCCCATATTATTTTAATTGCATCTATGGTGGTTTCATATTATTTTCTTCAATCTTTTTTATTTTTAAATAAATTAAGATGATCCTATCAAAATGGCGGATCAGTTAAAAAAATGTTTTTAGTAATGAAGCTAAATAACCTAGAAAAGTCATTTAATATCTCAGTGTTTCGTGGTCTAAGAATATCAAAATAAAAGTGGTCAATTACCTTCACTAACAAAATCCTGATGAAATGTACAAGTTTGAATAAGATAAATCACTATTTTATAATTCTCAACCACATACTTAATTGTGATCAACCTTTTTTTTTTGTGTTAAGTACTTAGACAAATTGCACAAATTTCATATTAACGTGAAAATTCATTATGAGTGTTTCCCCAAATTGTTTTTTCAAGTTTGTCAAGGCATATAAATAAATTAATGGTCAAGATTTAATTTAGTATTGTATCAATAAGAGATCATGAGTTCAAACTCCATAGCCAACTATTTTTGAAGTGTTGATGATGGTTAATTTTTTTACTTTATCTTTCCAAAGGCACGATGAAATTGAATTGTTGATGGTAGTTGTATATCTAAATAATAAGGCAAACTTAATCGTTATCAATAATATAATGCATATATATTAAGAATGATAAAGAATATAATGGCTACATATATTACAATGATGAGTTTAAAAAAGTAAACTCTATTAACTTCTATTTTTCTAAAATTAATTTAAAATTCTATCACGCCAAAGGAATAACAAAAGTTTTATATGAGATTTACAGTTACGTTTTCTTTATTATCATCCTTGCATCACTTTTCAACCTCTCCAAAGTTCTCTAGGAATATTGTTTTATTTACTTTTATTTATTCAAGTTCTTAAGCGACATGTCCTTGACTTCAAGATAATCGTGTGAAGAGAAAAATTAGTTTGGACATTTTTTTTTGTAGCATGGTTGTGTTTTAATAAGTGATGTTGATTTTTGTTTTAATCTTTTTTTTAGTCACTCCAATCTTTATAATATATTTTTTTCTTTTGCCTTTGTTATAATTATTATATTGAATAGGTAAATGTTAAAACTCACTTTTTGGCTAAACGTATGCATAGTAGATTTGTGTTATTTTGTTAAAATGATTTTGTATAATTTTCTCACATATATTAGGGTTATTTTGCAATTTGGCATAACATTGTTTCAAGTTAATAGGGGTTTTCTCATGCAACTTTGTGACAGAAATGTCTTTAAATATGTGTTTCAAGACAATTATACGTCAGAATCATTATACATAATATAAGTTTCATTGGTAACAATATCTTAGTTTCAAAGGCATGTATGAGTATAATGTCTCGAGGGAGCGTCTTAGGCACATTGAATATAATTACTAGAATTAGGTATTGTTCATTTGGGTTATATGCAAGACCAATGTGAGGGGGATATAGATGATCTAATCTTAAAAAGGAGTAACACTAAACCTAAAAAAAAAAGTAGTGTCAAAGGGATATCAAGACACGACGAGTATCTAAATCTAAAGATACACAAAGAGCTCATGCCAAAAGGGTGTCAAAGACTACAATGATCAACAATTAGTATAAAAATATGTCATACATAGTATATATTTTGGTGGAGTGTCATATGCAGGGGTGTGATATTTTGTTCAAAAGAAGGCATACTAATTGCATTGTATAATTCAAGAATTTCTTTTGTCTCACTAAAAACTTAAAATAATGCATATCGTGTCGTAGACACGGACAATACCTATGTTTACAATACTAACTAATATTGTAGAAACATGACAAACGATTTATAATGCTAAACCTTAACTTGGTCATTTTATCGTCATGTTTGTTGTGTTAACATTTTATACTAACTTCCATGTCGGGCTAAATATGAGGTTTGAAGTTATCATCCATAATATCTCTAAATAACTATCCTTTTGTTTGTCAGTTGGATGACACATATTATTCTCTTATATAAAATGCAATCTTAACTGATACCTTGGAGTGAACAATGTGTTGTTTGTGGAACACTACAAGAAATCTAGCATTAGGTTGCAAAATTATATGTGACGCTTCGAAAATTGTCACCGTTTTTTAGTTTATGTGAGGAATTATGACGAGTCGTCACATATTTGTTCAAGCAAAATTTTGGTTCCCAGTTCCTCACATAAACATTTCCAATCGTCATACAATAGAGATCGGGAAAATGTGCACCTAAATGAAATACATTTTGTGAGGAAAAGTAACACCCCGTCACATTTCATCCAAAGTCCAAACCAAGAGGGAGAAAACTTTCGTGAATATTTTTGTAATTTGGTTTAAAATTTTAAGTTTTTGTTTGGTTTAAGTTTTTAAGTTTTGTTTGGCAGAAAAATGAAAAATAATACGAGAGAAACCCATAATTTTCCTTCTTCACGTCTCTCGCTCTCATCATCTCTACGAAGAAAATTTTCAGATCCTTCACAGTTGCTCATCAAAGTTAGTTTTTCAAAACTTTCAATAAATATCTCTCACGGTGGGGCTCTGTCCATTAGGGTTTTCATCAGTCTTTCTCTCAAGCTTGACGGCTTATCTCTCTTAGGTCTCCCTCATTTACTCATTTATCTCTACATTTCCCCTCTGTTCCTCAAACCCTCCCTTCTCCTCAGGCATTATCTCAAGTTCATCTTTCTAGGTCGAAGAACAACTCAAGTTAGGATTTTAGATTTGGGGATTTTGCTATGAATCTTTGATCCCTCTAACAGTAACAAAATGTCAGCGAATCTGCCTCTTTTATGTTATTCTATGAAATCCTATTATCCTTTTTTAGATTTAGTGGTTCAGAAGTTGTAATTTTGTTTTTTAATTGAATGATATGTTGGTCTTAATTTTAGTGGATTATGCATACCTTGATAAATTTTATATTTACTATGTTTTCAAATATGCTCTTTGCAGGTACGGTGACAAAGCTTGTATTGCTCTTTGCTAACAAAGTCCTATGTGCAACAGATCCAAAACTCTTAATCAAGTTATCTGGTAAAAACTCATTAATTGGTTTCTATCAAATCTTCTATGTATGTCATGACAAACACAAGTAAAGGATTAATCAAGATCCTACTGTTGTTGTCAAGGTCAACTATAGACTTTTTGTAACTGATTTATTTAATAATGATATTCAGCTCGATCTGTATTTCGAGCTAGGTTGTCGCAATTCTCAATTGTCGATAAGATGTATATGGGTTAGTTGTTTTAATTCAGTAGAGTAATATGGATCCTGGTGATTACTTGGTGATTGTAACCATTCTTAGTCTTCATTATTAAGATATTTATGTAGCCATCAATCACTACAACAAAAATGTGTTATCATAGCAATTTTAGATAGCATCCATTGGGGACTGCTATAGATCTTTAATCAAATTAAACTTTGATTAAGAAAGGTCCAAGAATGTCATTATTAAAGTGTTTAAAATGCTATTTTGGCATAAAAAATTAAATGCTATTGTGTGGTAAACATCTGGTGTTAAAAAATTTGCTGAACGGTGATGAATAAACATGTTTAAGTGAGGAACAACATTCTTCACCAAAGCCCAAATTTATTGTAGCATTCGTTTTGTTCTTCATGGAGATCACATGATAGTCCCCTTCTCGGGTGCCTACCTAATAGGGATGCAAGTAGGTGAGTATTGATGCTTGTTTCCTCCCACATTATTTGTCTTTGATGGTCTTGGCCGAGTTCCTCCTTTTCTATGGCGTTTTTGTTTTAATTCTATAAAGACTTTTATATATCGCGACAACTAATGTGCCAACACATCTCAGCCATTGAATTGATGAAATTCTTGACAAATAAAAAGGTGAGGTGTACACCTCATAATTTCTTGGTTTTCTCCACTAAATATTAATATTCCACTTTCCTTACATTTTTTTTTTTAATTTCTCTCCTCATCTCCCTTCAATTTATTTTATTTCATGTTTGGGGTTTTTTTAGTTTGACCGTCATTAGTTTATATCCAATTTAGTTTAACACTCAAAATTCTAATTTTGAGTCTAACCCTTATTTTCTAACAGATTTGTTAGTTCAATTACATTGACTGGTTAGAGTTTAATAAATGACAAAAGTGGCCAACCTGGATGCATATGCCTTTCATGTGTGAGGCTCACAAAATCTATCCAATTGTTTACTTTGGATCTCGAGGTAATCTATATACCTATATTCCTAAATACATTGACATGGTGTTGTTATTTATGTATTCAAATTCTTATTACATTGAAAACAAGCAAAATATGCAATTTTTAACGCAATTTGACATTTTTTCAAAGTGTTTCATGTCACTAAAACACAATTGATCAATTCTTGTTGGGTAATCAGGAAGTAAAAAATAAAAAATAAAAAATCTGGAAGTAAACTTATGATTGGTTTTGAGAAGATGAATTAATTTTGAAATTGATAACTTAAGTTAAAGGTAAGAATGTCTTTCTAATTATTTTTAAATCATGGATTGGGTTTGTGGCTTTTAAGAGTCTTTAATTATTAAAAGCAGGCCTTTAGAGACATTTTCAATTGTTAGAGTATGATGTGGTCTATATTTATAAAAAATATGCCTTATATGTCATTTTCCCTTTTATTTTTAAAACCCTTCTTCAACACACCACTATCCCCTCCTTGCTCACTCTTCTCCCACCACACCGCCAAATCACTTGCTGACCATCTCTTCAACGTCACATCACAACCACCATTTCCTTGCACTATCCTGTCACTACCACTGCCACCATCGTTGCGAACCGAACCAATTATTTTTTGCCTAAAGAGGAGTTGGGGGCTTCAATTTGCCCAAGCTATCAGAAGTACCAGTTCAGAGATTAGATAATATCGAAAAGGATCAAATGTATGTTTTCGCGTTATCAAGATCAGCTCTAGGACTCAATGGAATGAACAGTTGAGTCATTGTCGCCTCACTATTGGGTCATTAATTTTTATTTTTTTTGATTGTGATGTATAAATTATGTTAATCCAATCCAATCCAATTGGGATAGCTATTTGCAACGAAATTGGAAAGACTACCCAATTGTAAGTGTACTGCTTGATGGTGTTTGATTTACTTCATTAGGCGTCGCATGCTCTGTTTTGGTACTTTTTCACAACCATCTTGCAACTTGTTTGATGGATATTGAAGGTGTGAGGAGTGGCGGTGGTAGTTAGGGATGTTATATTTTGGTAGAGAAGAAGAGATGAATGAGAAAACTTTGTTGCTATGTTTTGGCAAAAAATCTAGAGAGCCAGGCCCGTGCCAGGCCAGCCCAATACCATCCATCATCATAGAGATGCTGGAAATGGCCCAATCTCTAGGATGATAGATGGTATTGGGCTGGCCTGGCTGTGCGGCCCTGGCTCTCTAGAAAAACTCTTTGTTTTGGTGAGAGTAGATTTGCCACAATGTAACGGGAGTTTTGAATTGTATTATTTTGGAGGTAGGGCTAGCAATGAACCGTCTTGTTTTCTTATCGGGCTAATTTTTAATCCCAAAATCGGTCCATCTACAAATAGGTTGGTTCGTTCCATCCCTTTGTGGCATGTTTGCTAACAGGTCGAGCTAAAGTGAGATGACACAACTCGTGACCATTTTACGTGCATGCAACAAATTAGATTATTCAATTTTTTTTTTTTTTTTTGGTTGCTTATCGAAATGACAAGTCAACTAACTTAATTTCTCGTTCAAAATTTTCAAAGTTAGGCACATACAACGTGCTAAATCAATGAAGATTTATCATATTTGCTTATTCTCATATTTGGTCATTGCCACACAACGCAACAAGTAACTAAATAACAAATTCAAAAGAACATATATAATTCACAACATTAACATGTCAAAAAGTGTTATCACATCACTTAAAAACTCCTAAACCACTAATTTGATTATTGAACAAATCTTCAAAATAAACACCAATAAAAATAATAAAATAAGAATTAACTGGTTGTACAAGATGAAATGATTTACCCGAGATAAGCTTGCTCTTTCCCTTTAAATTAACGGGTCTTGCGGGATGGCTCGAAATGTCAAAATCAATCAAAATCTATCGAATGGCTTATATTGTTTAATTTGGATCCTCAGGTAATCCCATGGGATAAGAAATCTATACTTCTTCCCCATCTTTTGTGTAACATACCATCACAACCCATCCCTCCCCTCCACTCTCTCTCCTCCCACCACACAACCAACCTTCAACTTATCATCTTAATTCCTTCACGTCCACCATTTCCATAAATTTAGTCTACAATCACGTTCAGTATTTTAGTTAAATTCCTTCACCTCCTCCAAATAGGACTAATTATATAACTAGGATCCATTAACTCGACCCGAAGTCCACCTGATATAAACGGTTTTGGGATGAGCCATCACGGTTTTGTGAAGCCGATTCAGGTTGGTCATTTTAGCCTTTTATTGAACTATAACCGATCGACGCGATTGACCTAACAGATTTGTTAGAAAATATTGGTTAGACTCAACTAAAATTTAAAATGAAGGTTAAACTCAACTAGGTATAAACTAAAAAAGCCAAAAAAAAAAAATCCCTTCATGTTTTGTAATAACTTATCAAAGAGACAATTGCAAATACTTGAAATCCCTTCATGTTTTGTAAATACTTGAAGGTTAATCTCAATTTTCTTTACGACAACATAGAAAAACATAAAAACAAACAAAAATAATGAAGAAAAAAGCGATGGATTTTTTCTAACAACATTAAAAGAAATAAATATTACTAAATAGTGAAAGTAGGAAAGTCTAAATCAAAGAGACAATTGCAAATACTTGAACTTTCATTCTTTCACCATACATAGACACAAGAAACTAATTAAGCTTTTATGATTTATGAGTTCTAAGAAAGGATTATATGTGAACATGTTTGCCGTTGGATATCATCAATTTAATGGTCAAGATGTATTGACACACTAGTTGTCACCCGATCCATTCCATTTGAAGGATTTGTTTTTTGGGAAAAACTTTGGAATTGAATTTTCATAATATGGGGTTAATAAAAGTTTAAAATAGGACCCTAATTGGTAGGATGATTGCAAACATATAATTATAACTTGAAAATTATAATATATTCTTATTTTACTATAATATGAAGAATGCAAATATGAAATTTTTTGGAATAAATTGAAAACTTCAAAGTGGAATATTTTTAATGCATTTACATGAATAATTTTTGGCAATTTTTGGATTGGAACACTTTCCACGAGTTTCAAAATTATTTGGATGAGAATCACATACTTTAAAGAAATTCCAATTCTGTTCCAATTTTTTTGGAATTTTTGAAAATCGACATTTTCATATTCATATTTGGAATTTTTTTTTGGGAAGTTTTTGGCTCAAAATTTGTCTAAATTAGATTTTCCTATCCAACTTGCAACCGTTCTCATACATTAGATAATATGATTTTCGCATGTCCATAGTTAGCCCGTGCAAATTGTTAAACAAACAAAACAAATAAATAATTAAACAAAAAATAACAATAAGATAAAAATGCAGTCAATGATATTTTTTTTTTTTTCCCATCACAAATAGACATTAGATGAAATACTAAATTTGAATTTTATATAATTTAACTTTCTTTGTCGAAAAGGGTTATAAAAGAATGAACTTAATGTTATTATCAACATATTTTGATATTAATATGTATTGATGTTTATTTACTCATGAACTTGCTTTTATTACTCAAAAGGCATTAAAGTTTATTGTGGACATATCTCTTTTTGGCAAAGGAAAATATGAAAAGTCTCAAACTTGCAAGGAAGAGAATAAGAAGGGAAGAAGAAAAGAAAAAGAAAAGGAGGAAAAAGATACAAATAAAAAATAATATTCAGTTGATAATTCGTTTACAAATTTGAAAATGGAGCTCGTTATATAGATAACTCCATCTTAATAATTTATAATCTTCCCAATATGAAATTATTTTTCCTAACATATCTGTAATATAAAAGCAACTTCCTAAACTCATTATAACTAAAGCTGGACATTTTTATGCACTTCTAAAAATGTCTCAAATAAGAAAAGCGGAAATTTATTAAAATAAAAAACTTTATTATTTTTTTAAAATAAACAACCTGATATTTATTTAAATAATTCCTAATAGAAATAAGAAATAAAATAAAACTTGAATTTTTTGGAAATAATAAAAATATTGATATTTTATATTTCTTGCATTAGTCTCCCCTTCTTGAAAGCAACTTGCCATTGAGTTGTGCATTGGATTGACTAGAGAACCATGATCAAGAGCTGAAGAAGAACATTTTCATTTAAATAAACCTCCAGTGGGGAGGGGCACCTATGGGATGCCAGACTTTTATTACTTGAAAAAAAAATCTTTTACACCTGTCGGGGGTACATGACGACTTTACCCGAGAAAGAAAAACAATTTGACATGCATCATAAAAACCAAGAATTAAAAATTGTCCAAGCATGAAAAGGCCTAGTTCACCAAGGAGTAGACCTTATATAATAAGGCCTACCCCAAGTAAACCATTACAAATTGAGAAACGGACCTATTTCACCAAGGATAAGGCTTAAAAAGGCCTAAACCAAATAGAGGTTAAGACCTTATTCTAGGGCTAGGCAAAATTCACCTAGACCTCATAAACAAACAAATAGGTAAGCAAGCAAAGACTTAGCCAACTAACCATTTGGAATTTTTGCCCAAGAACCAATTGCAAGCTTGCAACTTGATCAACTTGATCCAACCTGCAACTTGCACACATGACAACTTGCATCATTAACAAACTTGCAAAAGCTTGCAACTTGCAATCACAATTTGCAACTTGCCCTCAATAACAAACCCAATTTGCAAATTGCAATCAAAATCTTGCGAGCACAAAACGGCACCATGCAAAGCCGGCTCTAGCCCAATCCCAGCCATATTCGAACCCACACAAACACTGACCACCAAAAACAGCCTATATAAGCTGCCAAAGCAGCAGCAAATACAGCAATACAGAGCACTCTGTCTAGTTTATAAAACCTTCTCGCCGCGGTTTGTAAAAACATAGCACCCTGTCCAACAATACAAAGAACACTGTCCAGTTCAATGCAGATTCAGAAACATGCAAAATCGCACAGCCTTGCCACAACCCAATCCAGCAAGCAAACATGAGTCTTGTTCCTTATGTTCGACACCCCAAACCAATGACATAATCCTGCATAATATCACAAATATTCAACTACTCATTACCATTATGAACATATGCCGTGTGGCAACTGTCGAGTAACACCAACCCTGCCAAGCGTCTAGGTAAGTCATTAGCTCCAAATGTGACAGTCCTATAATCTTTTTGTGCTCTATCGGCTAATGCAACCGCCACCGCATTAGCCTATCTATATATATGCTTACAATCAACCGACAGTTTTTCCCCAGCAACTTAATTTCTTTAAAAATGTTCTCCAAGTGCCAAGGAATTTTAAAAGTCTCTCTAAACCAACCACAAACTAGTTCCTAATCCGATTGGACAAAAACTTTACTAAAACCCAATTAGAAACAAAGACGCAAACCTTCCACAAGAGCTAAAGCTTTCACTTTATTGTTTGATCCTTCCTCGAAAAACAATTGTTTTCCCACAACACAAAGACCCCTTGGGTCTCTAATAATCACACCTCCTATTGCCTTGTTTTTGAGAGAGGATCCATCAACATTAAGTGCCAAAAATCTGCAGGAGGGCGGGTCCAATAAACAATTCTAATAGATTTTCTTCTAACCGGGATCTCATGTAACCCCGACACCCTTAAATGGGTCTTATTCTGACTGATTTGTTTCAGACTGATAAACGTGTTTGCCAACCTCAAATTGCGCCTAATGTTTAAAATTACAAAAGCATAGTTTGGAGAAGCACCTTCATAGACACACTTACATCTTTGTTTCCAAATTTCCCATAAGATAAACATAGGAGTAAGAAACTATAACACACCTGTTTGCGAGTTCATCTTGGCTCTTTTGAACCAAATCAATAGCACTGTAGAGATCTATGCTCGTTTTCTTACATGCACGTCAAAAATCCCATCAAAGTGACTCCACACCTTTACTGCCAACTTACCCTCCAGAAATAAGTGATTCAAAGATTCCATTTTCGGATCAACGCAACACTTACATCTCGAGACAAGGCTAAAACCGCATCTGTACAACTCCCCGTCCACTGGCACACTTCTACGCAGTAATTTCCAAACAAAAACTGAAATTCTGGATGGAATAATGTTTTGCCATATCATTTTATTTAACTCATTTTTCACCCCAGGATTTCGTAACATCTCATATGCAAAATGAATGGAGAAACATCCATTCGGATTCGGAGCCCATACACACCCATCATTGCAATACTTCTTACCACGCAACCTATCTGCAAAAGGACTTCGTGCAAGCTGTCTGAGGCCTGGTTTGACCAATTCAAAATTCCCCAATATCACTTCTCTAACCATGGGCCAAACCCCAAAACTGATTAAATCCTCCGGCCTTCGGAAGGAAGCCACAAGATTCCAGTTTTCCTCGAAGAAACTAATATTGCCCCTGCCAATACGCCAGAACTTATTGCTCAAAGTTATAGATTTACCAAGCATGATCTCCTTAAAAAATGGGGATGCCCCACATTTCACAAATTGGCCGCTCAACGAAACTCTAGGCAACTAGTATTTATTTCTCATAAAAGTAGCCCATAAAGAATCTGAAAAAATAAGGTTCCAAATAGCCTTAACTCGAAAAGCCTTCATCACTACTGTCAAATTTCTAACACCCAACCCTTCTTCCTCCCGTGGCAAACAAATCTTTTCCCATGACACCCATTTTTTTTCAACCTGCCTTCACAATCACCCCAAAAGAAATCCGCTAACAAACCGTTGATTCTTGATAAAACTTTCTTGGGCACACACATGGCGCTTAGTAAGTAAACTGGGATCGAGCTAAGAATATGCTTAATCAATATCAGTCTCCCCCCTTGCGATAACAGTTTTGCTTTCCATCCTTGGATACGTCGTTGAATTTTAGCAATCATTTCTTCGAAGTAAGAAATCTTTGCTTTCCCTTGAAAAACTGGCCCTCCCAAATATGTCAAAGGAGAACCTTTATACTGAAATCCTGTAAACCTCTTCAAAGCCACAATTCTTTCCACTGCCACATTATCCTCCTGCATAAAAGAGTTTTTTCCTTCATTCATTTTTTGACCTGAAGCCTTACAATATCTTTTCAGAAATTCCATGCACCCCACAACTGAAGATTTTCTTCCATTTAAAAAAATTAGAGTATCATCTGCATAGAGTAAATGTGAAACAGGACTACAGGCCCTAGGCGTATAATAATACCCTATTTTTCCTTTCCTGAAAGCCAACTGCAATCCCATACTCAGAACCTCAGAGGCAATGATAAATAATAACGGTGAGAGAGGATCCCCTTGCCTTAATCCTCTGGTAGATTTGAAAAATCCTTTGTAAGCTCCCTGCAGCAAAACTGAGAAAGCACAAGAAGCTATATAATTAAAAATAATATGGAAAAATCTACTATTGAAAACTTCTAGAATGAAACTTCCACGTGTTTATAAAACTTCTAGAATGAAACTTTCATGTGCTTTTGAAAAATCTTTGAAACTTCTAAAATGAAACTTTCACTTGCTTTTGAAAAATCTTTGAAAGAATAGATTGTTGCATGAACTTGACACGTGATAGACTAAGAAAATCATGAAACAACCCACGATTCACTAGTGAAGACTCACACAAAGTTGTATATGGATCAACGTAAGGTTGAAAAATAATGGTCGCCCCTTCTTTAAGCTCGTCCTTATAGGAAATTTCAAGTGCGTCCACCTTCAAAGTATCAATTATCCAATCTATCCCAATAGGAGTGACATCAACATTTGGTTCCTCATCATTTGAGACTTCTTCAATCAACTTGACTTTCTTCTTGTGCATTATGATCTTCTACATGGGTCTCGATGTGAGAATGATCGGCAGGGCTATTGGGAAAGAAATGTAGTGTATCTCCACATGTCAAAGTAGAGTATCTCTTAAAAGCACAGAGCATTTTTTTTGAAAAAATCCCACTTTCAAAATAAATAAATTAAAAAAAGGAGCTCAAACGGTTTCAATATGAAAGAATGCAACCACTACGCTTCAATAACAGTGAAATTTCAATCTTTATGAGATGTTGCAGTCCAGATGTGGTAGTATACTTATGATCTAAACTCACCTACTCCAAATTTTGTCTTTCTCACTAAAACACAAAAACCTACATGTAAATCTCCACACTCGAAACAAAATAACCAATAAACAGTGCTAACAACTACAAAAAACATCCAAATAAATAATTCTATAAAAACAAAATGTTCTTGGAAGTAGAGATATTCAGATAGGGGTAGGTAAATGATTCATAAAGATAAAAAAAAAAAAAAAACTTCATCTCAATGGTACAAACAAAAACAAAAACAAAAAGTCTACTCATAAAATAACTTTTCTGTGTAACTGGTTCAAATTTGACAGAAATATAAGATTCATTTAGTTTCCATTTGACAGAAAACATGTAAAGTATGTACAATACAATCACCTCAACAATATATATATATAAGCTCTCTCATGCTACTTGTGCCCTGTTGGCTTACAGTATGAAAGAAGTTGAGGACTTCTTTGTTACGATCCCTTCCTAAGGTAAGTGGTGCTTCTCTTTAGTGTGGTTGCTCGAAGTCTCTTTCGTGGCTGGCTTTCGATGGGAAGATCGACCGTTACAGATTTAAGATTCCTAGTTGGACCGATTGATTAGACCGATGGCCGAAAAGGGGTAGGGTGGTCTACGATCAGAGGAACGAAAAAATTTATTGAAGGGAGAACGGGAATGAACCAAGTATTATATATATATATATTATAATTTTTTTTCAGATATAAGTACGCAAATAAATTCATAAAGATAGACAAACTTAAGCTCAACTGTAGAAACAAAAGCAAATACATAGAGTATAAGGTTCTGATTATTCTAAAGCATGTCAAAGTAGAGAATTTCTCTTAAAGTTACAAAGCTTTTATTATGAAAAATTTCACATTCAGAAAACAAAATAGAAGAATTAAGGGAGCTCAAAGTAATTTAAATATGAACAAAAACAAAAATTATAATTCATAAAGACTAACAAACTTTCAGTTCAACTGTACAAACAAAAACAATAACAAAAAATATATACTCATCATGCTGCGAATTCTTGCATGGACAACCCTTTCATCACATCTTTCACCACCCTGAGGAAAAAAACAAACAACACACATTCAACGTCCCAAATACACATTCAAACAAACAACAAAACAAAATCAACCTAATCAATTATAGCTAATGATCACAATACTCACGTCTCGAAAGTAAGCCAACGCTTCGATCATTGAAATGGAACGTCTTCAGACCCAACACTACTATCCTCTTCAATAAAATTCCTCTTTGTCCTATCACAAGGAATCAAATTCAAACAATGCCAACTTCTTGTAAACTAAACTATGTATCACAAACCGTTACACTCTCCCTACGAAACCCAAAAGGGGAACCCCTTTTAACTGTACCCGGAGAAGCTTTACTAATTGGAAATGTAAACAATATGCCCGACAAATCAAACAAGAAAGAAGAATAAAATAACACCCTAGCTAGTGCCATTTTAACGTTTTTTAGTTAGACTTTTATAATGCCAAGTGATGCGCATAGGATTTTTTTCTTGGGAATTTATTTTCGTACAAGGAAGGGACGAGGATACCCATGTACGCATACATCCATAGACCAATCTATGTTCTTTGAGATTTTCATGATGAGAACATGAGATGATAGAATCTTAAAGGTTTTTTTTTTTTTTTTTTTTTTTTTTTTAAATTAACCTCCAGTGGGGAGGGGCAACTATGGAATGCCAGACCTTAATTACTTATCAAAAAAATGACTTACAAATGCTATGGGGGTACATTACGACGTTACCCGTTTGAATGCCAAAGCAAAAACTAAAAGCAATGAAAATACAAAACTTAAAGCAATCAACTGAAATCAGCTCACAGGCAATTCCCAGCAACCCGGACAGCACCAGCAATCTCTCCACCGTAGAGCACGCAGCACACGCGCGTTTCTGCGACAAATCCCGAATGTACACCGGACTTCCCAAATCCTCCAACCGCATGTCGCCGCATCTCAGTGCTGCGACAGACAGCAGCAATTCGTCCCAGCATCAGCAAAAGCAATGTAGCACAGCAGCAGCATCAGCAACGCAGCGCAGCACTACGCTCTGTTTTGCGAAACCATGGCACTCTATTTTGCAACAGAATGCTCTGCCTAAACCGCACAGCATCTGCCCCTGACCGCAAAAACAGTCCGTAACAGCGCCCAGCAGCAAACATGCCACTGCAATGCAGCAATTCAGCATCCGCGCTACTCCTCCCAGCAGCCTCCATTTTCCAGCCACTTTCCTCCAAATGCAAAAACTGCCAATTGCAAATGTAAACTCGACAAAAATAACCAAAAACCATCAGCAGCGAGCATTCTGTCCAGCAAGACAGAGTACTCTGTCTACCAGAAACAGAGCACTCTGTCCAGAAAGCTAAAACAAATGCCTGCAAATCCACATTGTCTTGCTCTCGCCATAACCTGCAAGCACAAGAGATCAATGCAAAATTCAGCACTTCACTCCTTCCCCACACAGGCAGGCCACTGCAACGTACACCAGCAGGCCACGCAACCGCACCCAGCATCCTCCAACACGCCACAGCCTTACCAACAGTCCAGACCGCAAACCAGGCCGCAACATTCCTTTCGCAACAAAAAATCCAGTCCAGAACATCTCGGTACTCTGAAAAATAGGGAGTACTCTGTTTTACAGCAGAGTACCCTGTCAGCGCTCGGTTCCAGGAACAAACCAAGCCCGTTCTTGCTTCATCTACCCTTCCCCGTGACGTATGTATGCCGTATGCCATCGGTCAAGCACTGATAATCCTGCCACCCTCTTAGGAAGATCATTCGCAGTGAAAGAAACAGTCCTATGATCCCGTTGTGCTCTATCTGCTAAAGCATCCGTCACCGCGTTGGCTTCTCTATAAATGTGGGAACAATCTAAAGTCATTTGTGCCGCCAAAAATTGGATTTCTTTCAAAATATTCTCCAAATGCCATGGTATCTTGAAATTTCCCTTAAACCATCCACAAACAATTGCCGAATCCGTCTGAACAACCACTTGTTTAAAATCCAAAGAGAGAGACAAAGGCGGAGTCCTTCAGCTAGAGCCAGAATTTCCGCTTTATTATTTGAGCCTGCACCAAAAAAAATTTGCTTTCCCACAACACAAGAACCCCGAGAGTCTCTAATGATCACACCTCCCGCAGCCATGTGCTTACGGGAGGACCCATCCACATTGAGAGCGACAAAATCTGGCGGAGGGGGATGCCAGAAAACGAATCTACTTTCCTTTCTCAAAATTGGAATCTCTTGTATCCCCAAAGCGCATAATGGATCCTTTCGCCAGCTGACTTGCTTAGGAGTTATAAAAATGTTTGCTAAGTGTAGATTACGCCGAATATTCAAAATCACAAAAGCAGGATTAGGGGCAACATTTTCATAGACACATTTGCACCGCTGTTTCCATATTTCCCAGAGAATGAACATGGGAGTGAGAAAGGATAAAACACCTGTTTGTGTGCTCATTTTGGCTCGCCCGAACCAAATGACAAGTGTCGTGGATATTTCTGCCGGTCTTCGGATATGCACATCAAAAATCGACTCAAAATGACGCCAAACCTGCCTCGCCAGGTCACCATCCAAAAACAAATGATTTAGAGATTCTCGCTGTGGCATGTTGCAACATCTACATTTAGGAGCCAGACTATAACCGCATCTGTACAGCTCCCCATCCACTGGTACCCCTCTACGGAGTAGTTTCCACACTAAAACTGAAATTCTAGAAGGAAGAATGTCATGCCAAATCAGACGATAGAGGTCATTTACCTTCCCTTGTCGGCGTAGTAATTCATAAGCTGAACGAAGGGAAAAAATCCCATTTTGATTCGGAACCCATATACATTCATCTGCTCCATCTTCTTCGCCATATAATCTATCAGCATAATTTCCCCTTGCAAGATGGCGGAGCTCTGGGGTTAACAATTCAAAATTGGATGAAATCACCTCATGTACCGAAGGCCACACACCCTGATCAACCATTGCCTCCGATCTTCTGAAGGATGCCACCGTGTTCCAATGTTCCTCAAAGAAACTAATATTCCCCTTACCAACGCGCCAAATCGAGTTGCGCAGAATAACTGATTTGCCAAGCATGATTTCTTTGAAAAAAAGGCGACGACCCAATTTTCACCAACTGACCATTCAAAGCCACCCCGTTTAACCAGTATTTGCTTCTCATGAAAATAGCCCAAAGGGAGTCCGAAGTAAGAAGTCGCCAAAGTGCCTTGAGGCGAAAGGCTCTCATCACCACCAGTAAGTCTCTCACACCCAGACCTTCTTCATTCTGTGGTAAACAAATGAGACCATGATACCCATTTTTTTTTCAGTTTTCCTTCACAATCCCCCCAGAAGAAATCAGCCAACAAACTATTAATCCGGGATAAAACTTTCATAGGAACACACATGGTACTGAGAATATAAATTGGAATAGAGCTCAGAACATGTTTAATCAATGTTAAACGACCACCTGGGGATAACAATTTCGCCTTCCATCCCTGAATTCGCGATTGAATTTTGGCAATCAAATCTTCAAAATAAGAGATTTTGGCTCTTCCTTGAAAAATTGGCCCGCCCAAGTATTTCAAAGGAGTAGCGCGAAACTGGAATCCTATGTAGGTTTTGAAACCTACCACTTTCTCTGCAACTGCTCTGTCATCCAAAATAAAAGAACTTTTGCTTGCATTAATTTTCTGTCCCGAAGACTGACAATAACAGTTCAAAAACTCCATGCATCCCAGAATAGAAGACTTTCTGCCATTTAAGAAAATGAGAGTATCATCTGCATAAAGAAGATGGGAGATCGGACTGCATGCCCTGGGAGTATAAAAGTAGCCAATTTTACCACTATCAAAAGCCACTTTCAGACCCCTACTTAGCACTTCAGAGGCAATAATAAATAAGAATGGAGACAGTGGATCGCCTTGCCTTAAACCCCTGGTAGAACGAAAAAACCCTTTGTATGCCCCTTGAAGCAAAACTGAAAAACCGCAGGAAGTGATACAGTTGGAAATGATATGACGAAATCTACCATTAAAGCCAAATTTTGTAAGCACCGCCAACAAGAAATTCCATTCCAATCTGTCATAGGCTTTCTCCATGTCAATTTTCAAAACCACATTACCGCCGAAGACTTTCCGATTAATGTCCCTAATCAATTCCTGTGCAAGGCCAATATTCTCACCAATAAAACGACCTTTAACAAATGCCCCCTGTTCCGGAGAGATAAGAGCAGGCAAAAGATCTGCTAATCTAGTACAAAGGATTTTACTGAAAATCTTATAGATCACGTTACATAAACTGATAGGGCGAAATTCAGAAAAGGAACCTGGATTCTCAGTTTTAGGAATCAAAGCCAAAAAATTGGCCGAAAAAGAAGTCGGCAACGCCTCCCCCTCAAAAAATTGAATAGCTGCCTCCCAAATATCCTTACTCAGAATCTCCCAACAAGACTGAAAAAAACCAGCAGTAAATCCATCCGGACCCGGGGCACTATTCTTGGGAATGTCAAAAACAACCTTTTTCACTTCCTCCAGAGTAGGACGTTTGACCAAGAGTTCACAATGGCCAGAATTCACCAGTTTCGGAATACAATTCAACAAACCTGCATCCACTATACCTAAACCTTGGGAAGACAACAAATTGGCAAAGAAATGGCATGAAAAAGAATCTCACCAGGATCCGAAATAGTCCTACCGCAAGGTAAATTAATCTGATTAATAGTCCTCCGTTTTTGCTTAGACTTGGTAGAGGCGAAAAAGTACTTGGTGCAGGCATCCCCCTCCTTAAATTCTTTTTCACCGGATTTTTGAATCCAGTAAAGCTCCTCCTGTTTGAGAGCTAATCTGTACTCAGCCTGACATCGATTTAAATTGCAACAAGCATTAGTATCCCAGTTGGCATCAACATTAAAACCATGATTACTCCCAGTAGCAAAACCTGCCAGTAAAATAGTTTCCCATTGTTGCATTTCATCCTCTAGAGCGCGGATCCTGCTAAATACATTCCCAAATACCATCTGGTTCCACTGTATAAGAGCGCGACGGGTCAATTTGAGTTTGGCATCAACTCTATCAATGGGTCTGGGGAGAGCAAGATCCGTCAACCATATTCCCTTAACCAGCTCAAGAAACTCCGGATGTGTAGTCCACATGTCGAAAAATCTAAAAGGTGCAAAACCAATCCTTGGTCGAAAGGGCATGGATGCCAGCAAAGGGGAGTGATCAGAAAATGTACGGCTAAGATGTTCAACGGTAGGATTAGTCAAGACTGTCAGCCATGCCGAATTGACAAAAATCCGGTCAAGTCTAGCCCAAATGTGCTCGCTACCTCGCTTATTATTGCACCAGGTGAGTCGGGGACCCGAATAACCACAATCAATCAAGCCACATGTTTCAGTACAATCGGAGAAGTGAGCCATGCTAGACAAGGAAGGTGCCACTCCCCCAACTTTTTCCCCCGAGTGTAGATAAGTATTGAAATCCCCACCAACCATCCAAGGGGAGTCATTTTGAGCCGTAAAATTAACCATATTGGACCACAATGCCTTTCGTTCATCCACAGAGCATTTAGCATAAACAAAAGAAATTAAAAATACTCTAGAAGAAGAATCTGTTACTTGGCAATGAATAATCTGGTCCGACATGTCCACTACCGATAGAGAAAGAGACGTATCCCACATGATACAAATCTTACCACCAACACTGTCATTAGAAGTGAAACCGCCAAGTTTAATTTTGTTACCAATCTCCATGGATCGACTAGCATCAATCATAGCCTCCGCGAGCATAAGAATTCGGACATTGTGTTCCACAACCAACTTTTGTAACCGCCTTCTCGTGGCCCTATTACCAACGCCGCGAGCATTCCAAAACATAAAGTGTTCAATCATATTAAACGCGGGAGGAAGACAAAACCTTCTTAGTCTTACGACGAGTGCCCGAAGGAACCGCAGTTTTGACGTTTTTCTTTCGCTCCGCATCAGAATTCGCCCCCAAGTCTAAGTCTTTGATTGCATGTGTGCCCGGCCCAATGTCCGAATCCGACTCCGCCTCATCACTGTCTGTGGCGCTTTCAAGTGTATTGACATTCATTTTTTTCTTCTTTTTACGCAAAGAAACGCCCACCTTCACCAATTTGCGAATGTCTGTCGGCATCATGTGAGAATCCTTCAACCCAACCGGGACTGTCTGCTGATCTGTTTCAGCACCTGTTTCCTGAATCGCAGCACTTGGAACCTGAAAATCAGCCCTTAATTCCTGTGAGACAGCAGCTTTAGGCGCCGGTATAAGCGACCCAGCTCGAGAAGCGAGCATATAGAGGCTTGGATCTCGAGTGGAAGAGAGGTCGCCTGCTTCGGCAGTCCCTGGAAACACATTTGCTGGAGCGAGACAGGGTGCAGGCAGAGGCCGCAATACCCCTGTTTCGGTGCTGTTGGCTGTTTGAGACAGCCCATGCTGTTCGGACTGGATCAGTTTTTCCTCCGCTTGGCGTCTATGCAAACCTGCTTGGGGCAACACCGAGTGTCCGGACTGAATCTCCAATGAAATTGCAGCGACGTGGGAAGGATCCCCAGCTGCATCAGACCCGGGAATCACCTCTGCTGGCACGAAACAGGGTGCAGGCAGCTCCCCTGTTTCGATGCTGTTTGTTGGCTGAGACAGCTCAACCAGTGCGGACTGAGACGTCGTTTCCTCCGGGTGGCGCATTTGCAGACCTGACAGGGCTAACACCGAATGCCCGGCCTGTCCTACCGATGAAAAATCAACCTTATTCATCCCTGAAACGAGCTGCCCAACCTGAGGTTCACTTGATAAATGTGTCGTATCAATTTGCGACGCCTTAGCTTGGTTAGAAAGGTTACTCTTTGCTGCCGGATTGACATCTTTGTCACTTGAAATCGGTGTTGAATGTCCAAGAACCTGTTCAATCTCTGAGTTCGTATACCACGCATCTAGGAGGCATTCCGCCGTAGATTCTGATTTGACCCCGGTTTGAGCATGTTCTAGTTTCTGACCCACTATTTGTAATTCCGATGGAGCACTCTCCTCTTCCTCAATATCCTCCATTAGTGCCTCAAATGTATTCGACAAAACCACCTTTACTGGATCACTTGCCCCCGGCTTGGTCCCCACGACTCCCTCCGGAATCTCCTCTCCTTTGCTATTTTTTGTGCCACTAACACCCACCTCCAAATTTGAAGATTTTTCTTTTCTGAAAATGGGAACATAATGTTGCTTGATATTATTATTTTCTGCCTTTGATTTGACTATCTTCTCAGTCTTACCTATGTCCGAAACTCGGCCCCCGGTCTTAATACCGAGCTTCTTTCGACAGACACTCTCCTGATGCCCCATCAAAGAACAAAAGTCACAATATTTGAAACCTGGGTATTCTATCTTCTGCCAGAAACCTCTATTATTGGCTCTATCAATCCATACTCTGTTTGGTAATTTGTCCGCCAACGTCATCTCCACGCACACGCGGGCAAAGCCCGGGCGCGATAAGCATCTAGTATGGTCATCCATTCTCAAAAAAGTACCAAAAGAATTAACAATAGCTTTTAAGATAGGGGGATGAAAAAGATGTAAAGGTAAGTTAGGCAACTCTACCCACAGTGGCATCGAGATCGGGTCCTCCTTCAGACTGAAACCATCATGCCAGCGAAAAGCTTTGAACCGCATGCCACGAATCAAGAAAGAATCCCGCGACAATACTTTTTTTGCTTCCTCCTCCGATTGAAGACGAACCAAAACATGCCGTTGATTGAGTAAGCCAAGCGAAAAATCGCCCATAATTTCCCAAGTTCTGTGAATCGAGTCCCGAATGTCTTCCAATGTAGGGCGGTAGCTAGAAAATTTTAAGACGATAACATGTCGTTCCATAAAATCCTCCCCGCGGACTTCATCCGTTGCCGTAATACCAATAGCTGGAGCGCCCTCTTTACGGAATCTAGTGCCTTCAACCGGAGTCTCCACGACGTCGGCCACCAGAATTTTTCCCAAAATTTGTGCGAAAGAGGGCTTAGCCGCGCCTTCGACGGGGCCCCCATTAGCAGATCTCCCCATCAGGGGAGGAGGGATGACGGCAGGAGGCGCCGACATCACATCCAGTTCAGTGCCAGTGTCGAAAAATCAGGGAAATACAAAATGGTACAAAACCTGTCACTGAGTCGTACCAAAAACCGATACCTGAATCGTATTGGCGGCTGAAATGAAACAACTCTGCAGCCGAAACGCGGGCACCAGATCTGTGCCTCGGCAAGAAGGGAACAGAAACACGAGTTGGCTTTCTGAATCTGTTCGATAAGAGCCTGAAAACGTCCAAAATCGACCAAAGTCGGCCAGTATCGGCGTGTCGCGACCAGAGATACTTTGTTTGGCCGGCAATGGCCGGCAATGGGATGGTGCGCAGCCTAGGGTTGTCGCAGTGGAAGCCCTAGCCACCACCAGTCGATGGCTAAGATGCAATCCCACAAAGGAGGGACGGGTGAGATTAGATTTCGGTCAAGGACCGAAATACCCCCGAAATCGCCCTGTTTTTCAGCTCTCCCAAGAAACTTTTGTTGGTTCATAGAAACTTATACACCTGATTCTGTATATTAATTCACGCATGGAAATGGAAATGGTGTTCTTGTTTATTGTGGGAAACTTATACACCTGATTCTGTATATTAATTCACGCATTTCACATACTTTATTGATTACTTATCAAGTTGATCTGAAACTTATACACCTAATTCTGTATAATTCATGCATTTCATATAAATGTCAACTCAAATGAAGGAACAAAAGGCTACCCATTGAGCATTACGACACACAATAGACACTCATCTCAAGGACCGTTTATCTAATCTAGCTAAATTTTACACACGTTATTCCTAACATTAAGCACTAATTTTCTTTATTGTTCGGCCTCTCTCTATTTCATTATCTCCCACAATTTTCAATTTTGATTCCAAACCTAGATTCTTTTAAAACAAAATAATTGGATTAGGAAAAGTTTGATAAAAAAATAGAAAGGAGTTTGCATTAACGTTGGAGAATATATAAAGTAAAGATTTTTGTTTCCTAGAAAGGAATGGGAGGGAAGACATTACGCTTAAATTTGACAATTTATGCGAACTTCACGAAATTTGGTACCCAAAATCACATGCAGAATTCAACAATTAGCTACTATTCACCTAGTCTTAATTGTGCTTTATTAAATGAAAAAACCTATAAAATCAAACATGAAAACGATAATATAAGCGAAAAGTTGTAAAGGAAACATCTTCAATGTAGAATCTACTAGAAATCTCTAGAACTAAAGATGAAGAGAAATTTCACACATTACTTACAATCTTCTTCTTCTTCTTCTCTGTACAACTGAAGTGCAAAGTTGACCTAAAGAATTCCATATCTGATTGCATAGATGTTAAAGAGTCCGTAAAAAAAGAAGAAGTTGGAACAAAGAACAAGTAAGGTTCAAAGTTGGAGAAGTACAGAACATCAAATTATGTAAACCAAATAGTGCAAACAAGAAAAACCTCAAGAGTTTCAACAAGAGTCACACACATAAAGAGAGTGAAAGAGATCTGAAACGAACAAGAACTAAAGAGATATAGATGCCTTTAGAGTAGTGGTGATCCAGAGTCTTCGGGGGCCCTTTTTAGAAAAAAATTAATGCCTTATTTTACTTAAATACAACTCTTCTAGCATTTTGAGATGCAAAATCACTAATTATATTGTTGTAATCAACGTTTTCTGCCAAGTCACTCTCAATAGACATCATAGCTAACCCATTTGATTTTTCTTGTTACATGGTGGACCGAAGATATGATTTTATCAACTTCAATTTTGAAAAGCTTCTCTTTGCGGAGGCTAGCATTACTGGAATAGTCAACAATATTATATATGCGATCTAAACATTTGGAAAATCACCATCCATTGTTTGCAAATGATTTAGACTTCAATAGGTTTTGGGTATAAATTGGGCGTTGATTTGAGTCATGAATTTGTGTCTCCGGATCCCAATCCTTAATTTAATTTTGAGATAATATATATATATATATATGAGGCCCCTGGGAAATGGGGCCCTTGGCGGCCGCCCATGCCCAGGGACGCCCCTGCTTTAGAGACAAGACTATATTGAAGGTTCTTAAAGGTACAAAAATTGGAAATTGTAATTTTTTATTTAGAGGATATTAAGAATTTGGAGAGAATAAAGTGGAAAGAGAGTTTCTTCTTGTTAGATCCGAATCTGAAAGAGAAGAGAAGTTTTTTGTTTTTTACACGCACACAACGGACAGAGAACCAAATGGTCTCTCTCTCACGGCTATAATTAATCTTTCACTCTGGTAACCACATATCCCTAAAAAATTGGTAAAAAATATGTCAGAGAGCTTCAACAACGCGTACCTTGGTGGATAGTGTTGGAAGCTTGTGAGAAAGAGCTCAACACGGTTTGATATGAACTCAATCATGAAGGTGACAGATCCACAAAGCACCAAAGCCATTGAAATTCCTAAAAGCAATGATGCGAACCCAGTTGGAGAGACCTTAGTCAACATGGGCTAGTTCTTCTTGATGAAGAAGAGGAATATGTGTTACATAGCATAGGAGAAGAAGACATGGGGGGGGGGGGGGGGGGGGTAGTTGGGGTGATTTGAGGATGGCTAGAACAAAATAGTGAAGCTTATAGAAGAGCTTTAATTGTTGATATTGAGTGCTCATCATCTATACAACAAACCCCTTCAAGCTCTTTGAAACCCGAATAGAAATCAATCAAATAATCAAGGAAGAGAAGGGATTATAGCTTCTCAAGTTTGGGAATAATTTACATGGGTGAAGAATAAGAATGGTTTAGTTTGTTAACAAATTATAAGGGGAGAAGTGAAGAGAAAATGATTTTTTTTGGTTTTTTACAATTTTGGGGTTTTCTTAAAAGAAGAAGATGAGTTGGATTTGTTGAGGGAGAAGAAGAAAGACTCAATACAATGCACCATTGATTTCGTTCACGGTGCTTTAGTGAGAGACAAAGACTTGTGTAACAAACAACATATAAATAGAGAAAAATTATAAGGATTTACATACCTGTAACTTCAAAATCGGGTTCATCTTCTCCCACCAAATCGATGCAAGGGTTTATCTTCTCTATCAAAATCAAAGCCCATACTAGAAGGAGGAGGAGGAGTAAGTATTATTCCAGTCGTAATGATACAAAAGAGAGGATCATGAAGAGAAGAACTAGTGGGCTTTAGGTTTGTGGGATAAATAAGTTCTTTGTGCATATAAGAAAGACATACACGACCAATTTTTATTTCCTCACTCTTGGGTTTTTTATTTTCTCACACTTGGGTCGGGCTTTGGATGAAATACGACGAGATGTTAATTTTCCTCACCAAATGTATTTCATTTAGGCATCAAATTTCCCTCTCTTTGTTGTTTGACGATTGTGAAATGTTTATGAGAGGAATTGGAAACAAAAATTTCACTTAAAAATAGGCGACGACTAGTAAAAATTCCTCACCTAAACACTAAAATGGTGACAACTTTCGAAGCGTCACATATAAGTTCGTCATCTAATGCCAGATTTCTTGTAGTGAATGGTGTAGGGTTTGGATTTTTAGTTATCAATGTATCACGTGGAATAGACTTGCATAAAGATATTGCAAGGCTATGTAAGGGCTAAAAGTTTATCAAAGTCACATGAAGATTGAGGTGATGGTTGTAAAGGTGTAGGATATATATGGAGGTTGTGGTGGTGAAGGGATATGCTCTTGAGTGCTTCATTGCATTTGGTGCAAGTAGATAGCATATTCTTCCTCGAAGTCAAACAACTCCTCTATCAAACTAGCAATCCTTTTTTTCGATTCTAACTATAGTCATAAAATGAAGAACGTTGACATTGCGAGAAGAGAAGAAGAAAGGAAGAAGAGAAGAAAAAAAGACAAACATGAAGAGAAAGATAGAAATTAGAAAAATAATAGGATGATAATTCGTTTACAAAATAAGAAATTAGAGCTCGTTATATATCCAGCCTAGTAACTTCTAATCTTCCTAACATTGAAAACAAATTTTCTAAACTATCTATAATATAAATGCAACTTCTTAAACTCATTATAACTCAATTTGCATACTTTTAGGCACTTAATATTATAACTCATTATAAATGCAACTTAATATTAATTGAAATAAGAAAAATAATAATTTTATAGAATTAATAAAATACTGATATTTTAGATCTTCTGCATCACCTTCTTACACAGTTTAATAACGTAATAAGGGATTTTTTTTTACCAAATACCAATAAAAAAAGTGTTATGTGTACACCTTTTCTTTTATCTGTGTTCCTCTTGTTGGATAACATTTGCAAATTGTAGCAACAGGTGATTTTAAAAGCTAAACCCCATGGTAGTGATTGGGAAAGTGGATCCTAGCAATTTTTGAAACATAAGTTTCAATGCTCTATAATTAGGAAATGAAAAGCTACCTTTATGGGCTATTTGATGACTTCATATAAGCATTAATTGCAAATTAAGCAACAAAGTATCCTAGTTAGGTCGCTAGACCATTTTTATTGATTTCTCAACCATTTTGAAAACATCAAAGCCTGAAGATTTTATATGCACTTGGTACAATGCATTTTGCAAACTAAAGTAATTGAATACATAACCAATTTTACAAGGTGTTATGTAAACAAATGTAATCATATTTGTATGGAACATACCAAGTGATGAACCTAATTATCTACATCAAAAAACTTATTATAAAATGCATAGTATAGATAAACTATATTAAAATAAGAACCTGGATATCATCTTAGTTACACAAAAGGTACATCACATCGTTAATTTTGTATACAATAAATTATGATGAATTTGTGAAATATCAATCATAATCACATTGTATAAAAATAGTACTAGTAAACAAACTCAAATTAGTCATCCACATCAAAAAAATCATTTCATTTAATCACAATTTATGGTGGTGGACTTTAATTCCTAAATAAAAAAATGACTTGAGGGGACTAGAATAACACAACACCTTCAGCCGCCGCCGCCATCCCTGTTCCCTAAGTCGACCAGCAGCCTCCTGTTTGGCCAACGCAGTTCTGGCTGACGCCCTGCTTGCTGCTCAACCTCCCTTGGTCGAGGTGCTGGTTCCTGGACGTAGAGTTGCTACCTGGTTTCTTGGCAAGCAAAGGGGCTGGCTGGATCTGTCAGTTTGGCTTCTTCAATCTCTGTTGTACCTTCATCCAAGGAGTAGATCTAGTTAGTAGGCGCGGGTAGGTTTTCCATGGAGGCGACACTGCCAGCCAAGGGGACTGCCCCTGCGGCAGGCAAGGAGGATGATGGATCTTCTAGGCGCTCCTTTGCGCAAGTTCTTGGGAAGGCATTGAAAGATGACCTTGACGATAAGCCGACGGATTCCATGACCTTTAGGAAAGACGGAACTCCGGCTTTGAGGCTATCCGATTCGGATGTCGCAAGAGGTGAGTCCCATGTTTCTAATCATATTGTTGTTATGAAATTCTCAAGTTTCAGGTTGTCGCTAGATTCGATAAGAGATTCCATTCATCGATATTGGGGGATATCTGGTGAGTTCATAATGGGTCTCATTGATCCTAGGCTTGTGATGGTTTATTTACAATCTGAAGATGAAGTCAAGAAAGTGTTATCCAATGACTCCTTTACGATTCGGGGAGTTAGATATAAAATGTTTCGTTGGCATCCAGGTTTTAGCCTACGGGCGGATCCGGAGTTGGCACCATTATGGATTGAACTCCCTAATCTTCCTTTCGCCTTTTTTCTCCCGGCGATCATGAAGGTGATTGGAGATTCCTTCGGTAACTTTCTTCGGATAAATGATGGCACAAGATACTTTGCTCGCCCAAAGGTCGCACGAATGTGTGTTGAGATGGAAGTCTCTAAACCTCTCCCACATAAGATATGGCTTGAGAGCCCAAAATATGGAGGTTATTGGCAAAAATTTGAATATCCAGGATTCAAATATTGTGACCATTGCTCCCTAATTGGGCATGAGAAGGATTACTGTAGAAAATTGGCTGGAAAGAAGCGAGATCAACCTACATCTGCTGGAGAACCCTATAAAGAATTTAAATCTCTAGACAAGGCCAAGCTGAAACAAACTCCGGGTGAAGAGAAGCAAGTTCAACATGTGCCAAAGCAAATGTATGTCCCTGTGGCCAAAAAAGCGACGGAAGCTATTGGAAATATAGGAACTAGCGGAGCCAAAAATTCTCAAGGAGTCGAGGTTAATAGTGCTATTGCCAAAGAAACCAAGGAGAGAACAAAGGGAAACGAATTTGACAATGTGATTTCGTCGAACCAATACGGGGTCCTCGCGGAAGAAACTTCGGAAGACATTGGGGAGGATGATGATGTTGAAGTAATAAAATCCAAACATGAGTGCAAGACTGAGGGCCACAATACCAAAGTAAGTAAGACTGCAGTTGAAAACACACAAGATGTGTTAAGAGGTGCCGGCTACACAATGAGCGAAATCAAATTGACTATGTTGAAGCAAAATTGTGATGATGTTGAAGGTAAGCAAAATTGTGATGAAGTTAAATTGGAACAAGGATCTGCGACTGCGGCTCAGCTGTGGATCGTTCCTTTTGTGAGGGATATCTGCTCAAACAACACGCAAGAAGGCAGTAAGTCAGAATGTGCAATAAATAGCTTTAATCCAGCTGAAACAGAGGAGCAGCAGGTGCAAACTCTTGCTGAAACAGAGCAGCATCAGGCGAGACAGGGGCCAGCTCTTGCCGCTCCCAGGGTGCTAAAGACACCAGGAAACATACAGAGAACGGGGGCCGAATTGACCTCCTCCGAGTCAGGGACTAAGTTAGCACAGGGTACGCTAGTTTCAAAGGCACACAAGCTGGAAAATTATGCAATTCAGATGACGAAACAGAGCACGCTTGAACAGAATAAGCAGCTGGTGGGTGATCCAGAAACTTCGATGTTACGTGATCAGGCTGAAGATGCAATTGAGCAAAAGATTCAGGAACAGGGAGAGGGCAACAGGTCAGACCGTGACGCGGTGTCAGACAATGATTCCAACGCTAACATGTCTTCGAATAATATGATTGACCCAGGGTACCAGTCGGGTGGAGTCAAGAAGAAAGGCAAAAAGAAAAACTCTAAGACCGGACCGGTGGTGGGGTCTCGAAGGATGACGAGAAATATGTCTACCCCAGGTGTTAGTAATGATAGATAACATCATGTTTTGGAATGCACAGGAGTTGGTAACTGGGCGACCCGATGTAGACTAAAAAAGTTGGTTAAAGAAAACAATGTCAAGCTACTTGCTATTGTGGAACCTATGATTTCTTCTTCTAGACACTTGGAGGTTGCAAGTAAGGTGAGCCTGCCTTGTTTTGCAACGAATGACGAGTATGGCGGCAAAATTTAACTCTTCTGGGATAATAACTTAAAAGTTGATGTCCTGCTATGCACGAATCAATTAATGCACTGTAAGATTCATATTCTCTTTTCCAATATCGTGTTCTTCATTTCTTTTGTATATGCAAAGTATTCAATTCAGGAGAGACGAAGTTTATGGGAAGACATGGAACACATTGCAATGGGTTTGAATGACTCAAGGATCATTGGTGGCGATTTTAATGTGATTGTTGATGGTGGAGAAAAACTAGGGGAGGACAGAACATGGGCTAGGTTGGATCATTTTATGGGGAATGCAGACTGGTTATCAGTAATGCAGCACGCTCGGGTTGATCATTTACTTAGAGCTTGTTCGGATCATGCAACTTTGTTACTTTCTTTGCCACTGTCACAAAGGGCAGGTATGTCTCCTTTCAGATTTCAAAGTATGTGGATAACTCATGAAAGGTTATTAGGGTTTGTGGACAGAATTTGGAATGCGGATGGAGAATCCAATGGGGCTATGTATAGTGTGGCTTCCAAACTGAAGCGCCTTCGCGGAGACTTAAAGATATGGAATAACGAAATTATTGGTAATATTTTCAACACTATTAGAAGGTTGGAAAATGAAATTGAAAGACTGGAATTCAGTCTAATGCAGAGTTGGGATCCAAGTGATATGACTAATTTGAACAGATGTCAGGTTGAACTTAAACTTGCGCTGGTGAGAGAAGAAATTTACTGGAAACAAAAATCAGGTGAAAAGGAATTTAAGGAAGGAGATGCTTGTACTAAATTCTTTTTTGCCTCAGTCAAAGCCAAACAGAAAAAAGTGTGATTACCAAAATTCATGATGTATCGGGGAACTTAATCACGGATCCAAAATCTATTATTTTGGAAGCGAATAATTTTTTCGGATCCTTGCTGTCATCGGGAGAGCACAGAGATGATCAAGAACTCATGGATTGCATTCCGAGGCTGATACAAGAGGATGATTGTGACTTACTCATGCAGATGCCTGAGTTAGAGGAAGTCAGGAAAGCAGTCTTCAGTATTCCCCATGATAGTGCCCCAGGCCCAAACGGCTTTACAGCTGGATTCTTTCAGAATTGTTGGGATATTATTAGGATGGACATCTGGGAAGCTGCGAAGGAATTTTTTGCTTGCCATGCAATGCCAGGTACCTTTTCTTTCAATTTTTTGGCTCTTATTCCTAAAATTGAAGAACCCGTCTCTTATTCTGATTTAGGCCTATTAGTCTTTGCAATGTGGTATATAAAATTTTCAGCAAGCAATCCCCGTTTACATACCTTGGCATCCCCATTTATCAAGGTAGATGCATAATTTCTTTTTTTGAAACCTTAGTTAATAAAATCCAGTAGCGAATTTAGGGTTGGAAAGCCAGACTCTTGTCGCCAGGAGGTAGATTGACATTGATAAGACATGTCTTGCTGTCAATACCAATTTATTCCATAGCAGCTACAGTTGTGCCTAATAAGGTCCTGCAATCCATTCAGAAACTGATTGCAGATTTCTTTTGGGGTGATCATGAAGGGCGACATAAGCGGAAGTGGATAGCTTGGAATAAAATTATTGTTCCAAAGGAGGAGGGTGGTCTAAATATTCGAAGTTTGGATGTTATCATTAGAGCTTTTCGAATAAAGTCGCTTTGGAACCTAATAACCTCCAATTCTTTATGGGCAACCTTTCTAAGGTGTAAGTATATAAAAGATGGGGTTCCACTCAGAAAGCAAGAAATTAAAGTTGGGCCGTCTCCGTTCATAACAGAGTTTTTGGTGAATAAAGACTTTATAGTTGAAAACTCCACGTGGCGGATCTCTAAAGGCACTGTTAGCTTCTTTGAAGAACCATGGGCTAAGGATGAAATTTTCAGCAAAAATGAGGAGGTGGGGACGAATGACACTTGGCCCTCCCTCGGGAAAATGCATAGGGAGAATTTCAGGATGCTAAGCCCGGATATGCAGAGAAAAGCTCAAGAGCTCTACAAGACAATTGTGAAAGGTGAAGTCGGTGACCGAGATGCTAGAATTTGGATACCGAGTAATGATGGTGGGTTCACAATTAGTTCAGCATGCAAAATTCTATGTGGTAGGGGGACACATGACGATTTTTGGAAATGGATTTGGCATCCTTTATTGCCTTCTAAAATCTCTATTTTCACATGGAAAGTTATTAGAAGGGCATAACCTATTGATGGTGAAATTAGAAGAATTGGCTTCCAACTTGCGTCTAAATGTAGTTGTTGTTTACAACCTGGGGAGGAAACGATGAAACACCTTTTCTTGGAAAGCGATTTAGCAAGAAGGGTGCGGGGACATTTTGATTTGGTGTTTGACATGCACATTCACATACCGGTTGAAGTTTATACTATGCTTAAGGCGTGGTTTAGGAAAGCGAAGAATTCTTCGTTATCAGGAACCCTCATCCAGGTCACCCCCTTTTCATCCTATAGGAAATCTGGATCCAGAGAAACAAAAAACTTTTTGAAGGAAAGGAGTTTTCGTCATGCTATGTGATTATTAAAGTTCATTTTTGGATTAAGTGTGTGGCCAAATTTTTTATGCCTAAAATTAAGGATCCTAATGGGGCTTTGCTAAGCAGGTTGGGCATACAGGAAAAAATTGTTACAATATCTCCTCCTCGGGTGCTTTATTGGGCTTTCCCTCCTACAGGTTGGTATGCGCTAAATGTTGATGGCTCTTGTATGGAGAATAACACTACTGGAGGTTTGGTCATTAGAAATGACGAGGGTAAATTTGTAGCTGCTAGACAATGTATTTTTGGTGAAGGCTCAAATAATTCCGTAGAGTTGAGGGCCTTACTTGAAGGTTTGAAACTTTGTATTGATCTGGGATTGCACAGTTGCGTGATCCAAATGGATTCTAGACTGGTGAAACTTTGTATTGAAGGCTCAAATAATTCCACAGAGTTGAGGGCCTTACTTGAAGGTTTGAAACTTTGTATTGATCTGGGATTGCACAGTTGCGTGATCCAAATGGATTCTAGACTGGTCAAACAGTGGATTTTACATGAAGCTAGTATTCCCTGGTCTCTTAGTAATTGGTGGAGGGAGATTAGAGACACGAGTAAGGCCTTGACGTGGTATTGTATCCACGTGTATAGGGAAACTAATTCAGTGGCGGATGCTTTGGCTAGACGGGCGCAAGTTGAACAAATGACAAGGGATTATTCTTGGGACTCGTTGCCTAAACGAATAAAATCCTTAATTATCCTTGATAAAAAGAAGACGGCGTATTTAAGGCGCTCGGATGCTAAATAAACATATTAATGGAGGTTGTAGAGCTCGGGGATGGCTTTGCTGCGAAGAAATTTTATTTGGCCGCTCGATAAGCAGGGAGTATGAAAGTTTATGCGCTGCGAAGTGTTGGACAAACTGCTGGACAGAGGGCTGGACAGACACTACACCAAATTGGCACTTTTGTAACAACTCTCAAAACAGTATCACTTTTGAGATGTTGCAATTCACCAAACAATTTCAAGTCAAAACTAAATTTAGCCAAAAAAATGAAAAACAGTAACACAAAAAAAATGATACAATAAGTTGGATCACCATGAATAGTATCACTTTTATAACCATACTCTTCATGGTGATACAATTATTGTATCATTTTGTTTATGAAAATGTGTAAAATTGTTAGGTGAATTGTTACACTTCAAAAGTGATATTGTTTTTGGGGTTGTTACAAAAATGTCAATTTGGTGTAGTGAGAGTACTCTGTCTTGACAGAGTACTCTGCATTGATCAACTTTTTCCCCAGATTTTGTATCCTAGGATCAGTGGAATCATTGTGGCTGCTGCGCTGGAAATTTATATATGCAGGGACGGTGGTACCGCACAGCTGCTCAGGTTGCAAGAATCTGGAACTGGGCGCACTAGGATGCGCCATCATCACGAAGGTGCAGCCTGGCTGCTTGCAGGCTTGCGAGACCTGTCCAGGCAGTGAACTGGACAGATTTTTCAGGAGTTTTTGAAGGTCCAACCGTGAAACCTGTCCAGGCTAGTTTGCAGGGTGCGTAGGGCATCTTCTTCAAGGGTCTTTATGCAAGTGAATATTCTGAAAGTTGCAGGGGAGCTTGCTGTACAGAGGAGCTACAAGTGACATTTCGACATTGCATCTCTCTTGCAAGTTGCAAGTTGTTATATTACAAGTTGCAATTTGCAATTGCCATTTTAAGATGCAAGGTTGTTATGTAAGTGGTAACGTACAGGTTGTAGGGTCTTTGTCTGGTCCTTTTATTGCTTTGCATAGGATAACTTCGCATTTGTTTTCTGGCATTTGCATACGAGAACTTCCATGGTTTAGGCCTTATTAGGCAGTTGCCTTGGGGCTTTAGGCCTAGAATTTAATTTTCCTCGTATTTTTTACTAGGAATATGTTTTTCTCTCGGGTAAAGTCGTAATGTACCCTCGACAAGTGTATAAGATTCTTTTTTCGAATAATAAAGGTCTGGCATCCCATAGTTTCCCCTCCCCACTGGAGGTTTATTTAAAAAAAAAAAAAGACTTGAGGGGACTACCACATTAGTAGATTTCTTATGCTTGAAATGTTTATTCAAAAATCATTTTTCTTTGGTCAAAATCTATGTCTTAAATCCATCCACCCATTTAAACTCATTAAATATACGAGACTTCAATGAGATTATATTTTATATCCAAGGTCCACCTTTACAATGAGATGCTTTATGAATAACATTTATCTCAAACAAGTGATATTACACGATTGATTGTGCTTTAATAAAAAATTTGAATAAATTTGTCTAGATTCACACGATTGATTAAATTTTTCTTTGCTTGATAAGAAGTTGTAAGATCTTTAACAATGATTTGTTGCAGGCATTATAGGATCTTGTCGTTATGCCTCAGATTGCTTACGTAGTATATCATTCCCTTTATTCTAGTTTTTCCTTTGTCATGTGCCCTTTTTTCATGTTATTTTGGTTAAGAAGTTCCTAGTTGATTTCGGTATTACTTATACCACTGACAATACACTTTACAACGTTGTTGATTGCTGCCCTTTTTGGAGGAAACGGCATTCATTCCTAGATTTGGCCAAAAAAGTTGTTAGAATTTGATTTTTCTTAGAAAAATAAAAGTTTCCCACCTGCATGATATGACTTAAACCATTATAAAATATGAGTTTTTCATGAAACATGAATCGAACCCTCTACAGAACCAATCTGAGAAAATGAATATGACTGGTGCATAGTCTCTGTTTCTATTTCTCAGGATATGATTCGGCAATTCACGGGCATATGGTTGTGTTCATTAATTATAAATTTTTATCCACATGATAAATATGAAACTTATGATGTAAGCAATCAATTCTAATAGTGTGCTATATTCACTAAGAAATTGCAAACATCTACGAATAATAATAAACTACTAGGCTATAAACTAGAGTTTTATTGTTTACGTAGGCTATTTTCTCAAATTGCAACAGACCAAGTGTCACACAAGTATCTTTGTTGTGTCGGACATGGATATGAGTACACTACTCTTTCAGAGGTATCCGCACAACCCAACTTAGTATCAAACAAAACCTAAGTGTTATGTTATCCTCATGCAATTACGACTCTTATAAAGATACCTTTTTAAAAACTCAACATGCATTTGAAAATAACATGAAATGGGATAGGAAAAAAAGGGCTAGAAAAGAAACCAGTCAAATGCACCCTATAATTTTGATAAAATATCCATTTAGCATAGTAAAGGTTGACATATGAAAGAATTCCAAAGGTATTAGGAAGTCACTTATGTTTTGTCATGATTGTCCTACATGGTCAATGCTCGTGTCCTCCTTGTTATGAATAGATGTAGATTGATAGACAAAGATGTGAAAGGTTTATATACTTGGTATTAGTCATATATGTTGTAGGAATTTTATTACAAAGGTTGTTTTATGTTTCCTTAAGGCACGTTTTAGTAGTGATGGGGTTTGAATATCTTCTTGTGAATTGGGCAAGATTGTTAGTGTTCTCTAATCCTTTGTGGGATATCTTTTGGTGTAATTAAAGTTCCCTCATCTCCAAATCATAAGGGAGGTGTCAAGGTGTTGCCACGACAAAGCCTTTTTCAAGGATAAAATTTATAGATATCTACTAATTTGAACTCTTTTTTCATGTTGATGTGTGAAAATGAACTAGGTTGCAATTTAAATTGTTTTTGTACATACAATTTATTTATTTATCTGTTATTGTTATTGCTTTGGTTTTCTTTTTTGTGTAAGTTACATTTCGAATAGTACCTAGGGGCGCCTTAGAGGGTTTGGTTACCCTCCAACTTGACTAAGGTATGACCTAGTGAGGCTTTAAGGCTAGGCTTTGTACTTGGAAGAAAAAAAAATTGGAGCCTTTGAAGCCTTGGAGGAACCCTAGACAACATAAATTCTCCTCCTAGATTACTTTTTTTTTTTTTTTTTTTTTTTTTTTTTTTAAAAATTAACCTCCAGTGGGGAGGGGCAACTATGGAATGCCAGACCTTGATTACTGATCAAAAAGATGACTTACAAAAACTACGGGAGTATATTACGACATTGCCCGTAAAAAAAAACCAAAACAAAAGCTGGAAACAAAGAAGAAAACCAAAACAAAACTAGAATCAGATAACTGAACTATCTGTGCCTAGCAACCCGAAAAATCCAGCAGGATCTCATTCATTGAACACGCAACACACGCGCGGTTCTGCGACCCGAGCAAAACCCCGGATAGGCCAAAACAAAAGCACCAAACAACGCTGCTAAAAACCATAAAACCCAATAAGAGCTAAAAAGTATTAGATTTCTGGGATTGCTCCAAATCCAAGTTTGAAAGATAATATTGACTTAGTGCTAAAAAATAGTTAAAATAAAAGTACACTTAAGATCGACCATATGGATCTACGGAGAACCCAAAAACCCTCATACATTGTTCACTTTCACTAGAACACTCGACCTAAAATTTCTACTCTCCTCATCAACAATTTACTTCAAAATTTTGACTAAATTTATAGTTTATTGATTCTTAAAAAAAAATTAGTCTTTATATAATTATATATGAAATTGTAAGCAAAAATGTCTTTTTATTTATTTATTTTTTTGCATACATGATATGACTATACATGGAATGATAGTCATATCATGTATGCAAACGGAGTTGAATAATTTATTAAAAAATGACATTCTTTTCACGTGTGTTTTAATATGTTACGTGTCATGGTGCGGTGGAGTCTCAAGATAATTTTTCCATTGTAGACTTGCTAGTTCATTATGAAATATTTTCTTGAGTGTTGCAATCATTGATATTATGGCATTCCGTAATGACGTTTTGCTTGAAGGAAAATGCCAATTTTATTTTATAGGGAGGAAAATACTATGGGCTCTTATTTCGTATGTCATTATATGGGTACTTTGGCAATGGAGAAATGGCTCCCATTTTTGGTGACATTCCCTCTTCTAGGGATTGCATTGTGATAGATGTTGTGGTTTTCCTTTGGTTCTCTCTATTTTGCTCGCTAACGCTTCAAAGGGATTTGGGTTCATAATTTCATTATTAGTGAGAATATGATTATGATTCAAAATATAACATTTTCTTGTCGTATTCAAGGCCCTTGTGCCTTTTTTAGTTTTTTCTTATAAGTTTTGAACATCTTCTAAAAAAATCACAATTTCATTATAGTGAGAATATGATTATGATTCAATAGATATAACATTTTCTAGAAGTATTCAGGGCCCTTGTGGCTTTTTAGTTTTTATTCTTCTAAGTTTTGAACATCTAAAAAAAATCACGATTTCATTATTTGTGAGAATAAGATTATAATTCAATAAATATAACATTTTCATCTTGTATGCATGTGACTTTCTTAGTTTATTTTTTTTCTTTTCTTTCCTTTTTAAGTTTTGAACATCTTCTCAAAAAAATAGATGAAATGAAAGTTCTTTTTCATAGAACTTTTTTTGGGAGTATATTCTACTTTTCACTTATTCCTTGAAATGAAAGATGTATCATCGAAATTGGGGCACTAGTAACAAAGCTTGAAGACAACACCGAGATCTTGGATATCAATCTTTCTTTACCTTTTTTAAGGATTTTAGTTTTTGCTTTCTTAATTCTATTTTAGTCCACTCAGAGTCATGAAATTCCTTTGTACAAATTTTCAGGCACAAGAAAAAATGCAATCTGCTCTCAGAAGTCCAAACGATAATAGGATTTTTAATGGAGGAAGTAGTAGTCGTTCTTTGACTAGACAAATTTTAGAACGGAATAGAAGCAGAGCTTCTTTGAGAGTAATACATTTGTTGCAATGCTAAGTTTTATCCTTCAGCAATCCTACCTACTTTTATCATCTATTATTACTTTATGTATGTGAGTGACTTTTCTTTTCTTTTCCAGGATCATGAAGTATCTGCCCCAGCCCCTGATGCAAGGAATTCAGATGAAAGGTAATGTAATGTTGTATTGTAATGTTGAACATGCTTTTTTTTCCTCTGATTTCTGATGCACTATACTATCAAACAGAATTGGGTCCTTTGTTGTAGTATTTACTATTAGAATTACTTATTAGAAAAGTAAGATCATAATTTTGACACCCAATTAGGTCAGCCTGATCAAGCTATGTTCCGAACTTGAGACACATTGGATCATTTTACTGTGGTCGATGACCAATGCTCCCAAACTAATGCATTTGTTGGATAACTTGGGAGTTACGCAGTGCTTCAATTGCATCACTTTTACTCATCTTGCTTGGTATCCATCTAGTCTCCTGACACATTGTATTGATGTGAATTTGAGCTCATACAGTGGAAGCTCCTTCTGTGTCTTCCCATTTTTTCAGTGTCGTTTGACTAGAAGAAATATGAGTTATAGTTATGTTGAGATATTAGCAAGCAGGTAACAAGTTTTTCTTTTCTGTATAACTAAAGAGTATTTCTTAATCCACCTCTTATCCTTATCGATGTAGGTGCATGATCCCTTGTATCTGTGCAAGATCCTGACTAAGATTCTGTAGCCAATTTTCTTTCTCCTGCGTCTGCAAACTCATTCCTGACTGATTCACTGACAGGGCCGAGTATTCATCATCTCGGCCATTCTTATACTCCACAGCCATTAGCCGACAGAACATTTGAGGAATATGATCTGGGACAGTCAAGTGACAGTGGCTTGGTAAATAGAAGAGCTAAATTGTCAAAGGATAGTGGGGATTCTTCTCAGCAGAACTCTTTTGTTTCCAGTGATCGCTCTACTTCGACCTATGATAACTTTGATACTACTTGGTTGCCCGATCTAGCTAAGGATAAGTCCTTAGCTGAAAAGTCAGCAAAGAGGATTTCAAGAAAGAAAGCAAAAAAGAAGGGAAAACAGTCCAAGAAACCGCAGAAGACTAAATCTTCAAGTTTAGAAGCTTTATGTGAGACAGATGATCATGAGGCCTCTTTCTCTAAAACCTGTACTAACAATGATATGACAAGGGAGACTGGATCAATAACAATCAATAAGTTAGCTGCGAATGATGTGGTGAATGGAATTGCCGGCATCCCTAGACGTAGACGCTCTTCAGTGCCTATGACAATCTCATGTTCCAGTGATGGGTTAAAAATATCAAAGTTGACAGGACCCTCTGCACCTCAGGTTTTGAAGTGTGAAGATTCCATTACTAGTTCTGCAAACGAGATAGTTGGATTGCTCTCCGACTCTGAAGAAGTTGCATATATCAGTCCAAAACCTGGGAGTTCTGACGAATGCAATGGTCCACTATTGGATTCAGCTTCTGGTGGTTTCAACAAAGATATGAACGCTAATGCTGGTGATGACAGTGAAGAACAGCCCACCTTGAAGGAAGATGATGGATTTATTCTTGAAGAGCTAAATGCTTAACAGCATCGACTTGAAAAAGAATATGTTTCTCATGGACATTACTCAACAGGTAGCATCAATGCTTATAATTGTGCTGAAATATCAGAATCTAGCATTCCAGATGGGGGCTGCAGTGAATTGAACTTGTTTGAACCTGTGACGAGACGCCGTAGTTGTAAAAAGGGTAGGAAACTGACTTCAAGTTATGTGCAGAAACCTAGCATAGGATTGAAGCAAGAAACTATCAATTCCAAAAAGGAATCTCATGTCGATGAGACCAACTCAAAGGAGTTAAAAAACGAGAGTCAGCAACAGGAGTTACTGCAGGTTACATCTGAGACGAGTCATTATTCTTTATCTGGCTCAAAATCTAATTGCTGCATCGATGGCTCTAGAGAATGTCCTAGCCCAACTAACAGAGTTGACTCCACTCCTTCACCTGTCACTTCTGAGCAGGTGGATCAAACACAGATGCTTGTGATGCGACCTCAAGGGACCCATGAAGAGCTTCATGTGAGTGATATATCCGCCAAATTAGAAGCACAACTTTGCCAAAAAATGGACTATAGTTCTGGATCTGCTGGACAGAAGTGGATATCTGATGTGAGAAAAGAAACTGCTAAGGAAGATTCAAGTGGAACTCATAAAGTTTTGATGTCGGATCTTGATGATTCAGTTTCGGATTGCAGTTCTATGAAGAATATCGCAGGAGAGGGATTGCATTCAAGGGCTGGGATGAATGCCCCAGACACATAGTCGCTCAAGCTCTCAGGATGTAAACAATGCAGATACAGAAGATGAATGCCTGATTAAGAAACTAAGGCAAAATGTTACATGGGCATCGAACGACAAGAATGGCTCGTTTGCAATCAACTTTACTCCTATATCGACAGACCGCATTACTTCTTCGGAATTTGAGAAGAATTTGAATAAACTGGTCCAAGCTGCCAAGGATGCTTACCAGACATTTGGTCTGCGAAGGTGTTCAGCTGGTTGCTGGTGGTCCTCTTGCTGACTTTGAGAGACTTATTGAATCTGCTTCCGCAGTTTTTGGCAACTCCCACAATTTTCTCCCCTGCCACTCTTGCTGGGATCAAGCTATTGACGCTTCCCTTTGCAAACACGAGATTCCAAAAAATCCTCTTGGAAACCTTTGGCAGTGGTATGAGAGCCATGGGAACTACGGTTTGGGAGTGATGGCACAGAGATATTGGTATTCCAATGGAATGATCACTTACCAAGTTCCCTTCACTGCTTACATTGTCCCCTTCTTGTCTGCAGTTTAGTTGTTTGGAAGTTCTCGCTTTGGTCCAGAACTTCTTTTCCAGTATGTTGAAACTGAACCACCACAACTAAGACGAACATTATTTGAAAAGTAAGTTCCAATTACTTAAAACATGATATAGCTCACAACTTTCCCGCTATTGATGATTTATATCAGGTTTAGAGTCGTGTTTAAGTGATCCTTTGATCTCCTGTAGCTCTTACAAAACATAAACTAAGCCGAGTTAATAGATGCATCTTGATATGATTGTGGCCAACAGGATATTGGAGCTCATTAGAGGAGACGAGCCTTTAGATAGCCGAGCATATGGAGATCCGAAGATACTGGGTTCCTCAAGTCTGCAGAATCTCCACCCTTCATCCTGGTCAGTTAAAATATTCATTTACTAAATGCCTGCAAATGTTCACAGTTATTTGGATAACTATTGTGTAGCAACTGAAACAATTGTTTTTGAGTGAAAGCTAAGTCCCTGTCCCAGTTCCTCTGTTCCTTTCATTGAAACTCTTGATTGGTGGATTTTTAGGTACTGTGTTGCATGGTATCCTATTTACAGGGTACCCAATGGTGCATTTTGTGCAAGTTGCATAGTTTCTCCTGTCGTGGGCCTTCAAAGTTGCATAGTTTCTCCTGTCGTGGGCCTTCAAAGTTATAATGCTCAGGTATATACGCTCAACTTCATCTGATTTTTGTCAGTGGTTATTGATTAATTATTGTTATTGTTTAAAACACTTCCAGAACTGCTTAATTCACGTTCATGGTTACTTTTTCATTTCCATTTTATGTGTGTTTCCAATTCACTTTTTTCTTCCTTACATGCACATAAGAATCTTCATATGTGAGTTGAAAAGGAAGATAAAGATATATTGTTATATGATTATATACTGTTGAACACTTGAACTTGAATAAATTGTTTCCTAATTGAACAGGAATAAGCCATGAGAAACCCTTGTCAGTCTGAGTTCCTTTATAATGATAAACCAATGAACTAAACCGATTGTTACTTGAAGTTATGTCACCTTAAAACAGTCCAAGTATAACCCAACTGCTTTTGGATGCTTCACCGACCCACATATGCCAACTTTTAGCTTAGGATCAAAGGAATGCTTGATCACTTAGATTTGTGTCACGTACCTTTGAAAGTTGAATTCACTTTCATTGATTTCTCGATATAAGTAAGATATTTCACAGTCGTATCCTGAGTAAAGATCCTCTTCCCATTCACCATATCTAGCAATGTCAACGGCATTCCCTACCCCATTATATGTTGATCGATATTCACAGTAGGTTATGATCTCATATGCTAATCGCATATGCTCTTGTCTAGGAAGCATGGGGACCGACAAGGATAAGACATGATGTCTCTAAAAAGGGAAACAAACAATGTGGATAAATGAAGTTATTTAAGATCACAAACTATAACTACTGCTATTCTTACACTGATATTCATTCATCGTAGTGTTTACGTAAAAAAGTCAAAATACACATTAACGTGAAAGATTATGTGAGTGGAGTTTTTGCTTAATTGTCTTTTGTTATCTTTTTTCATCGTTGCAATAAACAAAATAAAGAGAACCGTTTGGGGAACCACTGAGGCATACTAACCCTATCTCACGTAGTGAGCCATGTTCGACATGTGTCTTGGAGAGTGTCCTACATAAACACGATAACCTAAAAGGATTGTTTATGCTTCCTAGATTCTCATAGAATCTCATCCTCAGGATTCAGGACTCGATGTAGGGGTTCAAGACTCCCAACTATAAACTACTAGCTACTCAAAAATCCCTAATCTATCACTTAACTCCAATCCACTTGCATTCTTGACACTTGACGCTTCAGTGTCCCTTTCCTCCTCCACCTCCCTTAGCCTTATGCATGCGGGGATATAGTGGTATTGCACCTAGTATCTACTTTCCTACAAATCTTAACCTATGTATGAACAACACCAACACGGATACAAGGTGTCAAAACACGTTTTAAAAAACCAATAGGTGGACACACCTGAACATTAACATATTATTTATTTTTAAAACTATAAGCTTTATATTATTAATCGTATTTTTTCACTTGTAGATCAATAGTGCTATATGTGTATTATTAATTTAGCATAAAAATACATGTAAAATTTATACTAAATTAAAACCTTTTTGAAAAATATGTGAAAACAATTGATCAACTTAACATGGGGTGTTAGTTGGAGTTAAATGCATGTCCGAGCATCAGAGTGACCATTACGTGTCTGACATGCAATTCTGTTTTTAAACCCTAGCCTAGCTGTTACAAAGATCTTAACAAATATCCCATGCCATCAATTCTGGCTTCAGATAAGAACTAGTAATCACTTCTGCTCCAACTTTGAATCGGTCCAACCTGTAGTTCAAGGTTCATTATTTTTTCCAATGAAATTAGTTGCTAATTGTTAGTATTACCTATGATAACTTTCATTGGTAAACATGTACATTTAACAACGAAAAATTCAATTCCTTGGTAAAAATTTAGCAAGGGCGATGCCACAACGAACCTAGCAACAAACTTTTTTCATTGATCAAAATCTTCTCCAACGAAGATTCAATTTTTCCCAAGGAAACATTTTGTTGAAAAACTCGATATTTCTTGTAGTTAATGGTTTGTTTTGCATGTAAGTAGTTCATCCACAAACAATAATGAATTTGCATATCTTGATTCGTGGAAAGACATGAAACTTTGAGTAGACCTTGGTATGTCTAATGTGATAATCCGGATAGATCCCCTTTTCTATGAATGAAAAGTTTTTAGTATGGTAGGAACAAAATTTGGACGAGACTAGTTAAGGTTTTCTACAATTCGATTTGGCTTGATGTTTTTTCTCAAGTTCAGGTTGAACATTTTATGCGATTTGCTCAAATCATGCTCCTATACGCTCCTTTCTTCACTCCACTAGGGACTACCTTTGGCTCAAGCTATCAATAGCAATAGTCGAACCCACTTCGTTTCATGTTGAACCTAGGGGTAGCTCAGTTCCATTAGGTTTCAGAGAATGTGGGTTACTCATGACGACTTTAACGAGTTAGTAGATGTTGTGTGGAATGACACAACTGTGGGTACTAATGCATTGGGAATTAAATTCTTTCGTAATCATCTTAAAACATGGAATAAGGAGGTCTGGGAATGTTTTCACCAATATTCGTAGGTTTCACACTGAAATACAAGTTTTGGAATTTGTTTTGCAAATGGGATGGGATACAAACATTGGATGTAGCCATAATAGATGTCAAGTGGAATAAAAACTGGCTTTGCAACAGGAGGAAATTTATTAGAAGCAAAGATCAAGTGACGGAGATTAAAAAAGGAGAAGTATGTAAAAAATATTTTTTTGCGTCTGTAAAATCCAAACAAAATGGGAGACAGATTTCTAGCCACTACAATAAATCTATGATCTACCAACAAAAAATGTTCCACGGATTTTAATTTCCTTATTAATATGGTATCATTGTCACCGAAAAAAAATCCATTGACAAAGCCATAAATTTGTTACTTTTATTCCAGCAAAATATATTTTGTGGGAAAGTTTCCTTGTTAAATAGGTGGCGGAAATCATTCCCTCCAAACCTAATTTCCCACCGAATTGATTTACAATGAAATATTTTTATGGTCACGAAATATTAGTTCTTTGGTAATTTTGACATCATCTGGTATGAAATATTTTGTTGCTAAAGAAGACTAATTTTAACAAATCACTTTCCTCGTTAATGGAATATTAACATTTATTCATCTCTTTTTAATAAGGAATTACGTTTTCCTAGATAATAATCACATTAATAGCAATGATTCGATTCGTTGATAATGATTGATAACTTTTTCTTTAGTTTTTTTTTCTTATTAAAGCTCGTTTACTATTTTATAGCAACAAAGTAATATTTCTTTGAAAATTGTTATACTATTGGCAACATTTTTTTTTGTTGGAAACATTATCTTTTTTAATACGCTCTACTTCATTCAACCAATCCACGAATCCTTCGGCCTGTAACGTACCAGAAAACTCGGGTAGAACCACTTTGAAACCGAGATTTCCATGACGATCTTTCCGACCACGGTGCTCCCAGAGTCGAGTACGATAGTGATACGGGTTTTCAAAATTGGAATCAGAATCGTGATCTTCCATCTCACGATTACCGAAATCCTGCGCCATTAGACACGGGGTTAACTCTGCAACTTGCCTCTATAAATCCTCAATCATCACATCCTGAATGTTAAGATCACGGTTTGGGGCTTTCTCATTCGGAACCTGCCCGCGACGTCCACGACCACCAGCCATAGAAACTGATGAAATCTCACCCAAGAAGATGTTGAAGCTCTGATACCAACTAACGCCGGACAGAATAGTGATTATCCTACAGGCTAGTCTCAACAAATAATTCACAAAGAAAGAACACAAGAGATTTTCCCAAAAACACAGAGAAACAACTCTAATGTTCAATTAAAAGTATTCAAATCAAAGGTATCCGACAATACTGAGGAAGAACTCTATTTATAGTGCTCAAATAACTTGAATAATAAGCAACCTATTCCTAAAAGAAAAAATAGAATCAAATACTAAAATAACAAGCAGTCTATTCCTAAAAGAAAAAGTAAAGTCTAATCCTAAAAGGAAACTAAAAATACTCCTTATTAAGAAACCCAAATTAGGAACCCTAGAAACCCTCCTGCGTCATGAAGGGAGAAACGAAAGACATTGGATTAGTTGGTCGAAAATGTGCTTGCCAGTTACGAAAAATGGGCTAGCATGGAGGAGTATGATGTAGGTTGTTAAGACTCCAAGATTGAAAGTGATTTGGAATCCGATTAATGTGAAGTCTTTGTGGGCTGTGTACATGAGGCATAAATTTTTTATGGGAAGCATCCAATTTGGGCGTATGATGTGAAGAGGGTTTCCTCGATATTCACCAGGGAATTGCAGCAGTTGCATTTTGAGATGTGACACTTGTCTATGTTGCAAGTTGGTGCTGGAAATTCTAGTTTCTTTGAAGAAAATTAGTTGGAGGGAGCTTCCTTCAAGAAACTAATTATACATGCTCATTATCAGGATTGGCCTAGAATTAAGGAGGTCGTTCATAATGGAAGGAGGTTTGGATCATTGAGCGGGTCGCTTGCTTTGGAGGCGTATAACAATAGATTGTGAAAAACTCAACAACATTGGATGTTCGAGCTTGGAAGCCCAATGGAGATGGTGTGTTCAAAGTGAAATATGTTTTGGAAGTAATGAGAGTTAGAGGTGATCCAGTCTCGTTTTATGCGAAATTGTGGCATCCCCTTCTCCCGACTAAAAGTTTGGTGTCAGTCTTGAGAATTTTAAAAAGATCAATTCTGGTTGACAGGGAGGTACAAGTGTGTGGTGTGCCTCTAGTTTCGAAGTGCAGTTATTGCATATTTTCATATATTGAATCGACTAAACATCTCTTTATGGAAGGCTAGATGGCGAGGAAGGTTTGGGCTCATTTTGACATGGTGTTTGGGGTTTATGCGCGACACCCGATAAAGTTGACTCCTTGCTGAAAATATGGTTTTGAAGAGCTTCAGTTAATTCGCAAATGGGATGTTAGTTCAGGGGCATATCTTGGGGCCAATTTGTTTTTTTGTGTGAATTCAATCAATAAAGTGGGGTCCGCAAATAGCGGTGTTGTGACCGTGTATGGAAATGGAGCCATCACAAAGGTTACTACCAAATCCTCACCATTCTCCTTCAAAGTTGGCTTAGCCTAGATGCTCCGCAGGTGGCGTCATTATGGACGTCGTTAACGCCAAACAAGCCTGAATCGTCGAAGAAGCCGGAGCCTCTGCTATAATGGCACTCGAATGAGTCCTGGCTGATATCCAAGCTCAAAGGGGTGTTGCTCTGATGTCCAATCCTCAACTCATCAAATAAATCAAACAAGCAGTCACTATACCCGTTATGGCGAAAGCTCGAATCGGCCACTTTGTTGAAGCACATATTTTTGAAGCTATTGGTGTCGATTATGTGGACAAGAGCGAAGTTCTTAGCCTAGCTGATGAGGAACATCACATTAACAAACATAATTTTAGGTTCTGTTTGTTTGTGAGTGCAGTAACTTGGGTTAAGCTTTAAGGAGGATTAGGGAAGGACAACTGTGATTTGAACCAAAGGAGAAGCCGAAACGGGGAATATCGTGGAGGCTGTGAGGTCGGTGATGGGTGATATTAGGGTTTCGAGGAACATGGATGATGATGAAGTGTTTGTGTTTGCGAAGAAGATTGCGACTCCTTATGATTTGGTGACGCAGACTAAGCAGCTTGGAAGGCTCCCTGTGGTTCATTTTGCAACTGGAAGGGTTGTGGCGCCAGCTGATGTGGCAATGATGATGTAGTTGGGTTGCGATGAGGTTTTCGTTGGCTCCAGGGTGTTTAAGAGTGGTGACCAGGCTCGCCGTGCTAGGGCAATTGTTTAGGTTGTGACACACTATAGTGATCCAAGAGTTTTGGCTGATGTGAGCTGCGGACTGGGTGAAGCTATGGTTGGGATTAATCTCAATAACGAAAAGGTTGAGTGGTATGCAAATCGATACGAGTAGAAGGTGACCTTTCAAAGCTCTCTGGATGCTTTGATTTTTGTTTTACAATATATATGTCTTGTTTCGTGTTTTGTTGGTTAGTCTTTTGGAGTATTTTGCTAAAATCTTAAACTTGGGAATCTTCTCATCTTCAAATATAAAAATGTAGAACACTATCATGTTTTGAAGACTTAGTTATACGTCACTATCTTATTCATATAGAAAAAAAAATCAACAAAGAAGAATCCATGGCTCGTTTGGAAGGGTTGTAGTTTAGTTTGGAGTTGGGGATTTGTAGAGTTATCATTAATAATTATATGTTGGTAAAAGGATGGTTTAATGGAATGGGAGTTCCTTGGTCTTTAAGAAATGTGTGGTAAGAAATCTTAGCCATTGCAGGTGACATGGAGTGTGTTTGCATTCATGTTTTCAGATATGTATATTTATGGTTGGTCATTTGGCGTCTTTGGCATAAGATGATAAAAGTTCTAGGTCATTTGATGAAGGTCTGGCACAGGTGCCTCTCTATACCAGAGGTTTAAATAAATTTAAAAAAAAAGTGTACAAACTTCCATGGTAATATTTTGAAAGAATTTTTCAAGAGATTAGAGCTTTCGAAGAAGATCCATTGTGTATGTATTCACGATATGAAGGAATTGAATTCAACACGAAGCGCATTAGCTAATTTCGCCCAGTTGAAAGGAAAACGTATATATATAAATGCCAATTTACATATGCGGTTACGTACATACATGTAAAGAATGGAATTGCTTGATTCATTCATTGACAATCATGTACAATACATAGGTATAGGCTAGGATTACATCCCATATATGGGCATATAAAATTTTCTATACTTGAATCAATTTCATATACTATTTACTATACTTGTAAAGATTGTGGATCAATTTCGGAGATTGTTGATGATTTCTCTAACACTCCCTCCCCACCGCCAATTGGATGACCTCGGTTGGACAAGTTTGGTACAAAGAAGACGATGACGCGACTTGTGAAGCGGTTAGGTCAAGACGTCCGTTGGTTAGTCTTTGGAAGGAATGAAGAGAACGCGGTGACTTCCCAAAGAAACTTTTTCGCGAACGAAATTGTAGTCAAGCTCAATGTGACGTGTACGAGCATGGAAGACAGGATTTGCGCCCATGTAGATTGCAGATAGATTGTCACAGTAAAGATGAACTGGATATTGCCAGTGAACACCAAGATCATAGAGGAGATAACACATCCAAGTTGTTTCAACACAAGCATGAGCTAAAGAGTGATATTCAGATTCAACACTATAACGAGCAATGGTGGGATGCTTCTTAAAGCACCAAGAAATCTGATTAGAACCCAAAAAAATCAAGTAACCACTTGTGGAGTGACGAGTATTTGGGCAACTAGCCCAATTAGCATCGGAGTAGGCGCAAAGACAGGCAGAGCAAGTTTTAGGCTGGAAAACAAAACCATGATCAAGAGTACCCTTGACATAGCGAAGGATACGCCGTGCAGCAACAAGATGAGAAGTGCGGGGGGTGCTCATAAACTGAGAAATAGTATTGACCGCCTATGCAAGATCATGTCGAGTAATTGTAAGGTATTGGAGGCTCCCAACAAGTTCACAAAACTCGGTAGGAGACGGTAAAGGCGTGTCGTCGGTATGAGAGAGCACAACCATGGCAAAAAATGGTGTGGAGGGCGGTTTACAGTGAAGCAATTCATATGCATATTTGAGTTGATTAACGTGTAAACAACCATCACCAGACTGAACCTGTAAACCAAGGAAGTAGTGAAGGGGACCAAAATTTTTAATATCAATACCATGCCCCAAAGCATCAATAAAGGACTGTAAAAGTCTATCATTACAACCAGTGACCACAATATCATCAACATAGAGAAGCGGGAACATGGTATGAGCGCCATGGTTAAATATAAAAATAAAGAAATCAGCATGACTCTGACAAAACCCTGAAACAAAGAGGAAGGATCTAATACGATTAAACCATGCACGGAGAACCTGTTTAAGACCATAGAGAGCCATGTACAGACGACAAATATAATGAGGATGAGCAGGATCAACAAACCCAGGTGGTTGGGTCATATAGACTTCTTCCAGTAGGATCCCATGAAGAAAAGCATTTTTGAAACCAAGCTGACGAAGAGAGATAGCAAGGCTGAGAACAGTCTGAATGGTGACGAGTTTGACAACCGGACTGAAGGTTTCATCATAGTCAATGCCAAGTTGTTAATGAAAACCTTTAGCAATGAGGCGAGCGTTGAAGCACTCAATAGAACCATCAGACAGACGTTTGATGTGAAAAAACCATTTGCATCCAACTGTATTTTTAAAAGAGGATGGAGGAACCAAAAACCACGTGGTTTTTGAGGAGTGAATTAATCTCTTTAGACATTGCAGAGCGCCACTCAGTACTCTTACAAGCCTGAGAATAACATGTAGGTTCCAATGCATCAATACTAGTTAATAAAGTATGAGAAATAGGATACTGAATTGTGTCGTCATGCGTTGCTTGGGAGTGATGATGCCATCTTTGAGAAGAGTGTGCATAGGATGAGTCGGAAGAGGTACAACATCAAGTGGCATTGCAGGATCCAGAACAGGGGACGGTGGTTCCAAATTAGCAGTCGGTTGTGTGGAAACCGATGCTTGAGAGGGAACCGGACTGGGAATATTGTCTTGATATGTACTTGTGTCTAAAGCAGGATCTGGGCCTTGCTGGGCTTGTGGTGAAATGGTAAGTGAACGTGGGTTCGACATAGACATGAAGTTTGGGCTTGGAAGCTAAGGTTGCAGAGGTGTTGTCGGCTGGAAGCCGGTGCTCGGCAGGGGGGCTACGGATGTGTTACCGGCTGGAGGCTGGTGCTTGGAAGGGAGGCTGCGAAGGTGATGTGGGCTGGAGACCGGTTCTCTGCAGAGGGGCTTGCGGAGGTGCTGCCAGCTAGAGGTCGGTGCTCGGCAGAGGGGCCTGCGACAGTGTTGTTGGCTGGTGGCCAGTGCTCGGCATGAGGGCCTGCAGAGGTGCTAGATGAAAATCCAACTCAATGGTGGAGGTAGTACGAGGTACCTATAAATTTAAGAAAGGAAATGATTCCTCTTGGAAAATAACATGACTCAAAATGAATACATGACCAGAAGACCGATCTAGACAACGATAGCCTTTGTGAGCAGGGCTATACCCTAAAAAGACACACTCTAATGACATAGGAGATAGTTTATGGGATACATACGAACCTAGATAGGGAAGACATGAACACCCAAACACACGGAGATGAGAAAAGGAGGGAGGACATTTGAAGAGACAAGCATACGGAGAAGACCGGGTGTAGGAAGAAGGTTTATGATGTGAATGGAGGCAAGAACAACATCGGCCGAATAGGAAAAGGGAAGATGTTCGGTGGTGATCATGGTGTGGGTTATGTCGGCGATGTTTGCGCTCAGCAAGACCATTTATTTGGGGTTTGGGGACATGAGAAGCGTTGATGGATGCCAAGGGAGGCACAAAAACGAGTAAAATCACGGTTAACATACTTAGTCCCATTGTCACTTTGTAGGGTTTGAACGGTGGTGTTGAATTGATTTCGGACCATGGCAACAAAGTTTTGAAAGTGAGCAAGAACTTCCGATTTACGGCGCATAAGAAAGATCCACGAGTAACAAGAATATTCATCCATATATAAAACATAATAACGAAATCCACTTATTGAAGAAACTGATGACGTCCACACATTACTATGAATTATGGAAAATGGAAAAGAAGCATAATTAAGACAAGAATCAAATGGTAATTTTTTTGATTTACCAATCGCACACTCTTGACAGAAGGAGTGATTGAAGGAGACTTTAGGGCCTAATGACGATCCTAAACGAGCAAGGACAGAAAAAGACGCGTGGCCAAGACGACGGTGCCACGTGGACGAGTGATGTGTGGCAAGGGCTTGAAGAGAAGCGGAGGAAGACAACGATGGCATGGGGAGGGGATAAAGACCATCCTCACATGGGCCCTATAAAAGTAATGAACCGGTGAGAAGATCATAAATGCGATAAAAGTCATGAGCGAATAGAAAGAACACTAAATTGTCTTTAGTAAACCTAGCAACAGATAGTAGATTTTTACGAAGAGTAGGAATACGAAAGACATCTTGAAAGGAAAAGTTAGACGAACCTAAAGAGAAAGGGAAAGAACCCTTGTGTGTAATTTGCATAGAATCCCCATTCCCTATAAAAACATTTTATTACCGTTGTACGGAAATTGGTTTTGAAGAGGAGTGTTAGGCCCCGTCATATGGTGGGTGGCACCCATGTTTGGGTACCATATGTTATCTGTAGCAATGTCCGGTTGAGCAAAATGAGCCCCAACAAAGAGTTGGAAATTAGCGGTGCCAAGGAATTGGTGTGGACATGAATGTGAGTGTTGATTAGTGCCACAGTTAGGGCACCATTGAAGTGTCGGACCCAAGAGACCCTGTTGGTTGCGATTGAAATTCAAAGGAGCTGAGGAAGGGAATGGAGAAGCTTGGGACTACAGTGAACCACAATCATTTTCTCTGAGGTTGTTTCCACGATTGTTATTGCCACGGTAAGTATTTTTGGAACGATTGTTGTTGTAACCAGAACCATTGTGGTCGCTATTACCATAGCCACTGTTGGAGCGTGAGTTCCGATTGCCATTGAAAGAACGGTTGGCATTTGATGAAGAGCCAAAGTTGTTGGAGGATCCTTGGGTGGTATAAAGAGCAGTTTGGGTAGTGGGGGCAGGGCGAAGGTTTTTGCGTCAAATGTTAATATGCGTGAACGAAGCTCCGTGAAAAGGATAAGGGGAGAGTTGTCGTAGAGGGAAGTGTGGAGCATGAGATAGTCAGTTCCAAGGCCTTTAAGTGTGGCAATGACAAGGTCATCAACATTGACAGGTTTGTCAATAGAACCTAGGGCACCGGAGAGAGACTTGGCATGGTGAAGATATTCATCAATGGTTTTGGATCCTTTTTGGAGATCGAAGAGCTGGACATTTTTATGCACTTCTAAAAATGTCTCAAATAAGAAAAGCGGAAATTTATTAAAATAAAAAACTCTATTATTTATTTAAAATAAACAACCTGATATTTATTTAAACAATTCCTAATAGAAATAAGAAATAAAATAAAACTTTAATTTTTTGGAAATAATAAAAATACTAATATTTTAGATTTCCTGCATTAGTCTCCTCTTCTTGAAAGCAACTTGTCGTTGAGTTGTGCATTGGAATGACTAGAGAATCATGATCAAGAGCTAAAGAAGAACATTTTTTTAAAAATAAACCTCCAGTGGGGAGGGGCAACTATGGGATGCTAGACCTTTATTACTTGAAAAAAAAAATCTTTTACACCTGTCGGGGGTACATGACGACTTTACCTGAGAAAGAAAAACAATTTGACATGCATCATAAAAACCAATTGAGTAGACCTTATATAAAAAGGCCTAGTTCACCAAGGAGTAGACCTTATATAATAAGGCCTACCCCAAGTAAACCATTACAAATTGATAAACGGACCTATTTCACCAAGGAAAGGCTTAAAAAGGCCTAAACCAAAGACAGGTTAAGACCTTATTCTAGGACTAGACCAAATTCACCTAGACCTCATAAACAAACAAATAGGTAAGCAAGCAAAGACTTAGCCAACTAACCATTTGGAATTTTTGCCCAAGAACCAATTGCAAGCTTGCAACTTGATCAACTTGATCCAACCTACAACTTGCACACATGACAACTTGCATCATTAACAAACTTGAAAAAGCTTGCAACTTGCAACTTGCAAGAAACAACTTGCAATCACAATTTTCAACTTGCCCTCAATAACAAACCCAATTTGCAAATTGCAATCAAAATCATGCGAGCACAAAACGACACCATGCAAAGCCGCCTCTAGCCCAATCCCCAGCCATATTCGAACCCACACAAACACTAACCACCAAAAATAGCCTATATAAGCTGCCAAAGCAGCAGCAAATACATCAAGACAGAGCACTATGTCTAGTTTATAAAACCTTCTCGCCAAGGTTTGTAAAAACATAGCACCCTGTCCAGCAATACAAAGCACACTGTCCAGTTCAATGCAGATTCAGAAACATGCAAAATCGCACAACCTTGCCACAACCCAATCCTGCAAGCAAACACTAGTCCTGTTCTGCATGTTCGGCACCCCAAACCAATGACATAATCCTGCCTAATATCACAAATATTCAACTACTCATTACCATTATGAACATACGCCGTGTGGCAACTGTCGAGTAACACCAACCCTGCCAAGCGTCTAGGTAAGTCATTAGCTCCAAATGTGACAGTCCTATAATCTTTTTGTGCTCTATCGGCTAATGCAACCGCCACCGCATTGGCCTATCTATAGATATGCTTACAATCAACCGACATTTTTTCCCCCAGCAACTTAATTTCTTTAAAAATGTTCTCCAAGTGCTAAGGAATTTTAAAAGTCTCTCTAAACCAACCACAAACTAGTTCTGAATCCGATTGGACAACCACTTTACTAAAACCCAATGACAAACAAAGACGCAAACCTTCCACAAGAGCTAAAGCTTCCGCTTTATTGTTTGATCCTTCCCCGAAAAACAATTGTTTTCCAACACAAATACCCCTTGGGTCTCTAATAATCACACCTCCTGTTGCCTTGTTTTTGATAAAAAGGATCCATCAACATTAAGTGCCACAAAATCTGCAGGAGGGGGGGTCCAATAAACAATTCTAACAGACTTTCTTCTAACCGGGATCTCATGTAACCCCAACACCCTTAAAGGCATGGCGGATCCACTACTTGGATAAGGGGGTCAATTGACCCCCTTAGGTTTTGTAAAAAATCCATTAAAGTAGTTAAAATTTCACTATTGCCCCCCTTTGAAAATTTATATTGCCCCTCCCCCTTGAAATTTCATATTGCTCCCTCTTATCAAAAAAATCATAGATCCCAAATCGCAAGAGAAGCCGAGCCTCTTGTGTCTGCGTATGCGCTTGCATCTTGCGATATCTTCTTCAGTTCTTCTTCATCTCCGTCTGAAACATGTGAGTTTGTTTAATGTTCTTATTTCTCCATCTCTGGCTTGTTGATTTTATGCCTTGGTCTTGCAATAAAAATTCAGATGAATTTCTGAAACCTAAATTCCTGAATTTAATATAGTTTTTCATGTCATACGATTCAGCGATTCTCTATCTAATATTACAACTAACAAAAAAAATAGAAACAATGACAAACCGACATGTCCGATGAATGTTGTGTCAATCAAAAAATCAATTGGATCGGCTGCTAAAGCCATTGCAGTAGGAAATACAATATGAAATATCTCCAAGCCAATCTCATCCTTCTTGAAAACAATCTCACAATAAGCCTTAATGATCTTTCTATAAAAGCAAAAAAAAAAATGCTCTACATAAAATGTTACTAAGCAATCAATTTCACACTCAAAGACAAACACACCCCATACACACCACATGTACACATTCCACACTACACACATAGCATGTTTGCACTGTACAAAAAAATTGAAATTTTTATGCTGTATATCTCCATCAGTTAAACAGAACCCAGAAAAAGAAGACAAACTTTGATGCCTTTACTAATTTCTTAGAAACTTCTTATACAAAGGACATTTTTATGCTGTATACCGAGGAAATTTCTTGAAAATGTTACATATTTTTCTGCCCCCCTTTGTCTGCAATCCTGAATCCGCCCCTGCCTACATCGATAAGGATAAGAGGTGGATTAAGAAATACTCTTTAGTTATACAGAAAAGAAAACTTGTTACCTGTTTGCTGATATCTCAACATAACTATAAATCATATTTCTTCTAGACAAACGACACTGAAAAAATGGGAAGACACAGAAGGAGCTTCCACTTTCCACTGTATGAGCTCAAATTCACATCAATACAATGTGTCAGGAGACTAGATGGATACCAAGCAAGATGAGTAAAAGTGATGCAATTGAAGCACTGAGTAACTCCCAAGTTATCCAACAAATGCAATAGGTTTGGAGCATTGGTCATCAACCACAGTAAAATGATCCAATGTGTCTCAAGTACGGAACATAGCTTGATCAGGCTGACCTAATTGGGCGTCAAAACTATGATCTTACTTTTCAAATAAGTAATTCTAATAGTAAATACTTCAACAAAGGACCCAATTCTGCTTGATAGTATAGTGCATCAGAAATCAGAGGAAAAAAAAGCATGTTCAACATTACAATACAACATTACATTACCTTTCATCTGAATTCCTTGCATCAGGGGCCGGGGCAGATACTTCATGATCCTGGAAAAGAAAAGAAAAGTCACTCACATACATAAAGTAATAATAGATGATAAAAGTAGGTAGGATGGCAGAAGGATAAAACTTAGCATTGCAACAAATGTATTACTCTAAAAGAAGCTCTGCTTTTATTCCATTCTAAAACTTGTCTAGTCAGAGAACGACTACTACTTCCTCCATCAAAAATCCTATTATCGTTTGGACTTCTGAGAGCAGACTGCATTTTTTCTTGTGCCTGAAAATTTGTACAAAGAAATATCATGACTCTGAGTGGACTAAAATAGAATTAAGAAAGCAAAAACTAAAATCCTTAAAAAAGGTAAAGAAAGATTGATATCCAGGATCTCGGTGTTGTCTTCAAGCTTTGTTACTAGTGCCCTAATTTCAATGATACATCTTTCATTTCAAGGAATAAGTGAAAAGTAGAATATACTCCCAAAAAAAGTTTGATGAAAAAGAACTTTTAGTTCATCTATTTTTTTGAGAAGATGTTCAAAACTTAAAAAGGAAAGAAAAAAAAAATAAACTAAGAAAGTCACATGCATACAAGATGAAAATGTTATATTTATTGAATTATAATCTTATCCTCACAAATAATGAAATCGTGATTTTTTTTAGATGTTCAAAACTTAGAAGAATAAAAACTAAAAAGCCACAAGGGCCCTGAATACTACTAGAAAATGTTATATCTATTGAATCATAATCATATTCTCACTATTATAAAATTGTGATTTTTTTAGAAGATGTTCAAAACTTATAAGAAAAAACTAAAAAAGGCAAAAGGGCCCTGAATACGACAAGAAAATGTTATATTTTGAATCATAATCATATACTCACTAATAATGAAATTATGAACCAAAATCCCTTTGAAGCGTTAGCGAGCAGAATAGAGATAACCAAAGGAAAACCACAACATCTATCACAATGCAATCCCTAGAAGAGGGAATGTCACCAAAAATGGGAGCCATTTCTCCATTGCCAAAGTACCAATATAATGACATACGAAATAAGAGCCCATAGTATTTTCCTCCCTATAGAATGCCATAACACGTAACATATTAAAACACACGTGAAAAGAATATCATTAACTTAAAGAAAATATTTCATAATGAACTAGCAAGTCTACTATGGAAACATTATCCTGAGACTCCACCGCACCATGACACGTAACATATTAAAACACACGTGAAAAGAATGTCATTTTTTAATAAATTATTCAACTCCGTTTGCAAAGAGAAACCACACAAAAAACTCATGACACATCGCCAAGAACGATGAGGACGAATACACTATAGTCCATCTCCATCATAATTCGCTTTTAAAAAATTTCCTTTATAAGCTATCCGACTCCTTATTGTATACTTAAGACATTTTCAAGAAAGTGCAACATTTATCTTCTTGAAGGTCTTAATCCCAATTCACCCTCTATCTGAAGTAATCTAGCTGGAGAATTTATGTTGTCTAGGGTTCCTCCAAGGCTACAAAGGCTCCATTTTTTTTTTCTTCCAAGTACAAAGCCTAGCCTTAAAGCCTCACTAGGTCATACCTTAGTCAAGTTGGAGGGTAACCAAACCCTCTAAGGTGCCCCTAGGTACTATTCGAAATGTAACTTACACAAAAAGAAAACCAAAGCAATAACAATAACAGATAAATAAATAAATTGTATGTACAAAAACAACTTAAATTGCAACCTAGTTCATTTTCACACATCAACATGAAAAAAAAAATTTCAAATTATTAGATATCTATAAATTTTATCCTTGAAAAAGGCTTTGTCGTGGCAACACCTCGACACCTCCCTTATGATGTGGAGATGAGGGAACTTTAATTGCACCAAAAGATATCCCACAAAGGATTAGAGAACACTAACAATCTTGCCCAATTCACAAGAAGATATTCAAACCCCATCACTACTAAAACGTGCCTTAAGGAATCAGAAAACAATATTAGTAATAAAAATTCCTCTCATAAGTGACTTTCTGATACCTTTGGAATTCTTTCAAATGTCAACCTTTACTATGCTAAATGGATATTTTATCTAAATTATAGGTTTCTTTTCTAGCCCTTTTTTTCCCTATCCCATTTCATGTCATTTTCAAATGCATGTTGAGTTTTTAATAAGGTATCTTTATAAGAGTCATAATTGCATGAGGATAAGATAACACTTAGGTTTTGTTTGATACTAAGTTGGGTTATACGGATACCTCTAAAAGAGTAGTGTACTCATATCCATGTCCGACACAACAAAGATACTTGTGTGACACTTGGTCTCTTGCAATTTGAGAAAATAGCCTACGTAAACAATAAAACTCTAGTATATAGCCTAGTAGTTTATTATTATTCGTAGATGTTTGCAAATTCTTAGTGAATATAGCACACTATTAGAATTGATTGCTTACATCATAAGTTTCATATTTATAATGTGGATAAAAAATTATAATTAATGAACACAACCATATGCCCGTGAATAGCCAAATCAAATCCTTTGAAATAGAAACAAAGACTATGCACTAGTCATATTGATTTTCCCAGATTGGTTCTGTAGAGGGTTCGATTCATGTTTCATGAAAAACTCATATTTTATAATGGTTTAAGTCATATCATGCAGGTGGGAAACTTTTATTTTTCTACGAAAAATCAAATTCTAACAACATTGTTGGCCAAATCTAGGAATGAATGTCGTTTCCTCCAAAAAGGGCAGCAATCAACAACGTTGTAAAGTGTATTGTCAGTGGTATAAGTAATACCGAAATCAACTAGGAACTTCTTAACCAAAATAACATGAAAAAAGGGGCACACGACAAAGGAAAAACTAGAATAAAGGGAATGATATACTACGTAAGCAATCTGAGGCATAATGACAAGATCCTATAATGCCTGCAACAAATCATTGTTAAAGATCTTACAATTTCTTATCAAGCAAAGACAAATACGAACATCGCGCCAATTTGCAAGGCATGGAATTTAAATGAGCCAACATCATATCGAACCCATTCAACCTAGTTGACACTCACGTCTTTATTATTATTGCAAAACACAGTACAATCTTTCAATGTTTAGATCTTCCAACACAATTGTAACTTTTGCAGTCCCCCCATGGATTAAAAAATTTCACACATCAAATATCATCCAAAATGTTATTTTGCCAATCAAGAGCTTGAAGGAGATCACTAGTTAAAAACTTAATCAACTGGAAACAAGAGTCCCAGATTTATACAACCCACTAAAACACCAAATCTAAAGAAGTTTAACAATTCTCTTCCCCCACATATAAACTATTAATGAAATCTCTTTGAAAACACCAAATTGATTGCTAGCAATCAAAGTTCCTCTTAAAAAATTTGCTTGCTTTTAAATGCAAATTCAGCCAAGAAGCAAATCATTCAAAATTGCCCAAGAAAAAAACTTTGCAAAATCACTGCTTAAATTAGCTTGCAATGTTATCAATCATAGCAGAACTATTGAAAAATGATCTCCAAGATCAGATCGGATCATACTAGAAAACTATCCCCAAGACCATATCTCAAAGATCGTGCTAGTACAGAAGGATCTTCACTAAAGACAGAAAGACCATCAAGAGAGTAAAACCTTGCGACTAGCTCTAGTCATAATTTCCTTTGCTCGACTATTGCGAGAGAAGCAGAGAAGAAGAAGAACAAAAACAGCAAGAGCGAGAGACAAACAAAGATGAAGAAGAGAGTCACTGTGAGAACAAGAAGAATAACATGAGCATATCTCCCTTGGTTATACATAATACTATAATACAAAGACCATCATGAGAGCGAAAAAGACACAAGTTTTTTGCTTTTATTTGATTTGGGGAAAGATAGAAAGACCATCATGAGAGTAAAACCGGCTGTTACTATAGTGACAAATTCAGTTGTAATGTAAATCAACCCATGTGGGAGGGTTGTAACGTAAAAGAACATAGACTAAATGGAATTGTTGTCAGCTTGGTTTGATTTTCTTCCCCTCTGCATTGACCGTAGATGAACCAAGATATTAGAAAAGTTTGTGAAATTGAATAGTAGTCGTTCTTTTCTGGTTGGGGCCCATCCAACACTAAATGCATTTATGTATTTTTTCCAAGTTGATGATGAATAGAGGACAACTTTTATATCCAGTGTACAACTCATAGTTTCTTTATTAATTTATTTATTTTTGGAAAAAGTTATCTTAGAATTGCACATTTTGAAATATGAGATCTTATCCCAGATTTAAATTTATTATAAAAAAAATTATAATTTGCAAAATTTTAGATAAGCAATATAAAGGCCACGATTTTGATAGAAAATTTGAAAGGTAAATCTAGACAATTTTTTAATTAAAGCACAATCAATCGTGTAATATCACTTGTTTGAGATAAACGTTATTCATACAACATCTCATTGTAAAGGTGGACCTTGGATATAAAATATAATCTCATTGAAATCTCGTATATTTAATGAGTTTAAATGGGTGGATGGCTTTAAGACATAAATTTTGATTAAAGAAAAATGATTTTTGAATAAACATTTCAAGCATAAGAAATCTACTAATGTGGTAGTCCCCTCAAGTCATTTTTTAATTTAGGAATTAAAGTCCACCACCATAAATTGTGATTAAATGAAATGATTTTTTGGATGTGAATGACTAATTTGAGTTTGTTTACTATTACTATCACTACACCAAAAGGCTTGATTAGCTACATGGAGATGGCCACGGCTAGAAACCATTGGTTTATTTGCCACGGCAAAAAACCGTGGCTATAATGGCCAAGGGCTTAAAACCGTGGCTATAAAACGAAAATGCACGTGTGTTGCACGTGCATGTGTGGAGAACTCGAGTTGATTTCTCGCGGGCGAAAAAAATTGGCGTTCCCGCTCCATCTCCCCCCAACTCTCAACTTCTCAACCCTTTGTTTCAAACCTTAACATCACAGATCTCCCGAAAGCACAGCCACCATCTGTTCTGAATCAAAAAGCTCGATCACGACGGAGAAGAAGATATTTTCGTCCCTCCTCCGGTTCTTGAAGGAGAGTTTGTCGGTGCCTCCAATGCTGAGTTTGGTGAGAAGAAGAAGAAGAAGAACACACTGATTTTTTCGTCCCTCCTTCGGTTCAGATCTACTTCCAGGTAAGATCCTTCTTCTTCTTTAGATCTCCTCTTGTTCTTCTTCTTCTTCAGATCTGTTTCAGATTTAATTTTTTTCTTTCTTTCAGCAAAGCAGATCTTTCCTCTCCAACCCATTTCAGCAAAACATAGCAGAGATCAAAGTGTGGGATCCCCATTTCTTCAAGTCTTCATCAGGTACCCATCTCTATCTCTCTCTTTAAGTTCATAATCTCCAATTACTATGTCTTTGCTTATCTGTCAAACAAGGGGGTTCCTTTTAAATTTTCTTACTTTATAAGCAATCAAATATTCAAACTTTATACTTACCCAGATTGTATTTAGTTTGATTGTGATGATTGCAATGTGGAATGGTGGATTTGTGAACTGATTTCAGTGTCTGTTTGGGGTAGTGGTTTTAGATGTACTTTGTTGAATGTGTAAAAATTAGGTCTTTGGGATGAGTTAGATGAGAAATTGGACTGGAAGTAGTGATGATCATGGATACCCAGTAAAAGGCGTGAATTTACTGAGAAAAGGGTATCCTGGAAAAATTTAATGGATGTTTCAAATTTCGAAAATTTTGTGAAGGTACAATGTACTCTGTAGTAGTGCCAACGGCACGGGTATTACAATAGTTTCAGATCAGAGTGAGAGAGAGGAGCAGAGGAGAGTGTGCAGAGAAAGAAGAAGAAGTGAAAGAAAGCATTTCGGGCTTTTAGGGCTAGAAACTTGAGAGCCTCCACAAATTTTATCCCTTTGAAGTCATTTCGGGCTCGGAAGGCGTATTTTAGGTTTGAGGTTTTGATTTCTTTTCTCTTAATCTGGTTTTTCTAGATTTTAGATTGGTTTTAAGAAGATCCCTTTGACTATAGTTTACAAAAATGATATTCAATAGTTTTTCGACTATTACATTAATCTATGGGCTAAGATTTTTCGACTTGGGTTCAAATTGGTTGACACTTGCTTGTATTGTGTGACCCAAAATATGAAGCTTTAAGTTATTTGTGATCACTTTAGAAGTCACTATTATTGCAACTAGGAAATGCATTTTTTTCTTCTATTGTATATTCTTTCAATGACAGAATAGATGAACAAAATCTTTAGGAAAATGTCACAAGAAGGTCAAAGCTTACCAACCATCCCTGGATTCTTCTTGGGGATTGGAATACCCTCCATTACTATCCATTATCATAATCTTCCAAAAGTTTTGACCAAATATTATAAGGCATAAACTAATGATTTGGAGAGAAATGGGTGCAAGCTTTTAGAATTATCAAACAGTAAATCATCGGTAGGAGTGGCATTTGTAACCTTTTTGAATGATCAACCATATTAGGAGCAAAGACTTTGCTCTTTTGACTGCCAAAATGAGTTAAGGAGATGTGAGTTAGATGATGACATGTGCAATGAGATATTGAGATGTTAGAATCAAAGGGTTCTGGTGGCCAAATCTAATGAGAGGAGCTAAATTTATTACAATTTGAAGAAGGGGAATAACATCAGTGCAGAGCTTAAAGAGGTAGCTAAAATCGAAATGGCATGAGCTTTTCCTACCATTAAGGGTTGTGCCCAATATTGGACAAAATACATTGGACGATTATTGATTTCAATAAAATTTGGGTCTTAACATTCCTGTCCTGACTTTTAAGAATTTATTTCCTTCATCGATCCCCGTACTGTGATGGGGAAGTGCGAGCAGAGAGAGGAGGATTATAGTATCAGGGATCCTGAATAAAGAGACAAATAAAATGAATCTCAAAGAGAAAGTTGATGATATAAGCATGGCGTCCGAAGTTAGTAGAAACTACTTGTTACATAGAAGATATCTAACATTATCAAAAAAATTTCACCAAATTTTGCTCTTTTGAATTGTTCAAGGCTGGATAATGCTATAAAAACAGAACTGTGCATTCTAAGAACACACAATTAAACAAGTGTACTTTATAAATACCAATTCCTTTCAGGGTTATTTAACTTTGCCCTGAGCATCAACTTAGTAATTAGAACCCAACTCTGTTTTAGACTTTTTTAAGACCACAATTGAGGATGAAGAATTTTTTAGTACCAATTCCTTTTAGAATTATAAATTTAGCTTCTATTTTTTAATAAAAATAAACCTTTTTATTATATTAAGTGTATTTTTGAAAAAGATGAATCTTGGCCATTTATCAGTCCTCGAGATGTGTATCTAGACGTTGTAATGATATCGCAAGCCAGCTTGAGGAGGGTATATTACTATTGTTGCGAGGGGCAATTTGAATTGCACTAGAAATAGAGGGCAGGAACTAGGGTGGTCTTTTCACTTCATCCTAATTGAAACTGGGGTCTAAGAAAACAGCTGGACAAAGTGGAGGTCCAATTGCTAAGTTGGTCGTCATACTAGGGGGGGAAATTAAAAGCCATTTAGTTTTTTTTTTTTAACTTCTTTATTATGATTATTTTTGAAGGATCTCTATATATAACCAAATAAATGAGTCTTGAAGACAGAATAAACTCAAGCTCTAAGGTGGCCTAAAGCCCTAAACATCCTTTTAGAAGCATTTTTTTTAGTACCACATACACAGTAAAATCGTCAACTTTTGCCAAAGCTTATCATGTCTATTTGTTCAGGTGGTTCAGGACACCAATTTGTGAGACAGGGTCACATAACATCAGGAATAAATTAAGTTGCATAAAAAGATAAATGAAAAAAGTTGTGGGAGCAGAGATGTCATTTGATTATATCTTTTACTTGGAGGAAATACCTGGACTAGCTTGTAAAGATTCTCTTGATCTTCCTCCGCAAATGCAACTCTTTTGTTTGATGCATTTGCTACCTCAGAATTCCACTTGCGTTTCGCAGATTGCTCTCCAAGAAAACCTCCAGAGATGAATCCATATTTGTTACCCCACCATTTTAATGATGTATCCTTCTCTGCATTCAATGTACAGGAGGCCAAATATCAGACGATTCACTACTGGAGGAACAAATGATGCTCATTATATGATTATGTCAACATACAACTTTGATGGATATCCAAAATTTTAATAACTTAGCCTCAAAAGAATAAAACCCAACTATACTCAAAAGAATCAAACCTAACTATACTGAACTATGAATTTAATAACTTAGTCTCAAAAGAATAAAACCCAACTATACTCAAAAGAATCAAACCTAACTATATTGAACTATGAATTTTAGTGTTAAGAGAAGAAAACAGTAACTAAAGAAAAACTTGTTACATAATTAGTGACCTTTATCTCTTATATTTCCACTCTAAAATAAAATCGCAAGGGAGTGCATTAGGTACTTGGTCAGTGTGTTTTAAGCAAGACTAGCAATGGAAATTAGACCATATTCTCATGAGCGTGAACATGTGTTCAACAATTGGTAACAATTTCTATCATGTCTTGGATTATATTAAGATGGTATTAGTTTTCACCTCATGTTGAATAACTATTTAGCTTATTAAGATGGTATTAGTTTTCACCTCATGTTGAATAACTAGTTAGCTTATTAATTTTCTCAAATGAATTGATGATGTTCATCTTGCTTGCTATACAAATATTTTTTGTAAATTGTGTATTTGTTTGTATATATGTTTGTTTACATGTACCTATCATGACTTAGTTCTTGGATAGTAGTGAAGTATATACTATGTGGTGGTGGTGGTAGTGGTCGACACGAAATATATTTCAGTCTTTAAAGGAGAACCACAGAGTACATAGACATATACTTCACATCACAAGTGGCAGAATTTTCGCATCAAATGTCCTTTTATCAGTCACGTTAGCTAGGTAGATTCCTTATAATTTTAAGGTTGTGTTTGATTACAAAGATAGCAGAATTGTATAGAAAACAAGTGATAAGAGAAGATGACCATGTTGTTGTAAAAATTTTCATGATGTCCACCCACTTAAAATATTTTCTACATTCAAATTATGTGTTCTTGATTCCACTCTGGCCTTTGCTTGTACTATTTTTTTTACTGAAGATTTTTATTTCAAAGTCTAAATGAAAACGAAAGGGAGATGAGCGTACATGAAAGTTGTGATCTTTCACCACACATCTGTATAAAGTCTACATTTAGACAAGGAATCAATAGTCTTGTTCTATGTCCTATTCTATTATATGTCACCTAATTTTCATGAGTGTTTGACTAAAGTTAATCTTTTAATTTTTGGTGTGTAGAAATGTCAACAATTCCTTTAGATAAGTCATGGATGAACACACGGGGAAGTGCAATGTATATATATGGCTTTAGACAATTCCAAAAGTTTGTTGAGGATAATGCAAATGGAGAGAGTATTTTTCCTTGCCCATGTGTTCGATGTAGGAACTCGAGGGGAAACATTAGTGTTGACGACATTGGTGTTCATTTGTTAAGCCATGGCATTGATACCAATTATGTCACGTGGATACATCAGGGAGAGAATATAAACAAGCAGGTGATTGATGTACCTATGATAGAAGTGGTTGAACCTGATGATGCCTTTGAATATCCTAGGATGAGCGACCTAGTTGATGATGTATTCCTCAACATGTAAACTGTGGAGGCTGATGATGGGATAAATGACTTGAATGACACAGTCGAAGAATGTTTTGGCGGTAATCCAGAAGGTGGTCCGGAATTTTCTTGTGAACCAGGGACAATTATGAACAAGAAGTATCAAAAGTATAAGGAAAAAGCGATTGTGCCTTTGTACAATGGGTGTCCTAAAGATAAGACCACGTTGTCCACCATTATTGAATTGCAGAATTTCAAGACTCGTTTTAGTTAGAGTGGTAATAGTGTGACAATGTTGTTAAAATGGCTAAAAACCTTATTGCCGGATGATTGTAATTTGCCAGATAACTTCCCAAACATGAAAAACACAATTAAAGATATGGGGATGGAATGTAAGACAATACATGCATGTGCCAATGGATGCATACTCTATTGGAAAGAATATGAGGGTCTGGTTACTTGTCAAAAATGTGGTTTTGGTAGGTATAAGGTTTATGTGGATGACGATGACAACGATTATCTGGCGTGCTCCACGACAAGGGATTCAACAAAGATGTTGAACATCGTCGTGCTCCACGACGATTATCTGGCGAAGAAGTTGAACGAAGGATAGTGGAAATTTTGGAAGGTAGTTCTACACAAGGTAGGGTTAGTGGTCAAAAGCGCAAGAATATGGTTGATAATGATAACGTCAATGATGAACCAACCAATAACATTGCGCCACCGTGGTCTAGAAGGTCCATTTTATTTGATTTGTCGTACTGGAAGTTTGTTGAGCTACGACATAATATTGATGTGATGCATACTGAAAAGAATGTCATTGAACACTTATTGAACATATTGTTGAATGTCTCTAAGAAAACAAAGGATGGTGATAATGCTCGAAAAGATATGGAAGACAGGGGAACTCATAAGAGATATTGGTTGAGCCATGACACTGAAACGGGAAAAACTTCAATGCCAAAAGCATCATTTGCCTTGATCAAGAAAGAAAATAAATATTTATGAATACACTAAAACAGTTGAAATTGCCGAGTGGATTTTCATCCAAGTTGAGTAATTGCGTTCTTGGCAATCCCGTGGAGCTAAGAGGACAGAAGTCACATGACTACCATGTCATTATGTAACATTTACTTCCAGTTTTGGTTAGACATGTATTTCGTGACAAAAAGGATAAAGATTTATGAATTGCTATTCAAAGAATTAGCTTATTCTTTAATATCTTATGTGCTAAAGTAATCAACAAAACAGATCTTCAGTTGGCACACAAAGGTGTGATTGAGGCAATTTGTGTCCTTGAAAAGGAGCTTCTGCCTTCATTCTTTGTTATAAGTGTGCATTGCATGGCTCATCTAACCGAGGAAGCGATGCTTGGTGGTCCAGTTCGATATCGATGGATGTATCCCTTTGAGTAGTAAATAACTTTTCTAATTTTAGTGCACGTCATCACGTTATCTTATTATATTATATACTAATCTATCATTTTATTTATGATTGATAGGTTAATGAAACGATACAAAGACTATGCTAAAAATTTCAGATACATAGAAGGATCAATAGCTGAAGCATACCTTGTAGATGAATCTGTTACATACTGCATGGAGTATATGACAAAGCCATGGTTCGGAACTCACAAACACAGTCAAGAAGAGTGGCTTGATGTAGATGATGAGTATGCTGATGAAAAGCCATTGGATAAAGGAAAAAACTATATGCTAAATAATGTACAATTTAAACAAGCTCGAAGATGGGTTTTCAATGCACTTGCTGATTCGAGTGATTGGGCAGAGTAAGATATATAATATTTTAGTTTTTTTAATAACTAGAAATCTAGAATTATGATAATATGGTAACTTGTGCATAAAATACAATGAATATTGCATGGAGTTGGCTACACAAAGTAAAAAAAAAGGGTCAAGGAAATTCGTTGAGAAGGCCACTGATTTTATTCATTGGTTGTGTAATGAGGTATTTTATAATGTGTATTTATTCATATATATAATTTTTTTTTCAGATTTCAGTTCTAAGATGATTTGTTTTACAATGTAGTTGGAGATGGCTGGGGAAACAAATACCACACTTTGGAGGTTAGCCAATGGTCCACAATTTTTGGCAACCCGATATCCAAAATATTGTGTAAATGGTTTCACATTTGCGACAAGTTCTTCGGATGAATGTTTGGTGACACAAGATAGTGATGTCTCCATGGATTCCATTGCTCCCTTTGTTGCTAGTAAGAAAGATAAGAGGCCAAAGGACAAACTAGTCAAATGGTATGGAGTTGTTAGAGACATATTGGTGCTAGACTACATAGATTTCAAAGAAACAATCTTCTATTGTGATTGGGTCAAAGTGGAAGATAAGAAAAATGCATATAAGGTGGACCCAATTTGGAACCATGAGATGGTAAACTTGTCGAAGCTAAAAGACAAAAGAAAGGTGGAAGAGGATCCATTCATTTTAGCTCAAGAAGCAAGTGGGGTATTTTATTCGAAAGATCAATCAAATGACGGGTGGCATGTAGTTCTACATACTCAAAGAGGCTTGAACACTAATGTCGATAAAAAGGAAACTCCCACTGTGTATCAAAGCATCTTGAAAGACAACTCCAACCTGAAGAGCTTACTGGAATTTTAATTGACTATGCTACAATATTTTTTGATGCATTTCTAATGCTATTTTAGTCATCCTCTTTGGTTTAGACCAATTATTTTGTCTTTGTTTCTTATTTTGACTTTTGAGTTGGGAAAGGGAAGCTTTGTAGCTAAGTATTCAAATTGGCTTTTCCAATGCTTTATAAAAATCTATTTGTGGTGATATGTTGTGGAAGGAAACTATCTATAAATGTAGTGTATATAGTTGTTTCTTATTTCTTTTTGTTTGATAATGGTTAATATCTATAATGTCATTGATAGAAATGGGTAGTACTCGCGGCAATCTCTCCACCAATGATGTCACTACATCTACAAATGATGACAGTGAAGTTAAAAATACCATAAAGTTCAATGTCCATAGTTTAGCAGTTGGACCTAGTGCTAGAAATTTTAATAAACGCATTGGAAAGCTTGTTGAAACACTTGTGCCCATCAAATTGAAGGGTTGGCACCATGTTACTGACAACTACAAAGAGGATGTGTGGAATGCCCTCAAGGTGAGATTTTACATCATTGATTTTCATAATGTTTTATTTTATTGTCAACTTATATCTCAATGGCTTATTTGCAGCGTGAACACGACACCCCAAATTATGTGAAAAGGAGTGTGCATTTGAAAATGCTAGAATATTTTAGAAGGTTCATGGCAGATCTTAGGAAGGACTATTTGGATAAGTATCCTACCATTGAGGAACAAGAGAAGCATGTTCCAAATGGTGTAAGAGAGGAGGATTGGAAGGAGTTTGTTTGCTATGAGAACACCCCTGAAGCGAAGTCAATTAGAGCCCAAAATGACAAAAACAAAAAGGCTTCAAAGTATGTATGGGGGGTGGCCAAAAGAGTGCTGCAGAAGTGGAGTATGAAATGGTAATTGAGTTTCTAGCTACTAGTACAATAATAACCATTTAACTATATAGGCTGAGACTAATCTTTCAAGTATATAGGTTGAGAAGAACCCTAATGGGGAACCAGTCACACACACTGATATATGGATTGTCTGTCACACGGGAAAGGATGGAAAACCCACGCATGGTGCTGAACTATATATGGTATGTTCCCAATGATGTCTTTTATACACAATTCTTAATTTACTTTGTAGTTGTTTGAATATTATTTGTGTCATGTGTTATTTTATTTTTTCATTCTTTTTAAGGAACAAGTTAAAGCAAAAAAGGCCGCCTTGCAAGAATCTTCAACCCAGGGTACCATTGGCCTCACTATTGATAATAATCCTCTAAGCCAAGTGTTTGGCCAAGAAGAAAGGGGACGTGTTCGATGTGTTGGAACCACCATCTCTAAATTTAAGTATGATGCTTCACTTCCCGCTCGTTCATTGCTTTTGGATAAAACATTGGAAGTTAAGAAATTGAGCCAAAAATATGATAGATTGGAAGAAAATGTTCAATGGATACGAGAGAGACTTGAAAATGGAACTTATGTGAGACCATAAACAAGTGAGGGAACACAAGGAGGGACACAAAGAACTGAAGATACACCTTCATCCCGTGCACAATCGACAAGGCAACCAGAAAATCCATTACCTCCATCTCCATTACCACCATCTTCTCAAGGTGTTGAGAGGTTTCCTTCTCCAAGCAATCATGTTCCTTCCGTGTCAAGGACTTACAAAGTTTGTGATTGGCATAAGAATGTCATTGCGATAGCAAAAGAGGTTGTAGATCCTATCCATCGATTCTCTTGCGATTGCCATGGATCATTGAACCCTGCAACAGAGATCAGACTTTCCTTATGCTTCAAATATATGACTGAGGTGAAACTTTATAAGAGTGATCCAAAAGGAGACATGATGGGGGATTTGGACGTTGGTGATTTCTTCGTATGGTGTAAAAATCATGTGGAACTTGATGATTGATAGTTACAACTACCTTGGTAGTTACAACCATGAACGATATCCTTGATGCTTGCTATTTTTGTGGACTTGCATGCAATACTGTAGTACTTAGTAGTGATACGTTCATTTTTGTTTTTTGACTTACACACTCCTGGCTGATTTGGTTTTGGTAGTCCCAAATCTATAATTTTAATTTGGATTTGGTAGTCCCAAATATGTAATCTTAGTAGTGTTGTTTTCTTGTTGAATATATGTATATATATATATACTTACCTATGTTTTTTAAATTTATAACAACCCTTTTTTAACTCCGCCAATGTAAAGGTTCTTTTTTACATTGTCGGTCCCAAGCCCGGATAAAGGAGGAGGGATGAGGGTATGTTTACCTTTATCAATTTTTGTGTTAAGTTTCATTATATTTTTTTCATTGTGGTATGGTTATCTGGTGAGGCTTCTAGCATATTCTGTTGAAGCATACTTATAAATTGTTTGAAATTTTCTCGCATCCTATATGCCTTTTATGTCAGAATTCTGTTTGACAAGGGCCATGAGATTTTGTAGTATCCATATCAGGAACTTACTGTTTTTTCTTCAGGTTACTTGTTCATTACTCACTGGTTTTTGTAGTTGAGATGTTTAATTATAAGATATTATAGAAGCTCCAGTATGTTTATTGTTTTATACTTAATTTGCACATCTATGTAGCTCTGTTGAAGTCTTTGTTTGGTTCATGTGATACACTACAAATTACTTACTTAAACTTCTACCTTAATGGGTTTCAGGGCTGATGGGGATTATGGGGCAGCAAAGGTAATGCTGAGACCTGCTTCACCAGGTACTGGTGTAATTGCTGGGGGTTTTGTGAGGATCGTTCTAGAAATGGCAGGTGTTGAAAATGCTCTTGGGAAACAAATAGGGAGTAATAATGCTCTCAATAATGCCAGAGCCACAGTTGTTGCAGTTGGGAAGATGAGACAGTTCAGTGAAGTTGCACTTCAGCGTGGGATCCCCATGGAAGAATTATGGAAGTAAAAAGTCACACCTGCTGCACCAGGAGTGTCTCCATCGCCAAGGTATCAGCATGCATCGAACTATGGATTTTTTATTTATTAATATTTTTCCTTAATTTCTTGAAGAGCGTGCTTGGTATTCAGTCCGTGCAAGTTATTATTAGCTTTGATTGTGTATCTATACGCATTGCATAAACTCCTATATCCATACACCTAAAACTCTCTTTGTGCAACCCAGCATTCTCGGAATACTGTGATATGATCCCTCAATTGATACGTGACACTTTTTCGCAGTGCCCCAACTGGAACAAAAGGAAGAGGAGGACCAGGCGGTCTTAACAAAGTATGTGGTGTTTCACCTGAACTTCAGGCCATCATTGGCGAACCAGCTTTGCCCAGGACCTAGGTTATTTATTCCTTGTGATCAAATAATATCTGCTTTCCAGATATTTATGTTTGATGTTCTTTATAATCAACGATTTCTTATATTGGAGATTGAGGATCCTAAAAGCATTGTTATGTTTGTATCAGATTGTGAAGCAACTGTGGGCATACATAAGGAAAAACAATCTGCAAGATCCAAGCAATAAGAGAAAGATAATTTGCGATGAGCCCCTGCGCTTGGTGTTTGAGACTGACTGTACAGACATATCATACCTCTTGAACCTAAGAGTACGTATGGATTGTGGAAGATGCATTATCCTTCAGTTATATGGATGATTGACACAATTTATGTTTCTTTTATGCTTGCAGAGGAGCCTGGTCCAGATTCTAAACGGGCAAAGGTAGAAAAGGTAGAGGTAGAGTCCGCTTATGGGGAGAGGGAGAGGCAGAGGGAGGTGGTCCAATCAGATGCTGGCTCATCCACTATGGTGATATCTGAGGCACTTGCTAGTTTTCTTGAAACTGGGGAGAGGGAGATGGTCCAATCAGATGCTGTTAGACGTGTTTGAGAGTACATAAGGGTTAACCAATTAACTGTGTGTGCTCAGTTTCATAGCTTTCTTGTTTCCTTAATTATTTTTTTTTCTGTTACTAGTCTTTTTTCAATATCTATAAACCTCTAACGTGCATGTGTTATCTTTTTCTTAAATGTCCAACATCAAATTAGATTCATTATCCTTGCGGGATAATTTCTGGGGAAGGATACTCCCTGTGCGATAGTTTTCTTAATAGTCAACTAGACACTTTGAGCTGTGTCTATAGTTGAATCCAAAGCCTCTTCTAGGATTCCAATATCAATACCCAGAATTTGTAGGATATATATTTTACTTAGTATTTTTTCTCTTCTGCTTTAATACATTTGTTAAGTCAAAGATGAGCATATTTTGGTGGATTTATTTATATGTTTTTACCTTTTATGTATATTCAACATTGAGTTCAGCACATGTTCATTTAATCTAATTTGCAGATACTCAAGAAGGTATTTACAATTCATATTAATTTTTTTTTCCTTTTTGCGGTTTAGGACCCTCATAATTCGATGATGATAATCGGTGATGCCAAGCTTCAAGAACTTCTTAGATGTGAGAGCACTTCAGTATTGGGGATATCTGAGATGTTGATGCCCCATTTCTTCAAGAAGTCGTAACATGTCTGGCACATTGGCTGGTTAGTAAAACTAATGATATCCTATTTTTATGGCATTTTTTTCCTTTGTGTATGATGTCTGAAATCAATCCATGGTACTCATTAGCTACAAGTCATTCAATTTCTTGCTCGTTTTCAAACCCTGTTATGCTCCCTGCATATAGTATTATCGTTATTTCTGAATGACTTTTCACCTCAGTTATGCACCCTACATATAGGATTATCATCATTTCATATTACTTACTATCTGCAAAAGAGAATAGATTTTCTAAGAAAAGTATGAGAATAGTTTTTGCCTTGCAAGATATTGCTGGCTGTCTGGAATCTGACTGAGTGTGTGTGTCTGAGTCTTTCACAGTCCCTTGACTGCTTCGTCGGTGATGCCTTCGGTGTTGTTGGAATGAACCATGGATGCTAATAAGGGATTGGGAAGTAGTGGTTGTCTCAAATTTTGTTTATTTAGGAGGTTTGTTGCGAATGGATTTGAAGAGGTTCTTGGGGAAGGAAGAAAATGGTCTATGTGCATCAGAAAATTAGACTAGCTCGGCTTCAAGCCGCTACTTTGCACAGGTTCGTTTAATTGTACTTCTTACAGGTGTAGAGTGTTGAATTCTAGTTTGTTTTGAAGACTAATGTATTTTAGCACTTAAAAGCATTCACCAGTTCTTAATGCAGATAGATAAAGTGATGAACTAGTTGTCCTAACCCTTGTTTCTTTTGTTCAGGTTTTGGCTCTTAATGGATCTTATCATGGTGATACTTTGGGAGCAATGGAAGCACAGGCTCCCTCTTCGTATACGGGATTCCTTCAACAACCATGGTATGGGTTCTAACCCAAAGAAGTGCTGCAATCTGAAAATCTGTGCCCTGAAAATTTGAGTGAGTTGAAATCTTTTCACCTCCAGTTGTTGAGTTTGTATTCATTTTCTCATGGTGAAACCTGTTCTTTATATTCGTTACAGCCTTCAGGTCACGTGATGAGCTCTTCAATAGAAGTCGGGATGGTTTAGATCTTGCCAGAAGTTATGTAACATATATATCTCAGCACTTATCATTATTAGGATCTGGTTCAGGTCACATTGGAGCATTAATTATAGAACCAGGTAGGACAACTGTGCTTACTTTTAATTCTGCCTGTCCAAGTTTACATGATTGAAGTTAGATTATGTGTTCCGACCCCTGGTCCCTGTCCCCCTCTCCCTTTTCTTTTCTTAATTGTTATTATTATAATCCTTAGTGTCAGACTTAAGGATAAAAAAGGAAGGTATAGATGTTTGAGCAAGAACCTACATGAAAACTGCATGTTTGACAAAGATAGGTCTCAATGGAGTCCCCAATGCCCAATTCAGTATTCCTTTTCTGAATGATTTGTGGTTACCCGGTATCGGGATTCTGCATATTAATCAATATTTGGAGATGTTTTCACTTGATATGTTTTCAGCTCATGGCACTTCTGCGTGGACACTCTTACTCTGCCCATGCCATGGGATGCACTGCTGCTGCAAAATCCATTCAATCATTTAAAGATCCTGTGACAAATATCAATATTTCTACTGATCCATATAATGTATTGGAGAGCTGGGATATTAATTCAGTGAACCCTTGTAGCTGGAGGATGGTTACCTGCTCCACTGAAGGCTCCGTGGTTGCTGTGTAAGTTACACTAGTTTGTTATCTATCTTCCTTGTATAGTATAGATGATTTCCTAGTACCAATACCAAAAATACTTTCCATCAAAATCATTTTCTTTGAGAAGTCATTCTCTTTGGAAAGTAATTTTTTTTATTTTTGTTGTTTCGGTTTTGTATTATTAGAGGGCTGCCTAGTCAAAGCTTATCTGGGACCCTCTCACCATGGATGGGAAATCTCAGTAATCTGCAATCTGTGTACGTGGAGACTAGTCTTATTAATTTTTAGTGCTTGATTATGCTTGTTGCTTGTGTGCCAAAACCACTATCTCTGTTGTCACTTTAGTCAATTTGATTTATGAGAGAAATGTAGAACACGGTAGAAAGGTGCTAAGAAACTACATTTCAAAATAAATCAACTCACCAAACACAAAATCTTCATATTTTGCTTATCTGAAGGTCAAGTGACATAACAGAAACAGTTTCTTTTGATGATTGTGTTCTATAAATCTTCCATTCTCTTTCCAAAGTACCACATTTTCCTTTCATTGAATCTTTCCTCTAAACTGCCAAAAGGAGTTGTACCTTGAGAATTTTACCAGAAAACAAAATAGCACTAGTATAGCAGCATTCAACCACCCCCATGCATGTCGTTATTGAGTATTCACATAATGCAATTTAACGAAAACTACTCTCTCTTCTTAGTGTTTTCAGATGATTGAAATTCTCCACTTCTTTTTTACTCGGGTGATATCGATTACAGTCTGCATAGTTCTTATGAGTTTATTAGCTCTTAGGATTAGAAATGGAATGTCCGTTGAATTAACGTCTTCCAATTTTCCTTCATTAGGAAGGAGATCTGTTGACAGTTGAGACTTAGAATGTCCTGTAATGACTTCAACCGACTAAGTTAGAGATAACTATATGTGAATGCATCATCAACCACCACATTGTTATTAACCAATTATATTAAAGCTAAGAGAAGACTATTAAAAGAAGAGCATGAAGCTCACATCTACCACCACATTCTTTAAATGTAAACACCATGACTGAGTTTGGATCTGTGTATGTTTCAACATCATTATATGATTGCTGTAAAGCTTTCCTCTGATTTGTCACTTTCTCTCTCTCTAATTTTTTCTTTTTTTTCAATCTTTTATTACACTCGTGTAGATTACTTCAGAATAATGCCATTTTTGGTCCTATTCCTGCGAGTATCGGAAAGCTGGGTATGCTGCAGACGCTAGATCTCTCAAACAACATGTTCAGTGGTGGGATACCAGAATCTGTGGGAGACCTTAAAAATCTTAATTATTTGTAAGTTTCCACATATCATAATGCTTTTATCTTATTAACCATGTCTGTGTTAAATGGATTGAACTTGCAGTTTTAGGACTATTAGCCTATCTCATTTTCTTCATTTCTTTGTGTTAAATGGTTTTTGGGAGTACTTGTGTTACATATGTATTAGCAATGGTGTACCTCCTGTGCATCTTTTCAAAAGAAGTGTTTTTCCTGAATTCCTATTTGTTTGGAGTTTAACTCTTAACCGTCAAAGGTGATTTGGCGACGCCTCAAATGGCCAGGCCTCTAAGCCGTGGCAATAGCTTACGCCCATGGTCCCAAACCATTGCGGATGGGTATTTTTGGTGTAGTGAAAAAGGCAGACATATTTGTATTTTCAATACTGATATCTGAAATAATTTGTTATGTTTTAATACTTTTTTGATATTCGATCAGGATCTATTACTACAAAGGTCTCAAACTCCACAACTGAGATTGCTGATACGATCGTTCAGAATGAGAAACCGAATCATATTACTACAAAGGCATCAGGTTCTCCAGATATGGGCATGGTTGGGACTGAGGTTGAGAAGCCGAGACACACCACCAGCAAGGCATCAGGCTCTCCAACGCCTCATGTTCCAGATATGGGCATGGTTGAGCTTTCTGAGAAGACGAAGAAAGAAGTGGATGCACAAATGTCTAAATATCTTCATGAAGGAAGTCCTCTGAAGTCATTGGTAGTAGATGATATAGTTGATGAGTTGCATGATGCTCATCCTGTTGTTGATTCACCAACTTTGGAGAGCATTGGGAAGGAAGAAAATGGTCATGTGACAAATGAGGAGTTGTTCTCAAAGGAAGTTAAAACTAGCAATGAGAAGGTCAGCAAAAGGAGAGCTTCATTTCCAGCAAAGCAGGAATATCCGGAAAATGGGTCACATAACAGTCCAAAGTTGCCAAGCTATATGGCAGCAACAGAGTCTGCAAAGGCAAAGCTTCGAGCACAAGGCACTGCAAAGGCAAAGCTTCGAGCACATAACAGAGTCTGCAAAGGCATTTTGTCGTTGTTGTTTGATTCTTCAGGTTCATACAATACCATGTCTTATATTTTCTTCATTTCCTCATTTTTGCCTGTTCTAATATTGAGTGTACTAGTTCATGACTTAAGATGTTTACAATCTAGGAATAAAGTATTCATTTGCAAAGATTGTTGTGGTTGCTGCCTTGTAGTAGTTTGAGTTGACTGTTTTAAGGATTTGATTGTATATGGATGCTTTGTTATGATATACTCTATAGCTTGAATAAAATATTCATCTTAGTAAGGACTGATTTTGCAGGTGTGGGGCTGTGATTTTGCTGCAGCAAGCAAAAAAAAATTAATTTTTTTTTCGATTATATTAATTTACAAAACCATCGCAACAAACCAGATTTCTTTTTTTTTTGAATTTTGTTTTGACTGGCCACGGCTTCAAACCGTGGTACTTCATGCTTGCCACGGCTTAAAACCGTGGCCATCACTTGCCATGGCTTAAAACAGTGGCTATTACTTGCCACGGCTGAAAACCGTGGCCATCATGTTTGCAACGGCTTAAAACCGTGGCTAAATGCAGAAAATCATCAAGCAAAAAACCGTTGCTAATATGTGTTGCCACTATTTTTAGCCATCAATGGTGATTTGGCGACGCCTCAAATGGCTAGGCCTCTAAGCCGTGGCAATAGCTTACCCCCATGGTCCCAAACCGTTGCGGATGGGCATTTTTTGTGTAGTGTATTTTTATACAATGTGATTATGATCAATATTTCACAAATTCATCATATTTTATTGTATACAAAATTAACGACGTGATATACAATTTGTGTAACTAAGATGATATCCAGGTTCTTATTTTAATATAGGTTATCTATACTATGCATTTTATAATAAGTTTTTTGATGTAGATAATTAGGTTCATCACTTGGTATGTTCCAAACAAATATGATTACATTTGTTTACATAACACCTTGTAAAATTGGTTATGTATTCATTTACTTTAGTTTGCAAAATGCATTGTACCGCCAAGTGCATATAAAATCTTAAGGCTTTGAAGTTTTCAAAATGGTTGAGAAATCAATGAAAATGGTCTAGCGACCTAACTAGGATACTTTGTTGCTTAATTTGCAATTAATGCTTATATGAAGTCATCAAGTAGCCCATAAAGGTTGCTTTTCATTTCCTAATTATAGAGCATTAAAACATATGTTTCAAAAATTGCTAGGATTCACTTTCCCCATCACTACCATGGGGTTTAGCTTTTAAAATCACCTATTGCTACAATTTGCAAATGTTCTCTAACAAGAGGAATACAGATAAAAGAAAAGGTGTGCACATAACACTTTTTTATTGGTATTTGGTAAAAAAAAATCCCTTATTACGTAATTAAACTGTGTAAGATGGTGATGCAGAAGATCTAAAATATCAATATTTTATTAATTCTAGAAAATAATTTTTTTTCTTATTTCAATCAATATTAAGTTGATTATTTCAGAATTAAAAGTAAATCATGAAGTTTCTATTTTAATAAATTCTCATTTATCTTATTTGAGACACTTTTAGAAGTGCCTAAAAGTATCCAAATTGAGTTTTAATGAGTTTAAGAAGTTGCATTTATATTATAGATAGGTTAGAAAATTTGTTTTCAATGTTAGGAAGATTAGAAGTTACTAGGATGGATATATAACGAGCTCTAATTTCTTATTTTGTAAACGAATTATCATCTTAATATTTTTCCTAATTTCTATCTTTTACTTCATGTTTGTCTTTTTTTCTTCTCTTCTTCTCTTCCTCGCAATGTCAACGTTTTTCATTTTATGACTATAGTTAGAATCGAAAAACGGATTGCTAGTTTGATAGAAGAGTTGTCTGACTTGGAGGAAGAATATGCTCTCTACTTGCACCAATTGCAATGAAGCACTCAAAAGCATATCCCTTCACCACCACAACCTCCATATATATCCTACACCTTTACAACCATCACCTCAATCTTCATGTGACTTTATTAAACTTTTAGCCCTTACTTAGCCTTGCAATATCTTTATGCAAGTCTATTCCACGTGATGCACTGATAGCTAAAAATCCAAACCCTACACCATTCACTACATGAAATCTGGCATTAGGTGACGAACTTATATGTGACGCTTCGAAAGTTGTCACCATTTTAGTGTTTAGGTGAGGAATTTTTACTAGTCGTCGCCTATTTTTTAAGTGAAATTTTAGTTTCCAATTCTTCACATAAACATTTCACAATCGTCAAACAATAAAGAGAGGGAAATTTGATGCCTAAATGAAATACATTTGGTGAGGAAAATTAACATCTCGTCGTATTTCATCCAAAGCCCGGCCCAAGTGTGAGAAAATAAAAAAAACTGAGGAAATAAAAATTGGTCGTGTATGTCTTTCTTATATTCACAAAGAACTTATTTATCCCACAAACCTAAAGCCCACCAATTCTTCTCTTCACGATCCTCTCTTCTGTATCATTACGACTGCAATAATACTTACTCCTCCTCCTCCTTCTAGTATAGGCTTTGATTTTGATAGAGAAGAGAAACCCATTCATCGATTTGGTTGGAGAAGAGGAACCCGATTTTGAAGTTACAGGTATGTAAATCCTTGTAATTTTCTCTGTTTATATGTTGTTTGTTACACAAGTCTTTGTCTCTCACTAAAGCACCGTGAACGAAATCAATGGTGCACTGTACTAAGTCTTTCTTCTTCTCCCTCAACAAATCCAACTCATCTTCTTTTTTTAAGAAAACCCCAAAACCATAAAAAACCAAAAAACATCATTTTATCTTCACTTCTCCCCTAATAATTTGTTAACAAACTAAACCATTCTTATTCTTCACCCATGTAAATTATTCCCAAACTTGAGAAGCTATAATCCCTTTTCTTCCTTGATTGTTTGATTGATTTCTATCAGGGTTTCAAACAGCTTCAAGAGGTTTGTTGTATAGATGATGAGCACTCAATATCAACAATTAAATCTCTTTTATGAGCTCTGCTATCTTGTTCTAGCCATCCTTAAATCACCCCAACTACCCCCCCATGTATTATTCTCCTATGCTATGTAACACCTATTCCTCTTCTTCATCAAGAAAAGCTAGCCCATGTTGACTAATGTCTCTCCAATTGGGTCCGCATCATTGCTTTTAGGAATTTCAATGGCTTTGGTGCTTTGTGGATCTGTCACCTTCATGATTGGGTTCATATCAAACTGTGTTGAGCTCTTTCTCACAAGCTTCCAACACGATCCACCAAGGTACGCTTTGTTGAAGCTCTCTAACATATGTTTTCCCATTTTTTTTAGGGATACTTGGTTACCAAAGTAGAAAGATTAATTATAGCCATGAGAGAGACCATTTGGTTCTCTGTGCTTTGTGTGAGTGTAAAAAACAAACAACTTCTCTTCTCTTTCAGATTCGGATCTAACAAGAAGAAACTATTTTTTTTCAACTTTTTTCTCTCCAAATTCTTAATATCCTCCTTATAAAAATTTACAAATTCCCATTTTTGTACCTTTAAGCAGTGCGGTCCCTGGGCATGGGCGACATGGGCAGCCGCCAAGGGCCCCATTTCCCAGGGGCTTCATATATATATATATATATATTATCTCAAAACTAAATTATGGATTGGGATCCGGAGACACATATTCATGACTCAAATCCACGCCCAATATATACCCAAAACCTATTGAAGTCTAAATCATTTGCAAACAATGGATGGTGATTTTCCAAATGTCTAGATCGCATTTAGAATATTGTTGTCTATTCCAGTAACGGTAGCCTCCGCAAAGAGAAGTTTTTAAAAATTGAAGTTGATAAAATCGTACCTTCGGTCCACCATGTAACAAGAAAGATAAAATGGGTTAGCTATGATGTCTATTGAGAGTGACTTGGCGGAAAAAGTTGATTACAACAATATAGTTAGTGATTTTGCATCTCAAAATGCTAGAAGGGTCGTATTTAAGTAAAATAAGGCATTAATTTTTTTTTCTAAAGAGGGCCCCATTTTTAAAGTTCCCCCACGGTCCCCGTAGACTCAGGATCGCCACTGCTCTAAAGGCATTTATATCTCTTTAGTTCTTGTTTGTTTCAGATCTCTTTCACTCTCTTTATGTGTGTGACTCTTGTTGAAACTCTTGAGGTTTTTCTTGTTTGCACTGTTTGGTTTACATGATTTGATGTTCTGTACTTCTTCAACTTTGAACCTTACTTGTTTTTTGTTTCAACTTGTTCTTCTTTTACAGACTCTTTAACATCTATGCAATCAGATATGGAATTCTTTAGGTCAACTTTGCACTTCGGTTGTACAGAGAAGAAGAAGAAGAAGAAGATTGTAAGTAATGTGTGAAATTTCTCTTCATCTTTAGTTCTACAGATTTCTAGTAGATTCTACATTGAAGATGTTTCCTTTACAACTTTCCGCTTATATTATCGTTTTCGTGTTTTATTTTATAGGTTTTCTCATTTAATAAAGCACAATTAAGACTAGGTGAATAGTAGCTAATTGTTGAATTATGCATGTGATTTTGAGTACCAAATTTCGTGAAGTTCGCATAAATTGTCAAATATAAGTGTAACGTCTTCTCTCCCATTCCTGTTTAGGAAAAAAAAATCTTTACTTTATATATTCTCAAACGTTAATGCAAACTCCTTTCTATTTTGTATCAAACTTTTTCCTAATCCAATTATTTGGTTTTAAAAGAATCTAGGTTTGGAATCGAAATTTAAAATTGTGGGAGATAATGAAATAGAGAGAGGCCGAACAAGGGTAGTAGTTGTTCCATATGTGGCTAAAGAAAATTAGGGCTTAATGTTAGGAATAACATGTGTAAAATTTAGCTAGATTAGATAAACGGTCCTTGAGATGAGTGTCAATTGTGTGTCGTAATGCTCAATGGGTAGCCTTTTGTTCCTTCATTTGAGTTGACATTTATATTAAATGCATGAATTATACAGAATTAGGTGTATAAGTTTTAGATCAACTTGATAAGTGATCAATAAAGTATGTGAAATGCGTTAATTAATACATAGAATCAGGTGTATATGTTTCCCACAATAAACAAGAACACCATTTCCATGTTGCTACCTTCAAGATTCTGTCATCTCATGTTCTCATCATGCAAATCTCAAAGAACATAGATTGGTCTATGCATTTATGCGTACATGGGTATCCTCGTCCCTTCCTTGCACGAAAATAAATTCCCAAAAAAAAAATCCTATGGGCATCACTTGGCATTATAAAAGTCTAACTAAAAAACGTTAAAATAGCACTAGCTAGGGCTTTTTTTATTATTCTTTCTTGTTTGATTTGTCGGGCATATTGTTTACATTTCCAATTAGTAAAGCTTTTTCATGTATAGGTAAAAGGGGTTCCTCTTTTGGGTTTCGTAGGGAGAGTGTAACGGTTTGTGATACTTAGTTTAGTTTACAAGAAGTTGGCATTGTTTGAATTTGATTAATTGGGATAGGACTAAGAGGCATTTTATTGAAGAGGATAGTAGTGTTGGGTCCGAAGATGTTCCATTTCAATGATCGAAGCGTTGGCTTACTTTCGAGACGTGAGTATTGTGATTATTAGCTATAATTGCTTAGGTTGATTTTGTTTTGTTGTTTGTTTGAATATGTATTTGGGATGTTGAATGTGTGTTGTTTGTTTTTTTCCTCAGGGTGGTGAAAGATGTGATGAAAGGGTTGTCCATGCAAAAATTTGCGGCATGATGAGTATATACTTTTTTTTTCCTTTAAGAGAAATTCTCTACTTTGACATGCTTTAGAATAATCCGAACCTTATACTATGTGTATTTGATAGGGTTACAAATCATGGTTGCAAAAACCTGGTTTCCTAGCATTTTTGATATATATATAATGCTTGATTCATTCCCGTCCTCCCTTCAATAATCTTTTTCTTTCCTCCGATCGTAGACCACCCTACCCCTTTTCGGCCATCGGTCTAATCAATCGGCCCAACTAGGAATCTTAAATCTGTAACGGTCGATCTTCCCATCGAAAGCCAACCACGAAAGAGACTTCGAGCAACCACACTAAAGAGAGGCACCACTTACCTTAAGGAGGGATCGCCACAAAGAAGACCTCAACTACTTTCATACCGTAAGTAAACAGGGCACAACTAGCATGAGAGAGCTTGTATATATATATATATATATATATTGTTGAGGTGATTGTATTATACATACTTTACATGTTTTTTATCAAATGGAAACTAAATGAATCTTATATTTCTATCAAATTTGAACCAGTTACACAGAAAGTTATTGTATGAGTAGACTTTTTGTTTTTGTTTTTGTTTATTTCTACTTCCAAGAATATCTCTACTTCCAAGAATATTTTGTTTTTATAGAATTTTTATTTGGATGTTTATTGTATTTGTTAGCACTATTTATTGGTTATTTTGTTTCGAGTGTGGAGATTTGCATGTAGGTTTTGTGTTTTAGTTAGAAATAAAAAATTTGGAGTAGGTGAGTTTAGATCATAAGTATACTGCCACATCTGGACTGCATCATCTCATCAAGATGGAAACTTCATTGTTATTGAAGCATAGTGGTAGCATTCTTTCATATTGGAACCCTTTGAGCTCCTTTTTTTCAATTTATTTATTTCAAAATTGGATTTTTTTCATAAAAAACTGCTATGTGCTTGTAAGAGATTCTCTACTTTTACATGCTTTACTCATAATTTTGTACGCGTGGAAGACCATGTTGAAGATTATTTTGCCTTTCTTTTCCATATGGAAACTAAATCAATCTATCCTCCGTTGATGCTCTAACACTAGGATATGGGCATCTAAGTTAGTTTGGAATGTGCAATTCTTTCTTTTGTTTGATTTATGATCCATAGTCAGATCACTGCTTGTACACCCTTGTGGCATAACTATTCAAGCTATTTTTTTATTTTATTTTTGGTAATATGGCTCTACTTGCGAGCATACATAATAAATTAATAGGATATGTAGCTTTTTTTTTTCTTGACATTATTATTTCTTACCAAAATACTTTACCAGAGTTGATGTTGTACAAAAATGGTCTTGGTAATATGGATGCATCATATATTTTAAAAAATGTGTTGTAAAGATTAATTAGTATGTATATTTTTGTTGATACGTATTACTTTCTAATGCTGAACACATGCTTTTTTGCCAACTACAATGCAAGGTCGTACCAACAGTGGCTCCTCTGGTCTAAGCAGTTCTAATAGTAGTGGCGCACATCTAGATAATCCTTATTTTGATGAGCTTGGTGACCATGTTGAATGATTTTAGGAGGTTGTGGATATGAATAGGTGTTGATGAGTTAGTGAGCCTAGTTTTACTACTGTGATGAGTTACTTTGTAATCCTTATTTTTTATTAAATAACTTCGCATATGCAATGAAAGAATGCAATTTTGTGATGAATGAAAATCCGATTAATTTTGGATTGTACATGACACAAAAAATTTTGGTGGTCCCATTTGAGAATATTTTCTAGTTGAAATAAATGGGTGAAGAATGAATCGTCACAAATAAATTGAAAGTGTGAGGAAAAATTCATCACAAGTAGATATTATAATGTATTCAATCAGTACTGTGACAAATTGTTCTTCACCCAAAAAATTGTAAAGTGATGAAAATTGTGTCACCCATCTTATAATTGTATACCCGAAAATAAGAAACTCATCACATAATACTTTCCTTAACGCGCTTTATGTGACAAGCGCTATGACGACTGAAATTCCTCAAATTTGATGAAAAGTGATTAATTTACATGTTTTAGTGAGGAACAACATTCTTCAACAAAGCCCAATTTTCTTGTAGTGATTATCACCCATTATCACTACATTTCTTTCCCAATAGCCCTGCCGATCATTCTCACATCGAGATCCATGTAGAAGATCATAATGCACAAGAAGAAAGTCAAGTTGATTGAAGAAGTCTAAAATGATGAGGAACCAAATGTTGATGTCACTCCTATTGGGATAGATTGGATAATTGATACTTTGAAGGTGGACGCACTTGAAATTTCCTATAAGGACGAGCTTAAAGAAGGGGCGACCATTATTTTTCAGCCTTACGTTGGTCCATATACAACTTTGTGTGAGTCTTCACTAGTGAATCATGGGTTGTTTCATGATTTTCTTAGTCTATCACGTGTCAAGTTTCATTCTAGAAGTTTTCAATAGTAGATTTTGCCATATTATTTCCAATTGTATAGCTTCTTGTGCTTTCTCAGTTTTGCTGCAGGGAGCTTACAAAGGATTTTTCAAATCTACCAGAGGATTAAGGCAAGCGGATCCTCTCTCACCGTTATTATTTATCATTGCCTCTGAGGTTCTGAGTAGGGGATTGCGGTTGGCTTTCAGTAAAGGAAAAATAGGGTATTATTATACGCCTAGGGCCTACAGTCCTGTTTCACGTTTACTCTATGCAGATGATACTCTAATTTTTCTAAATGGAAGAAAATCTTCAGTTCTGGGGTGCATGGAATTTCTGAAAAGATATTGTAAGGCTTCAGGTCAGAAAATGAATGAAGGAAAAAACTCTTTTATGCTGGAGGATAATGTCGCAGTGGAAAGAATTGTGGCTTTGAAGAGGTTTACAGGATTTCAGTATAAAGGTTCCCCTTTGACATATTTGGGAGGGCCAGTTTTTCAAGGGAAAACAAATATTTCCTACTTCGAAGAAATGATTGCTAAAATTCAACGACGTATCCAAGGATGGAAAGCAAAACTGTTATCGCCGAGGGGGGGGAGAGACTGATATTGATTAAGCATGTTCTTATCTCGATCCCAATTTACTTACTAAGTGCCATGTGTGTGCCCAAGAAAGTTTTATCAAGAATCAACGGTTTGTTAGCGGATTTCTTTCGGGTTGATTGTGAAGGGATGTTGAAGAAAAAATGGGTGTCATGGGACAAAATTTGTTTGCCACAGGTGGAAGAAGGGTTGGGTTTTAGAAATTTGACAGTAGTGATGAAGGCTTTTCGATTTAAGGCTCTTTGGAACCTTATTTTTTCTGATTCTTTATGGGCTACTTTTATGAGAAATTAATATTGGTTGCCTAGAGTTTCATTGAGCGGCCAAGTTGTGAAATGTGGGGCTTCCCAATTTTTCAAGGAGATCATGCTTGGTAAATCTATAACTTTGAGCAATTCATTTTGGTGTATTGGCAAGGGCAATATTAGTTTCTTCGAGGAAAACTGGAATCTTGTGGCTTCCTTCAGAAGGCCGAAGGATTTAATCAGCTGTGGGGTTTGGCCGACGGTTAGAGAAGTGGTATGGGAATTTTTAATTGGTCAACCCAGGCCTCAGACAGCTTGCACGAAGTCCTTTTGCAGATAGGTTGCGTGGTAAGAAGTATGGCGATGATGGATGTGTATGGGCTCCGAATCCGGATGAATGTTTCTCCATTCATTCTGCATATGAGCTGTTATGAAATCATGGGGTGAAAATGAGTTAAATAAAAAGATATGGCAAAACATTATTCCATCTAGAATTTTGGTTTTTGTATGGAAATTACTGCGTAGAGGCGTGCCAGTGCACAGGGAGTTGTACAGATGCGGTTTAAGCCTTGCCTCGAAATGTAGGTGTTGCGCTGATCCGAATATGGAATCTTTGACTAACTTATTTCTGGAGGGTAAGTTGGCGGTAAAGGTGTGGAGTCACTTTGATGGGATTTTTGACGTGCATGTAAGAAAACCAGCATAGATCTCTACAGTGCTATTGATTTGGTTCAAAAGAGCCAAGATGAACTCGCAAACAGGTGTGTTATATTTTCTTACTCCTATGTTTATCTTATGGGAAATTTGGAAACAAAGATGTAAGTGTGTCTATGAAGGTGCTTCTCCAAACTATGCTTTTGTAATTTTAAACATTAGGCGCAATTTGAGGTTGCAAACAAGTTTATCAGTCCGAAACAAAAAAGTCGAAATAAGACCCCTTTAAGGGCATTGGGGTTACATGAGATCCCGGTTAGAAGAAAGTTTGTTAGAATTGTTTATTGGACCCCCCTCCTGCAAATTTTGTGGCTCTTAATGTTGATGGATCCTCTCGCAAAAACAAGGTAACAGGAGGTGTGATTATTAGAGACCCAATGGGTCTTTGTGTTGTGGGAAAGCATTTGTTTTTCGGGGAAGGATCAAACAATAAATTGGAAGCTTTAGCTCTTGTGGAAGGTTTGCATCTTTGTTTCTCATTTGGTTTTAGTAAAGTGGTTGTCCAATCGGATTCGGAACTAGTTTGTGGTTGGTATAGAGTAACTTTTAAAATTCCTTTGCACATGGAGAACATTTTTAAAGAAATTAAGTTGCTAGGGGAAAAATGTCGGCTTATTGTAAACATATCTATAAAGAGGCCAATGCGGTGGCGGATGCATTAGCCGATAGAACACAAAAAGATTATAGGACTGTCACATTTGGAGCTAATGACTTACCTAGACGCTTGGCAGCGTTGGCGTTACTCGATAGTTGCCACACGACTTATGTTCATCATGGTAATGAGTAGACGAATATTTGTGATATTGTGCAAGATTATGCAGGATTCTATCATTGGTTTGGGGTGCCGAACATGCGGAACAGGACTCGTGTTTGCTTGCAGGATTGGGTTGTGGCAAGGCTGTGCAATTTTGCATGTTTCTGATTCTGCATTGAACTTGACAGTGTGCTTTGTATTGCTAGACAGGGTGCTCTGTTTTTACAAACCGTAGCAAGATGGTTTTATAAACTGGACAGAGTGCTCTGTCTTGCTGTATTTGCTACTGCTTTGGCAGCTTATATAGGCTGTTTTTGGTGGTTAGTGTTTGTGCGGGTTCGAATATGGCTGGGGATTGGACTAGAGCCAGCTTTGCATGGTGTTGTTTTGTGCTCGCGAGATTTTGATTGCAATTTTCAAATTGGGTTAGTTATTGAGGGAAAGTTATAAATTGTGATTGCAAGTTGCAAGCTTTTGCAAGTTTGTTAGTGATGCAAGTTGTTATGTGTGCAAGTTGCAGGTTGGATCAAGTTGATCAAGTTGCAAGCTTGCAATTGGTTCTTGGGCAAAAATTCCAAATGGTTAGTTGGCTAAGTCTTTGCTTGCTTACCTATTTGTTTGTTTATGAGGTCTAGGTGAATTTGGCCTAGTCCTAGAATAAGGTCTTTTAAGGTCTTAACCTCTCTTTGGTTTAGGCCTTATCCTTGGTGAAATAGGTATGTTTCTCAATTTGTAATGGTTTACTTGGGGGTAGGCCTTATTATATAAGGTCTACTCCTTGGCGAACTAGGCCTTTTTAAGGTCTAGTGAGTTAGGAGATTTCATGCTTGGACAATTTTTAATTCTTGGTTTTTATGATGCATGTCAAATTGTTTTTCTTTCTCGGGTAAAGTCGTCGTGTACCCTCGACAGGTGTAAAAGATTTTTTTTTCAAGTAATAAAGGACTGGCATCCCATAGTTGCCCCTCCCCACTGGAGGTTTATTTAAAAAAATAAAATAATAAATAAAAAAAAAATTTTAAAATGTTCTTCTTCAGCTCTTGATCATGATTCTCTAGTCATTCCAATGCACAACTCAATGGCAAGTTGCTTTCAAGAAGGGGAGACTAATGCATGAAATAAAAAATATCAGTATTTTTATTATTTCCAAAAAATTCAAGTTTTATTTTATTTCTTATTTCTATTAGGAATTGTTTAAATAAATATCAGATTTTTTATTTTAAATAAATAATAAAGTTTTTTATTTTAATAAATTTCCGCTTTTCTTATTTGAGACATTTTTAGAAGTGCATAAAAATGTCCAACTTGAGTTATAATGAGTTTAGCAAGTTTCTTTTATATTACTGATATGTTAGGAAAACGAATTTCATATTGGAAAGATTAGAAATTATTAGGATGGAGTTATCTATATAAGGAGCTCCATTTTCGAATTTGTAAACAAATTATCAACTGAATATTATTTTTTATTTATATCTTTCTCCTCCTTTTCTTTTTCTTTTCTTATTCCCTTCTTCTTCTCTTCCTTGAAAGTTTGAGACTTTTCATATATTCCGTTGCCAGAAAGAGATATGTTAACAATCAACTTAAATGTCTATTGAGTAATAAATGTAAGTTCATGAGTAAATAAACATCAATACATATTAATATCAAAATATGTTGATAATAACATTAAGTTCATTCTTTCATAACCCTTTTCAACAAAGAAAGTTAAATTATATAAAATTCAAATTTAGTATTTCATCTAATGTCTATTTGTGATTGTTTAGCAAAAGATTTTGTAAATAAAATTTTTTTTTAAAAAAAGCAAGAGATTTTGTACTACAAACTAAATTCATTGTAGTTAGTAATCAATCTTAATAAAAACTAAAATTTAGGATGATTAAAAAAATTGTAGAATGAGGGAACCAAAAAACGATGGATTTCCCAAACAGTTTAAGTTTCTTAGGTATGGTTACAAAATAATATCATTGACTGCATTTTTATCTTATTGTTATTTTTTGTTTAATTATTTGTTTATTTTGTTTGTTTAACAATTTGCACGGGCTAATTATGGACATGTGAATATCATATTAGCTAATGTATGAGAACGGTTGCAAGTCGGATAGGAAAATCTGATTTAGAGAAATTCTTAGCCGAAAATTTCCCCAAAAAAATTTTCCAAATATGAATTTGAAAATGTCAATTTTCGAAAATTCCAAAAAAATTGGAACAAAATTGGAATGGCTCTAAAATATGTGATTCTCATCCAAATAATTTTGTAACCTGTGGAAAGTGTTCCAATCCGAAAATTGCCAAAAATTATTCATGTAAGTGCATTAAAAATAAGCCACTTTGAAGTTTTCAATTTATTCCAAAAAAATTCTTAAGTAATTCATATATCATATTGCAAGTTATAACTATATATTTGCATTCTTAAGTAATTCATATATCACCAAATCGTCTGAGCACTGCTAAGAGAAAAAACCATTTTAACTTATCATAAACCTTTTCCATATCAATTTTTAAAACCACATTTCCGCCCGTAACCTTTCTATTTATGTCTCTTACCAATTCCTGAGCTAGTCCAATATTCTCCACAATGGACCTCCCCCTCACAAAGGCCCCCTGTTCCTTACCCACCATCTCGGGCAATAATAAAGCTAGTCTATTGCAAAGTAACTTACTAAAGATTTTATAAATCACATTGCAAAGACTAATAGGACGAAAATCAGGAAAATAACCTGGGGATTCCACTTTTGAAATCAATGCTAGCAAATTTTCCGAGAAAGCTGAAGGAAGGGCCTTGCCTTCGAAAACCTAAGTTGCCGATTTCCATATGTCTATGCCCACCACATCCCAACATGCCTAATAAAAGCAACAGTGAAACCATCCGGACCTGGCGCGCTGTTCCTCGGGATACCAAAGGTCTCCTGTTTCACTTCTTCCAAAGTATGTCTTCTGACTAACTCCTCATAATCAAAATCGGAAATAACTGCAGGGATACAATCCACTAAATTCATATCCATTTTAAGAACGTCCTGGGACGACAACAATTGGTTGAAAAACCCATTCGCTTCTTGAAGAATTTCCCCCTGATCCGCGATCTCCCTACCACAAGGCAACGTAATCGAAGAAATAGCTCGTCTTTTCTGCTTAGACTTAACCGAGGCGAACAAGTATTTTGTACAAGCACCCCCTCTTTAAAATCTTTTCTCTTGATTTCTGCATCCAATATAGCTCCTACTATTTAATCGCAAGCTGTATTCTGCCTGACGTCTACTTAGGTTGCAGCATGCCTCAATGTTCCAATTCACCTCTGAACTGAAACTACTATTTCGGTTCTCCTCCCACCCAAAAAGTAAAATAGTTTCCCATTGGGTCATCTCATCTTCCAGCGATCTAATTCTAGAAAAAAACATTACCAAAAACCTATTTGTTCCACTTAATAAAAGCCCAGCGAAGATTTTTAAGTTTGACATCTACTAAGTCCAGAGCCCTCCTATTTCCCACTTCATTACTCCAAACCGATTCAACTAAAGATACAAAATCCGGATGTGTCTTCCACATTTTAAAGAACCTGAAAGGTGTAAAACCTGACCTAGTCTGAACAGGAATAGAAGCCAAAATCTGAAAAGGTATGCTGCAAGTGCTCCACCCTAGTATTAGGCATAAAAGAAAGCCAGTCCGAGTTGACAATACTTTGATCCAGTCTAGCCCAGATACGGTTGCTCCCTCACCTATTATTACCCCATGTAAACTTTGGTCCAGTGAACCCACAGTCAAGCAAACTGCAATTTTCAATGCAATCCGAGACATCTGACATGCTAATCAATGAGGGAATATTCCCTCCCAATTTCTCAGTAGTAGTGATAGTAGCATTAAAATCGCCCCCACCATCCATGGGGCATAAACTTGCAAGGCCAATTGTTCTAGCTTTTCCCAAAGGTCCCTCTTCTCCTCAACTGAACACTTATCGTATACAAACAAAATAAAGAAACTATGAGAATTCGAATCTATTACCTTGCAATGCATCAACTGGTCTGTCTTAACCACCACTGAAACCATCAGATCTGCAGTCCATAAAATCCATATTTTACCACCCATTTCTTCATTAGAACAAAAACCTGATAATCTAATCTTGTTACCAATCTCCATATGACAATTGTTCTCTATCATAGGTTCCGCTAACATTAATATTCTAACCTTGTAGTTAGCCACCATTTTTTTAAGTCTACTTCTCGTGGCTCTATTACCTACTCCACGAGCATTCCAGAACATAATGTTTTCAATCATTACTAACCTGTGGGGGAAGATCCTCCTATCTAGTCTTGTGCTGAGTGCTCGAAGGTATCACCATTTTGACCATCTTATTATTTTTACTCATCTCTTCTTCCGACGAAGCGCCCACTTCCAAATCTCTCCTATAAGTTACTCGAGGCCCAATCTCTGATTCTGAGCTTGCATCTTCGCTGTCATCACATGTACTCACGAAGGTATTAATGTTTGACTTTTTTTTTCTTTAATCTACGACTTTCTTTAAAAAAATGTGATAGCTTTCTCTAGGGTTTCACCCAACAAACTCAAACCAGGATCCTTGTTCGAGCTGTTCCTTGCTCAATAGATACTTCTCCCCCTATTGCAATTGCTTGTAGTACCCTCTCCATTCACCTCATCTGAAACAGAGTCAACTACCTATTCTCCTATAACCTGAAGTAAGATTTTGCTTAGTTCCTGAAAAACTGTCTTTCTCCTGCAGAAATTTCCTCATTTACATAAGCCATTTCAATGTTTTCTACCATGACGACATTGTCTACTTCTTGATCTAAACCAGCATTCAAGTCTGCAATGTTAACAACGTTTGAAACCATCGTATTAGCTTCTATCCCCCCTGAAAACCCTGTCTATTCGCCTGGCGTATCGAAACCTGGTTTCCCCTCCACTTCCTGATCGAAACAAGCATGAAGTGTCTCCAAATTGTCTGATTGAATGGCCTTTTCAATGCTGCTAGTAGAGTACCCCGCCGCTTTAGAATCCTTTCTTAAATTCTTGATAATCCTGTCTCTCGAGTTGCTAATTAAAGATGTTACTAAATTCTCACCATACTCAACCTCATTGTCTTTTTCATCCTTTCGCAGGGGAGATATTTTTTATTTTCACACTCCTAGGGCATGTCATCCGATCACTCATTTACTATATACTGATGATTCTTTGATATTCATAAATAACATAAAAAATCGATGACTGGTTGCATTAATTTTCTCAAAAGATTTTGTCGGGCATCTGGGGAGAAAATAAATGAAAGCAAAAGTTCTTTTATGCTAGATGAAAAGGTGAGAGTGGAAATAATGATTCTCATCAAGCAATGAACTGGGTATTGCTACAAACTGTCTCCCTTCACATATCTTGGTGTCCCTATTTATCAAGGTAAATGCAAAATCAGTTATTTTGAGACATTGGTTAACAAGATACAACAAAGAATACAAGGGTGGAAGGCGAAACTATTCTCTCCAGGGGGCAGACTCATCCTAATTAGGCATGTCTTACTTTCGATGCCAGTGTATACCATTGCAGCGACATGTGTGTCTGTTAAAGTATTAAATACTATTTAGAAGTAGACCCTAGAACACAATTGGCTAAAAATAGCATTTGAGCATAGCGTTTTTAATACTTATGCTATGATAAGAATAGTTTTAATCACATTGCATTATTAAAACGCAATTGAATAAAGGGCGGGAGATCGAAAAATTGACACCGCTATAATTTTGCTCAAAATTATGGGAAAACAGCTCAAATCTTTTCACCAAAAGCAAAAACACAACGCCTCTCACTCCCTCCTTCCCTCTCGCTTATGTTGTTGCCTCTCTCCCGCTCTATCCATCTCTCTGTCTTCTTCTCTACTCTTTCCATTTTCTCTAGCTTTTCCTCTCTATTTATCTGCTTCTTCCATTTCTCAATTGGTTTGGAGTTAGGGTTATTGAAGGTCCCAATTTTTCTTTGACTTAAGAATACGAGCTCTCATCTACTTCACGCTCTTCTTCCTCCACAACAAGTTAAAGAGATTGAGATACAGATAATAGAGTGTTATCTCCTTTTCCTTAAAGAGATTGAGAGACAGATATCGAGGGAGTGACAGATCCTTCTCCCTCTTCTTCCTCCACGCAAACAACAAACATCATCTCTACAACCTTCTCTTCACGTCTCCAGCCACAGGTCCATATCGCAGCCACCAACAGATCCATCACGCCCTGCTCTCCTCCATCTCATCTTCAGGTAATCTCTCTAATTTCTTCTTCGTTTTGACTTTCCTTCCTCTACACAATTGAGCAATTCCCCACTCTCTCAGATCGATTTCCATCTCCCCAACTGCTACCATCTTCATGATATTGATGTGTATTTTTTTATCCGAATCGATTCCTTGTCTTGTTTTTTTTTTTCAGTTGTAGAATTACAACTTGTTGGTGATGCCAAATGGTTTCTTTACTTTATTCTTTCAACTAAAAGTAGTGACATTGTCACTGGCATTGATGTTTGTTAGTAACATTTTAAGTACACTAAGGAGCTCTCCCATGGTTTCAAGACCAAATCTAGAAATAACACGTATATGCGAGTCAAACCATATCAAGACTAGAAAGCCACAATCGTAGAGAAAAAGTTTTTTAGATTTGTTAAACTTGATTTATGTCTATGGTTGTTTGAATCTTGGGAGTGACAATACCATTGAGTATGAAGTTTGCTTCAGGAACAATTTTCATTCAGATGATGAGTTTCTCTTGAATTTGTACATGCCTGATGTAGTTCACTGATGTTCACCACGGTGAACATGCCAAGAATGATTGTAGTAAGGCATTTTAACATTTAGACCATTTTTTGTTGCAATTGGTTGAAAAGGGGTGGGGGTTTGAGGAGTGAATTTTTGTTTCGCATGGAGAGATATATGCTTGTAATTTATGAATGACAAGACCACATAGCCATAACTTTTTTCAGGTGGAAAAGTTATTTTTTTCTTTTGTGAACTCTTCTGGTTGGTCAGTGTTGTTCATGAATGTCAACAAGAAAAAAAATCCATGGGTTTCCAATTTGAGTGGTTCTTATGTACCTTTGAACCATCCTCCAATTAGGGGTATAAGACAAAATTAATAAATATAGTATCGAGGAATAAAATGGTCATCAAGTTGGTTGACAACTTTGTTAGTGCCAGTTTCAAAGTGAGTATTTACACATATATAATCATTGGCAAATGTGATATTATAACTTCCACTCTTGCATTGTTGAAGATTTGTAAAATAAAATCTTAATCTTGATGTGTGTATGGCCAACTGGATGCAAGACCATAATTTGACCAATTTTCACTTGAAAAGATGAAAAAGTGTTTTAACCTTGAATGCTTGAATGGTAAAAAATAATTGTGCATTTTGAAATAGTTAAATCTTGAGGTGAAGTAAAAATAAAGCAATTGGTTGTATGATTTTGTTTGTGACATATACACTTGAAAATTGAAATCAACACATTCCATATTGAATAGTGTTGTGAAGCTTTCCTGGAGCCAAACATGACAGATAGAGTGGGTAAATAAGGCAATGACACAAATAGACTAGAAACACGACCTTACTGAGTCTAGTGAATAATTCAAATTTGATTCATTTATGTTCTTTGCGCTTTGATCAAATTTTGTTGAATTGGAACTTCAGTTATCTATTTGCTATCTTCTGACGGAGAGGAAGAACAACTGAAGGGGGGTCGTTTATGGAAAGTCAATTTTGGTGATTTATTTGGTTTATGAGTCTTTGTTTTTTTTTTTTTTTTGATACACTGGACTGGATTACATGAAATATTGGCAATTTCATGCCTCATTCTTGCAGCAAAGGTGGCCGGACATCCTTACCGTGTTCCTCTTCTGAAAGTTTTAGAACCTAGAAGAATGAATGAGTCAGTAAAAGAAGAATGGAGGGAGAGGATGAAGTCAATGGGGTTAGATATTTTGAAGAGATTGGTTTGGAGAATGCATAAGCCCATGCCATTCACCTTCATAGGCTATCTATCTTTGAAACTGGATCCTGGAAATCATGAGGGTTTAGAACATAACGTTGTTGATTCTGGGTCCCCTTGCAAGTATCTATGTGTAGAATTTTGCCTTTACTTCTTTACTGCTATGAATTTAGATGTAACTCGATATTATTAATAAACCTATTTCTATCATATATTTAGTACTATTAGAGAGAATTACCTACTATAGTTATTTAATTTTGATAATGCATTGACCATATTTTCTTTTTTGGTTGGGGTTGGGGGATGTAGAAATAAATTCTTACGCCAATGTTATCGAACTTGAGACTTGAAATTGCTAAAGTTACATCAACTCTTTTTACAGTCCTGGCACATAAGTTGGGGTGAGCTCCATATTGCTAGGCCTGGTTCTTGTTGGGCGAGCGGCTTTTGTCTTCCCTTTATCCTTCTTATCAAATTTGTCAAAGAAAAACCCGATTGACAAGCTCATCTTTAATCAACAAGTATGTCATTTGGCATTTTGAACTTGACTCCGTTACTCTCAATGACGTTGACTGATGGTTAACAATTTTTTAATCTCTGCAGATTACAATATGGTGGGCTAGGCTTATGCGAGGTGCACTATCCGTTGCACTTGCTTATAAGCAGGTAAAATTTTAGCACAAATCCTGTAAAGTTGAATTGAGTTGTGATTTAGCCAAGGTGGCACATCATTTTGTGCACCTGGTATTTCTTAAATCTTCTTTTCTTAATACCTGTACAATTTTTTTTGGCTTACTTCATATCTTCTTGTGGGTGCAGTTTACATTGCCAGGCCTTACTTCACACAGAGAAGAGAACCACCGTCGACACCACTCACATTCGTCGTTCCACCGCCTTCGCCTGCTACAGGTGAGTTCTTCTCTGTTTGTAAATTCCAAGGAGGGAAAGGATCAGATGAGGGAAGGGGATGGGGGAGGTGGAGAAGTAAGGTTGAGTTGAATCAGACTTCGAAGGTGGAGATTGGGACTGCCGATTTGGTGAGTTGGTGAGAGGAAGAGTCATTGGAGGGAGATGACTATGTTGGATTAGGATTCGATTGATGTTTCAGGGTGGAGAGAGTGGTGGTGTTTGGGTTTAGATCTTTGTGATAGGGACCTGTTCTTGAAGGTTTTGATGACCAGCTAGCGAGAATCGAATCTCATAGCTAAAATCTAGAGTTTGCGATTTTTGAGAATGATTTTTTGTATACTAGGGGTTGATTTGGGACACCCATTTTGCTTCGATTTAGTTTAGTTAAGCATATTTAATTGGTGGCTTCGAATCTCATTAGAACTTTTTTTTAAGATAACTGGTGGCTTTAACTTTTTAAATTTAATTTTGCGTTGTTTTGAGCAGGCTGTGACCTTCCTTGGTTGCCAGAACTTGAAAGTGAGCAACATTGAGATCAAAGATGCACAACAAATGCATCTAGCTTTCCAAAAGTGCATGAATGTCCAAGCTCTGAATCTCATTGTAAGTGCACTACTAGGGAATAACCCCAATACAGATGGAATTCATGTCACTGAGACCCAAAACATTCTGATAAAAGGGTGTATTATTGGAACAAGTAATATAATACTCCCACATCTTGCCAAAAAATGAATTGTTTACATAAAATTAGAGTTATGTTGTTAATTGTTCTTTTGCAATAATTTTGGTTCAAGCCAATGACATAACTTGTGGACCAGGTCATGGAATCAGGTCTGAATTTCTAACTCTAACCTGTTTTTTTTTTCTCACTGAAAGTCAATTAGTTTTCTCATTGTGACTTGACTCACTTTATTTTTTTGGTTGAGAGACAATATTGAAAGCTTGGGAGCTGGGAAATCAGAAGCTCACGTTTCAGTTGTGCATGTAGATTCAGCAAAGTAGATTGGGGCCACTAATGGAGTCAGGATTAAGACTTGGCAGGTGAGTTTTATTTAGTTCAGATGTTGCAAAATCATCTGTGACAGACGTCTTCAGAGAAAATGATAATGTGTATTTTCTTGTTTCTTTCTGTTTGCTCTCTTGTTAATTTTATTTCCTATATCTTTACTCGGGGTTGGAGATAACCCATAGGCTTTGTTTTTTGGTAGTGACATAAATCTGCAAACTTAGCATACAAGATTATGAACTACTTTCTAGTCAAGATTATGAACTACTGTCAGAGTAAATGCAGGCATTTGTGGTTGGGTTTTGGTCGATCGTCTAGAAGCACATTTAGACTCCAATCGCTTAAAAGGGCAAGCTCTTGAGTTGGAAGGGTAATCGGGTCATTGATTACAAAATTTCAGTCCTTGTTGGTCTCTATAAATTACTGCGTTTTGTGTTGTTTTTTTTTATTTTTTGTCCTGTTACCTTTGCATACCCATCTCGACCAGATGCTTGAATCCTGAACAACTTCAATCTAATTATCCCACCTTCTAAGACACTTGCATTGGTCGGAAGTCGAAACCAGTGGAGGTGGCAAGTCCACCGTCTTTGCTCTTATAGAAAGGTTCTACGATCCTATCAAGGGTAAGCTGCTGTTAGTAGAAGTATTAGTCATTCTGTTGAGTATGTGCTACTCATCCTATGAATCCATGAACTAATAAAAGCATCACTCGAAATATCATCGATGCATTTCTTGTTTGAACAAGGATGGTCTGCTTGGATGGCCATGATATCAGGACACTGCAAGACAAGTGGCTGCGGGCACAGATAGGAATGTTGGGGCAGGAGCCTCTTCTATTTTCCACTACAATACTAGAGAATGTGATGATGGGGAAAGTGAATGCAAGCAAGAAAGATTTAATTCCTCTGTTTGTGATCTAAGAGGATTCTTATGTGTAGGATGTCTTTGATATTTCTTTTCACATGGCTAGAGGTCAAACAGAGAAGAGTCTGCGAACAAAGATGACTTCTATCAAGGTAACTTCCATATTCTTTTGCTCCATTTTGGCAGTTCTTTCTTAGAAAATGTACTGTTTATATTTACATTTCTTAGAATACCATGTTAGACATCAAAATTTTTAAACTACTGGACTTTCTAAATTTCTTGTTTCCAGCAATACTACATACCAAAAGCACGTGCAGGTCCTGGTATCACCACGATTTAGGTGTTCTGACAAGGTTCAGAAATTGTGAAGCAAGAACCTAGAAGGAGTGGGGAATCTGTGAAGCAAGAAGCAAAACGCAGATCCAGAAAGAGAAGAAGAAGCAGAGCAGAGAAAGAAGAGTGACTTCACAGTCTTTACAGGTAAGCCAATTCACAAAAAGCTTTTAGATTTGTTTTGAGGGATTGAATTCATCAAACCCCTTTCAATCTCTGTACTTGTTGTTCAAGTTTCATGGGGTTTAGATGGTATGGACAAGCTTATCTAAACTTGCAAGCCCGAGCAATAGCAAAACGGGGTGATGACTCAAAAAATACATCCTCAACATTTCTTAAGGAGAATATATCCAAATCCCTAAGCTCTCCTTTACCAAATCTTGTGTTAGATGTTGTTTTGGTAATTCACTTGAAGCTCTAGCAGATTGCATACATCTTTTCTTCTCAAGTAGGTAACTTTACTCTCTTGGTATTTCCCCTTTTTTTAATCTGTTTATGTTTGTTGATTTTCTTCTTGATAATTGAACTCATATAACTGGATCTTATCGTGGGTACACTTGTCGATGTATTCTATTTTATTTTATTTTTTTGTTAGGAAATGGTGGTATGATATCGGTTTATGTTAGTTTATCTGTTTCAGAAGGAAGACAATGTGTTATCAGATAATGGGTTATTCGAATTGAATCAATTATAATTATTTTTCTCCTTTTTTTTTCAAATTTATGTTGTTCATTTTCTCTCTATTGATTTTTTGATAGTATGTTCTTTTGGTTTATGCGGTTTAAAGAAGTGGGTTATGTATATTTGAAGAATTTTCAATTTTACTTGCTATGTTGTCCCCATTATCGAATTAGATGCTTGAGCGGATGAACTGACCAATTTTTATAAGTTTATTGTTTTAAATGCATTTTCTAATATTTACTCTAGTTTCTTGCATTTTACTTTTTAAAATTACACTGACACAGGAAACATTCTAATTGATGAGATGCAGGGGGAACGGAAGAGATTTTTTTAAGAAAACTTTTCATTCAGATGTTCAGTTAGAGCTTGAACTATAGGGTGACCTACTGTTCTTCGGTATAGTAAGAGAAGCTCTGTTTTTTAACCTTTATAATGGCATTAGAGTTGGTATCAATGGGGACTTTCTTGGCTCTCCTAACAAACCAGGTCAGTAAAACAACACAAGCTGCTAAAAATGTTCCCTTAAAGCATGAAAGCTTCTAGATTGTATCAAAGTATCTATTCGAAATTGAACCCATATTTAGGGAATTAGCTGGCCATGACCTCAACGATTCCTAAGCTACAAGACAAGCTCTAGAAAGACAGGTGACTTGGTGATGCAGTATAAGAACCGAACACGCTTTTACTTATTAGTTAGGAGCAGGCACATAGTCAGGGAAGTAGATGTTATAACAAGGGCTATTGGAAGGTCTCTGGATTCTTAATCTCAAGCAACAACTGTGAATCTCTCTGATATATTGGAACAAGTGAACATATTGCACAATCAGATGCAAATGGTGGAGCTTGAAGCTTCGAAATCTCAGCTCATAATTACTTAGAGATTGCAACAGGGTCTTCAGGAGCAGAATGGCATTCAAGGCTTTGCAAATAACTTGTTACAAGAAATAGCTAGAGCCGTGGGAGTTCGTAAGTTATCTCTTTTTTCCTTATATATATATGTGAAACTTGGTTTATGTGCACGGATTTTTGTAGACATGTTTATTAGTTCAAATGCCTATCAGAGGACTGATTTTTGCAAATTTGATGTTGTATGAATCAGAGCTTTAACTCCAATCCTCACTTTGAAGATGAAAATCTTACAAAGACATTTTGCTTTACTGATGATGTAGTGACTGCTACAAAAATCAAGTGGAAAGAGGGCAAGGTGACATTTGTTTTTCTCACAGTTGTAGTCAACTTGTCTTATTTGTTTTGGTTTCATTATCTTATCTTGCAATTTTTTACATTGAAGGATCTTGCTAATGGACATAATCATGAAAATAAAGGGAATAAGCGACCATTTACTGAAGCCAGGCAAGAACTCATTGGGATGACCAGGCAAGAATCATTAACTATCTTGGAACTATTGCACAGAGTGGAACTGCTAAATGGGATAAGCAATATGTTTGGTAGATAATGTGTTTGAGGATGTTACTTATGTAAATAATGTGTTGGGTTGTCAAAAATGGGTGAGTTACATTGTCCATGTGTAAATAATGTGTTTGATAGAGATTTTGTGACTCAATGTAATACATTACCTTATTAATTACATTATTGTGCCTCGTTCATGAAAATGTTCAAGTGTTTGATACATTTAGGTTTTTATTTTTTAGAAATAAAACTTATAAGATGTTATAAAAAGTCATTTGATAGCAAAAACAAAAAAGTCAACTTACAATAGCGTTTTTAAAACGCTATAATAGACTTACTATAGCGTTTCAGAAACGCTATAAATACTATAAATAGTGAACTTACAATAGCATTTTTAAAATGCTATAATAGACTTACTATAGCGTTTCAGAAAGTAATACAATAGCATTTGTTAAATGTTACGTGAGGGAAGACAATAGCGTTTCAAAAACGCTATGGTATAGTATACGATAGCATTTCTGAAACGCTATAAAAGGTCAACTTACAATAGCATTTTTAAAACGCTATAATAGACCCTGTACCTATTATAGCTCCAGCAGACACAACGTTTTCTAAAACGCTATGGTATCCTACCATAGCGTTTCAAAAACGCTATTATGGGCATTTTTCTTGTAGTGTGATTGCTGATTTTTTCTAGGGAGACCATGAATGTAGAGATAAGATAAATTGGGAAAATCTTAGTTGCCCGACAAATGAAGGCGGTTTGAATGTGAGAAGTCTTGATTGTGTCATAAAAACATTTCAGATTAAGGCCCTATGGAATTTGATGAACACTGATTCTTTATGGGCTATCTTTATGCGAAAGAAATATTTGAAGTCTCGAGTGCCTATCAATGTTCAGGTTGCTAAAGCAGGTGCATTTCTTTTTATGAAAGAATTATTGGAATTCAAGAACTTTATGGTGGAACACTCAACTTGGAAGATAGGTAAGGGCAATGTAAGTTTTTTCAATGAAAATTAGAGTCCAGGTGAGATTTTTCATCGCATGGGCAGAAACAAAAAATAGGTGGCCTTCTTTAAGGCAAATGTAAAGAGATAATTTCAGGAGTTTGGGACCTTTGCTGCAAAGAAAAGCCCAAGACCTCTATTTTACAAGATTACGAGGAGAAGATGGTGAGAAAGATATTAGAATTTGGCTACATAATAATGATGGAAATTTTTCTATAAGTTCGGCTACTGATTTTCTTCGGAGTCGGGGACATCATGAAGGGTTTTGGAAATGGCTATGGCATCCTTTACTTCCACACAAAGATTTCCATCTTTGTGTGGAAAATCATTAAAAGGGCTTTGCCGATAGATGGTGAGATCCGCAGAATTGGTTTTAAATTAGCCTCAAAATGCTTCGAAGTTTTGGAGAGGAGACGACTAAACACTTGTTCTTGGAAGGTGAACTTGCCATAATGGTCTGGAATCATTTCGAGCTGATTTTTTATATTCATATCTATAGGCCGATAGAAGTGTTTCCCATGCTCAACATATGGTTTCTTAAAGCCAACATGTCGACGATGTCAGGTATTATCACCCATCTTACTCTTTTTATTCTATGGGAAATCTGGCCACAAAGAAACAAGAATCTGTATGAAGGAAAGGAATGGTCTTCAAACTTTGTGATAATTAAAGTGTATTACAAGATTAGATGTGTTTACAAGAATTTCAATCCTAAGAAGAAGGACAAAATTGGGATATTATTGCCTAGATTGGGTCTTCAAGAAGAGACAGTGAGTGAGGCTAAAATCCGTATAGTTTTTTGAAATTTTCCTCCAGATGGATGGGTTGCACTTAATGTAGATGGTTCGGTAAATGATGATATGGCGGAGGGTGGTTTCGTGATTACAGATCATGAAGGTAGTTTTATAGCAGGCAAACGATGTTTTTTTTGGACAAGGATCAAACAATGTGGCGGAAACTAGGGCCCTTTTGGAGGGTTTGACATTATGTAGGTTGAAAGGATATGTGAATTGTTTGATTCAAACAGATGTTATGTTGGTTACACAATGGTTTTATCGAGAAGTAAGGATTCCGTGGTTCCTGGATGATTGGTGGAGGGAGATAGGGAAACTGTGTAGTTCAATGAGATGCCACTATAGTCATGTTTTTAAGGAGAGAAACTCGGTGGCAGATGCCATGGCCATCTTGCCCAAAATGAACAAATATCTAGATATTATACATGGACCTCTCTTCCGAATAGGCCGAAAGCCTTGATCTCCTTGGACAAAAATCGGACTACATATTTAAGAATCCCGAAATGATTTACAGGTCTTGGTATTTATGCTAATTTTCTCACTGGAAACGATTCTTATTGGATGAAGGGGCATGCACGGGGTCGACACTGTATCGCAGGACACTAGGCAATGTTTTTCCCAAATCAGAGTGACACTTTACAGGCAATCTGTGCTGGATGGTTGTTGTGGTTGGTTGTTGAACGTTGTTGGGAGGTGTCGTGCTGCTGTTGCTGCGTTGTCGTGTTGTGTAAGTTGTGGGACAGCTGCTGCTAGGTTTTGAGGGGCGTTTCTTCGGTTAAGAGGATGCTGCTGGGCAGATTAAGATGGTTTTTGGCAGCAGGGAATTGGTTTTTTTGTGCTGGACGGTGCAGGTAATGGACATTGATTGCAAATGGTTTGGGTTTTTTTGGTTGGTTTTGCTTGGAAGATTCTGTGTTGTTTCATTGGTTTTTAATTTTTGTGGTTTTAAGCTCTTTCCTTTTGTTGAGTAAGGCCTTATCTCCAGGTTTTTTTTTCTGTTGAGAAAGCCTTTTCTTTTGACAAAGGCCTTGGATTTTCTACAGTTTCAAAGCCTTATCTCCTGCGTAAGGCCTTATCTCCAGGTCTTTTTCTCTTGAGAAAGCCTTTTCTTTTGATGAAGGCCTTTTCTCTTGAATTGAGATTTGGTTTTGAGCCTGTGCTTGGTTTTGGCATCTCCCTAGGATTGTTTCTGCAGTTTTATTTCAGGTAAAGTTGTAACGTACCCCCGACCTGGTGTAAAAGTTGTTTAACTATGGTAATAAAGGTCTGCCATCCCATAGCTGCTCCTCCTTTCTAGAGGTTTAATTAAAAAAAAGTGTCTTTCTCATCCTTGAACAACTCTACCTTAGCTACCTCCAAGACCTCGTCTAATTGTGACTCCTTCATTGAATCAGCGAGTTTGTTTTCTGTAAATCCAATGTGGTTCTCTTCTAATGAATCCTCCTCTAATGCTGAAACCTATTGTTAATATTAATTTATTGTGTGTGAACTTTTCATATTAAAATATCTAACTTATCTTATTTATAAGAAATGAATACTTTTCATACTAGCTACCTCACTGACCCAAGTAAGTTTACGCTTTTTGTGTACGTTCTTATTAGAACATAACCATTTAGCTTTTCACAGGTTATAGAGTTTTTGGACGGCATCATTGGCTGTTTACTTATAGGGTGAAAATTTCCAAAGAGTTACCTAGTTAGAATTTTTGTCTATGTTAATATTGTTTATATAAATGTTTCTGTTGTAAGAATTTCACGTCCCGAATTTTGGGGAAGCAGATAATCCTAATCCTACGTGGATATTAGGAATTTCATTTTCTCAAAAAATCAGGGCGTGACATATTCGTCCCAATTGTTAACTTCATTCGTCCAACGTGTTAGGCGACTGAAGTTTATTTGAATAAGTTGACTGATACGTCCCAACTTTTAACTTCGTGGTTGATCAGACCAGAAGTTTTGTGTCTAACTTATACATCATTTGTGGCTTGGTATGCCGAATATCTAGCTTTGATGCCTCAGTTTTGGGCGTCATATGGAGAGTTTTGAACTCTGGTTTTTATTGATAACCCCGTTTCGAGTGTTTAACAATCTACATTAATAGTTTTCTCTCACAAAGTTATGTTGCGGAGTCTGCATTGTATTTTTTGACTGTTGTTTGATTCGGGGAGTAAAAGTTTGGCGACCAGGCTGAAAAGCAATGGTCCCGTGGCAAGCCATCGGAATCAGTTCAGGACTGACTAGGCTCCCACCTTTCGAACCATCTACACCCTCTTCGCACGTTGGGGGCTACGAGTTCGAGAGAGGAGTTTGGCAACCAGGCTGAAAGGCTGTGGTCCCATGGCAAGCCATTGGAATCAATTCCGGACTGACTAGGCTCCCTCCTTCCAAATTTTCTACACATGTGCTCATAAAGCTACAAATTTGGGAGTTTTCGGCGGCTACGCTAAAAAGAAGTAGTCTCGTGGCAAGCCGTCAGAATCAGGTCATGGCTGACTAGGCACCCACCTTCTAGACTATCTACACCCACGCAATGGGGGCTACAAGTCAAGGGTTGGTGATTCGGCGACCACGCTGAAAAGCGGTGGTCTCGTGGCGAGCCATCGGAATCAGTTTGAGACTGACTAGGCTCCCACCTTCCAAACCATCTACACTCGAGACGTGGGGGCTACAAGTTTGGGGTTGGTGATTCGGCGGCCACGCTGAAAAGTGGTGGTCCCTTGGCGAGCCGTCAGAATCAGTTCGAGACTGACTAGGCTCCCACCTTCCAAACCATCACTACACCAAAAATACCCATCAACAACAGTTTGGGACCATGGGGGTAACCTATTGTCACGGCTTAGAGGCCTGGCCATTTGAGGCATCGCCAAATCACCATTGACGGGCTATAAATCGTGGAAAAACATATTAGCAACGGTTTTATGTTCGAGGACGCTTGATTATTTTCTACATTTAGCCACGAATTAGCCACGAATTAGCCACGACTACCCGGCATGGCTAGATGTTCCACGTTCCCTAACCGTGGCAATATATATCACTTATTTTGAACTTCTTTGGTCTCACAGCCGTTGCAAGCATAAAGGCCACGGTTTTCAGCCGTGGCAAGCATAAAGGACCACGGTTTTAAGCCGTGGCATGCATGAAGGACCACGGTTTTAAGCCGTTGCCAGTCAAAACAAAATTCAAAAAAAAAAAAAAAAATCTGGTTTGTTGCGAGGGTTTGAAACCGTTGCAAATTAATATAATCGAAAAAAAAATTACATTTTTTTTGCTGTTGCAGCAAAATCATAGCCCCACATCTGCAAAATCAGTCCTTACTAAGATCGACCAGACACTTGCCATGTGGCGTGTACCCGTGCCTACGACACGGCTACCGTGTCATGCCTCCGGCACGAATAGGATTCCACAAACTATATGCTAGATAAATATAAAATCAACTGTAAAATGGAACCATGGAATTGCATTCAAATGAAGCCAAGTATCTATTAAATTCACGTTCTGCACCAACAAGATACAAATATTATCAAAAAAATAACTTCTTAGGCAATTAAGCCTAGATGTGTATAATAGGCGAAGCTTTGTGACCACCTAAAAGAATGATAACAATAATGATAATAACTTATTACCTGGAATCATTTTTGAAGATTTTGCCAAGACCTACAAGCAATGCAAGGCAACGAGAATAACATCAGGTATAATTAATTTATAGGGCTACAACAATTCCGACATAGCACAATATTTGTGAAAAGAAGAATAATCAAATTTTGTAGATTGAACTATCAATCATTTTGAATTCACTCATCTTTGTTTGAACTACACATAAAACATATAAATGCAGCAAATTAAAATCTGGGTTCTGTTTTAAATTGTTTATAGGTAGGGTGTTTGCCTGACAAGCTCCGAGCTTATCAATGCTTATCAACTTAATAAGCTGCAACTGCCTAAAAAACTTCCCTTCACGGTCATACAACTGGATGGTAAAAGGTTAAGTGCGATAATGAACTTCAGAAAGTTCATCATGCCTGAGCAGGGTAACTGATGTACTTCAAAGCTTCAATCCCCATGGCTGGACCAATTGTGTTGGTAATGCCAGCACTCCAATAGCTCCACCATGGAGCACCACCACTGCTACTTCTCGACCAAAGCTTTAACACTGCTCGAGAAAACAACAAAGTGAAATATTGTTTTAAGCTTGAACAACTAAGACTATCTTGTTACCGAAGTGAGAGAAGATCAAAAGATTCAATAAAGTTGACTTACTTATAAATGACCATATCAAACAGACTACATTTTGTGCAAGGCTAAAAAATGAAAGATACACAAAGCGTTTTCCATCAACGCCAAATTTCTTGGTTGACCTGGAATATATGTGTCAGACTACCCACCTATCAATCAATATACAATTCCACACAACTAGCTTACAAAAAAATAATAATAATCTACCTCAAAGTCAATGATTTCTCATATTAAGTTCTCTAATTTTTTCAATCAATTGTCGCACTGAGTTATCTAAATTGTTTTTCTTAAGCACTTACTTAAAAGGAAAAAAAAATCATGGAGGACTTCTTTTGTCCTGAAAACTACCATTGTGGATGGCTTCATCCTCTTAGAACTTGATTACTTAGATTGGTGCAGTATATGTGTAGCCTATTAAAAGATACAAATATTTTCAAAAAAAAAATATTGTAGTTATAAAACACAAATAATGATCATCCTATATTACATGTTATGGTATGAACGTACTTTCCATAATAGCTGTAATAAGCTTCACAATGACATCTGTCTCAAATTTAGTTCTGATGAACTTATTGTTGAAGGCAATTCTCATAATAAGGAGCTATTTATCATTTAGGACCATATGCATGAACCAGAATCATTTAAATTTATCATTTAGGCACGAGCTGAGCTCACCTAAAATAGCTAGCCAATACTGCCTTTTATGGCTAATAAAATAGATTACTATAGAGAGGAAGAAAAATTAAAAAAAAAAAAAAAAAGCTATATGGCTGCAATGCACGAATTTTTTTACGAACATCATCCCCTAAGGATGGCTTAGCTAACTAGATAAGAATGTCACTACCATGAGGATGAAATTTCAACAACACATCATACTGAAGACTATATTAGAATATATGACTGCCGTTACACAAACTGATGTTGCTTTTGACTTTAATCATCCATGGGTATGGTAATAGCTATAAATGCTTAACTTGCTAAGCACGATCTGAACGGCCTAGGTAGTTGATGTGGCAGATTGGATAATAGACAACAATCTTGAAAATGATATGTAGGAACAAAGTTGTTCATCGACAGTATTCAGTGTACATGTCTGAGGACTTGTTGGTCAGAATGAAGATAGAAGGGTTAATGAGGAATACCAGAGATGCTATCTGAACTTGTTGGTCAGAATGAGAAAATGTTTGCTCAGGGATTTTCAACATTTCATTAACCAGGTGCTGGTTTTTCATAGCATAGGATCCAAGTAAGCGAATGAATCATCCCCATGCTTGGACGGTTTGAATTTTTCTTCCATGGTCTTTTACCATTTCCTTCATCTCTGAAAGAAATCTTTTCTTAATATCTGTAACAAGACCCTGTTCAAATAAAATGAAACATGCTTAGAAAACATAAATCATTGACCAAACATCTAGTAATAAAATACATGCTCATTCAATCATGTATGATCAGATGTCTTTGAGTCAAAGGAGAATATAGCCATGAAGTTCTGAGGGAGAAAATTCTAAGTCGCTTATGTGACGAGCTTGCATTTGACAGGGATGGCAGTTAAGAAGAATTCTAGAGAATATCCCAAGGTGGTTATTGGTTCACCTCACTACAACAATTAAGTGACAAAACTCAAAATTTTGTTGAAAACTATTTTTAACAAGGAAAAAATTCGTTAGTGGGTTCCTGGAGGCATCCCCGTAGCTAAAGGTATTTGCCAAGGAATTACAGTTTTTGTTGGTAAAAGGGATGCTAAGTCAAGAAAATATTTTGTTGGTAATATTGACAACTACCAAGGAAATTCGTTGGTAAAAATCAAATATCGTTACCAACAAATTGTTTGTTGCAAAAACTATTTTATTTACCTACAAACTTTTTCTCGAAAAATCTTAAAATCATCAAGGAAAATTGTCGTTGACAAAGGTAACAACCTTTATTATAGAACTTTTTCGTTGGTAAAATGCATGAATATCAACGAAAGTTGTCATCGGTATCGTTACCAATTACCAAGGAAATTATTTTCAATAAAAAAATTATATATTAAAGTTGTCTAAGAGACGACCTAATCTAGGTCCCAAACTCAAAGGACACCACCCACTACCTCCTAAACTCTAAGGACACCACTCTTGATGATAAGACCCCACTATGAAATTCCATATATAATATATTTATTTTTAGGCTCAACGGGAATCGAACTTCTGACCTATAGTAAAATCTGTTGCAATATTTACCAATTGAGCTATTTGAATAATTATGTTGTGTGAAGCAACTTTATAGCTTATTAAATCAAATTACTCATTTTTTGCAATAAAAAAATCATTGCTACGTATATAATAGAGACCAATATATAATATTTCGTCACTATAAATTAGAACTAAATATTTTCACGATTATAAGATTTATGTTAAATATCTACCACTTTTAGCAATGAAAAAAATTTCACAATAACACCATTATAATTAGCAACAAAATAGTAATAGCATTTCAATGCTATATGTTATTGAAATTGGTTATATCCCCAATGAAATAAAATTAAATTGTTGTAAATAAGAAAATGAGCCTTAATAAGAAAAAAGTTCATGGAAATTTTATCAATATTTAGCAACGAAATAAATTGTTACCATTAATATTATAATTAACAGTAAAATAATGTTGTATTGTTAAATAAATTTTATTTGATTTTTCAGATGAAATAATATCAATGCTACTAATAAAAAATTTCAACGAATTGATATTTTTCCACTATAAAGAAGCTAGGAGCTTTAAATGTAAAAAAAATTCATGAAAAAAATTCATTATAAGTAACCAAATAAATCGTTGCAATAACGTGGTAATTAACTAGAGAAAATTTAGTTTCATTGTTGAAGAGACACGAACAAGTGTTATAGTGCATTTACTAAGAAAATGTTTGTCAATAATATTAATATTTATTAGCAATGAAATAATTTATTGTAAATGATTTCATTATAACTAACAAAATAAAATTTCGTTGAAATAGAAATATTTTGTTGCTAAATAATGTCGGTGGGAAATTGGTTTTGGAATAAATATTTTTCGCCACTTCTTTACAAAGAAAAGTTGTCAACAAAATAGATTTTGCTACAAAAGGTGACAACTCTATGGTTTTATCAATGAAATTTATTTTTGTTAGAAGAGTGAGGCTAGGAAACCATGTTTTGTAAACATGTTTTGCAACCAGGATGATGTGGCATCGTTAGAGGAGTTTTTTACAACTTTGAGATACACATAAAATCTTTGGGAATTTCATCATTCTTTCCAGATCATGACATGTCATCCTGATTGCAAAACATGGTTGCAAAAACCTGGTTTCTTAGCATTTTTGTTGTTTTAGAAATAGTAACATATTAACAAGGAAAATAAAATTTGTTAGTAAATAAAACATTTTTTTGTAGTGAGTATACCAATTTCCAACAAAATAATGACTTATCGCTATAAAATAGTTAGTGAACTTTAATGAGAAACAAATTTTTATGAAAATAATTATCAGTTTTTACCTAGAAAACAATTTGTTACGAACAATGTTATAATTACCAACAAAATCTTATTTCATAGCTACAAAGATTTCATTAAAAAATATATTGTTTCCAACAAAATAAAAAACGTTGCCAATGGTGTGACAATTCTCAACGAAATATTACTTTGTTGCTATAAATTAATAAACGAGCTTTAACAAGAAAAAACCTAATGGAAAAAATTATCAATCATTACTAATAATGTGATTATTGTCTAGGAAAACATATTTCCTTACTAAAGAGGGATGAATAAGATTTAATATTCGTTAACAAGGAAAGTGATTTGTTGTTAAAATTTGTCTTCTTTAGCAACAAAATTTTCATTCCAGATGATGCCATAATTACCAAGGAACAAGTATTTTGTGGCCATAAAAATAACTTCATTGTTAAATCAATTTGGCGAGAAATTGGGTTTCGAGGGAATGTTTCCTGCCACCTATTTAACAAGGAATGTTTCCTACAAAATATATTTTTTTGGAAAACAGTAACAAGTTTATGGCTTTTTCAAGGAAATTTTTTATTCGTTGACAATGCTACAATATTAACAAGGAAATCAATTTTCGTAGCAATAATTTTGTTGATAAAAGATAGATTTCTTGTAGTGCCTTTAGTGGCACCTTATATGTCGAAGATTGTTAGAACATTAGCTAGGCATATTTCTTGATTCCAGTGGATGTCCATATTGGATTGATAGCATAGCATGGAGGCATATATAGGCAAGGAAAATCAGCTGCTAGAATATGTTATCCCTTGTTTAGAATTTTCTGCTTTTCATTCCTAGATTTGCAAACTTCATAACTTTCGATCCATAAGTTGGATTTCCGTATACATGAAAACTCTTGAGAAGATCTATAACATGAAATCCACAACACTTTCGGCACAAATATAAAAACATTGGTTATTCTTTTACATGGTAATCATGATGTACAACTTAACTAGTTTATAGTTCATTCAGAAAATATAAATTTATTTTAGTCAATGCATTAGGTAAGGAACATATACGACTGAAATAGATGTCATGCACACATGCGTCACTAGTAAGTAATGATAGGAAGCATTCAACAAGTTTCAGACATAAAAGGAAAGACTATGAGGAATACCTTAGAAATAACCAAAGGAGGAGGAAGTAAAACAGATCTTATCTTCAGAAAGCATCTTTCTGCCATATCCCTTTCCCTTTTATCAATGCTAAGAAGTCTTTTATATATCGCAGGAGCCCACATATTTGATGTCTTTCTCATCTTTTGACTTAGTTGAGCAACCAACTTTATCACAGCCTACAAAGACAACCAAAAAATTAGAAGACATCAATAAAAACATGCCAATTTGAGAGGCCTCCAACCCAGCTCTTGAGATGGCTTTTGGAATTGCAAGGGCTGGAGCAGTTGTAAACAAATCAGTTGCCTGCACAACCATCTCATTTCAGCACCAATTTGAAATACATGAAAAAAGGTTGAATAAGCAATGTCAACTTCTGAGTAAATCATTGGATAGGACCCAAATTTCGGGTTAGAAAGTTGCAACATTTCTTGAAAATACCTGAGCAGCGTCAGCAAAACCCGTGATTTTGGCAATCACTTGCAAACCAAGCTCAAGTGCCTTTTGTCCACTTACTAACACCAATGCAGCAACACCATCACTGTTTATGAATGTATGTTTAGTAAACAGGGCAGTCTCATTTACCAAATATACGACAAATGCCTATTTGGCATCTGAAACATAATCCACCAAGGGTAAAATCAATTAACCCAGTAACACAAACCTTGTGAATCAAGGTACAGCGGAATTATCAAGGAAAACGCGAATGATAAAGATCTTCAAGTTTGAATATTTTAGAGTGGGAAATTTCAAGTTTGAATATTTTTTCTGATTGCTTTATAAGAGAGCTAGGCATTTCATTTTGAACTAATAGGCTCACAAGAGAGTTAAACTAGCAAATAAACCATTACAGAACAATGCATTCATAGGAGAGAGTAGACCTTATACTAGATGCATTTCCAGCAGTAACAGAACCACCAAATTCTTTGAAACTTGGTATGGGCTTCCTTAATTTTGCAGGATCAAACTGAAGGAAAAAAAAAGTTGTGACAGATCAGCATGTGAATCATGACACATAAAGCAAGTAGATTGAAATCAATAAATCAAATTGACAGGACATATTCCTGATTGCATCGTGAAACTTACAAAAAACTATCTCTGCAGAAATCTCTTGAAAAGCAACATCCAAACATTTTAATCATGATTATCAAACAAAACCGCCCTAATACTCAAATACAACCAAATGCTAATACACAAATACAACCAAATACAGGCCTGAAAATCTCTTCCTATTTCAGAAACAGAACAGTAATGAAAACCATGAGTTTTGTTTGGTCTGTCGCATTGAAGGTTCACCAATCAACATGGCAGGGGGTAATAATTCCATTGATTCCAGGCAAACAGAACTTGAGAAAGCTTAAACATGCATTTGGCTATAAATAATGTTTCCAAAACAGGCCACTAAAAAAATACTTTAAAGTCATTCTAAAGCAATAGGTTATGAAGATGAAGGCAAGCAAATTGATGTAGTGGGCAGCCTTAGACACAACTCTTTTGCGAGAAGAGCTTATAAAAACTTGATAGCTGGATATATAAAACTTGAAAGGATTCTTACCATCTCAATTGGTAGATTGAAACCAAGTGATTTATAAGATGGCCAAAATCCAGTTGTTAAAACTGTGACTGACAAGTCAATCCCAGGCCTGAAAATCCAGTTGTTAAAACTGTGACACCGAAAATATACCCATGTCATTGTAACGTAGCATCAAAGTAACACGTGAGACATAATGCGAATACAACCAAATACAGGCCTGAAAATCTCTTCCTATTTCAGAAACAGAGCAGTAATGAAACTGATTTCTCACATGCATTCAAAACCTACAAATCCTATTTGACAACAGAGGAAAATACAGGCCTAAAGAAGTTCAAAAGCAAAGCAACATGTCAAGTAGTGGAGTTTCACAACTAATATGTACATGCAACAAAGGAAAATAGCAAAAAAAAAAACAAAACTGTGGAGAGATCAAATACAAGCAAATATTTGTACTCGAAACAACTTAGAGAAACATTAAACCTCTAAGTCATTCAGAAACAAAGCTGCATTCAAGATTTGACACTAATCTCTAACATGCATTGCAGAAACCCTATCCAAAATCCACCAAAACAAGCCAGGCTCTACTCTAAACACACTAAAATGAACAAAACCACTTCAAATTAGTTCATTAAACACCTCAAATTTCAGGAATACAAAGCAAGCATCTAATACCACTATGCTTCTCATAATGTCAGGAATACAAATATGCTTCTCGACTATGGACTGAGACTCTCTGTTGAATCTGCAGGGTGTGGGGTAAGGGTAACTATAAAACTGACCTCTATTTCTGTAGTAGATTCAGCTTGAGATTGGTATCTGTTTCTTTTTAATTCTTATTTCATTATTTGACTTTCTAAACTTACTAATTTTACACTTTATTTTTCATTGTTAATAGAAATGCCAACAATTAATTTACAAACAGCAACTTAAACAAACTTCAGAGATGAACCAAATATCCAACTGCCCCTATTGAAACATATAGCATTCGACTTCGCCTCATCGTGTTTTCATGAGATGGATATTAATGAAAACCTTTTTCAACACAAAAATGGCTGGAAATGGATCATCAAAACTAGTTTACACTAAATAAGTTAGAGACGGTGCTTGAAAGACAATAAATCGCATAACAAACATCCTTTTTACCTTTCCTAGTCCTTCATCCTTGTCAACCAACGTTGGTGGTCTTCCTCTCCCTCCAGAAACCTCAATCTGCAGAGATGACCATGCTAGGCAATGTAAAAAGAATATAATGAAACTTAACACAAAAATTGATAAAGGTAAACATACCCCTTGGGACCGGCAATGAAAAAAAGAACCTTTACATTGGCGGAGTTAAAAAAGGGTTGTTATAAATTTAAAAAACATAGGTAAGTATATATATATATATATATATATATATATATTCAACAAGAAAACAACACTACTAAGATTACATATTGAGACTACCAAATCCAAATTAAAATTATAGATTTGAGACTACCAAAACCAAATCAGCCAGGAGTCTGTAAGTCAAAAAACAAAAATGAACGTATCACTACTAAGTACTACAGTATTGCATGCAAGTCCACAAAAATAGCAAGCATCAAGGATATCGTTCAAGGTTGTGACTACCAAGGTAGTTGTAACTATCAATCATCAAGTTCCACATGATTTTTACAACATACGAAGAAATCACCAACGTCCAGATCCCCCATCATGTCTCCTTTTGGATCACTCTTGTAAAGTTTCACCTCAGTCATATATTTGAAGCATAAGGAAAGTCAGATCTCTGTTGCAGGGTTCAATGATCCATGGCAATCGCAAGAGAATCGATGGATAGGATCAACAACCTCTTTTGCTATTGCAATGACATTCTTATGCCAATCACAAACTTTGTAAGTCCTTGACACTGAAGGAACATGATTGCTTGGAGAAGGAAACCTCGCAACACCTTGAGAAGATGGTGGTAATGGAGATGGAGGTAATGGATTTTCTGGTTGCCTTGTCGATTGTGCACGGGATGAAGGTGTATCTTCAGTTCTTTGTGTCCCTCCTTGTGTTCCCTCACTTGTTGATGGTCTCACTTAAGTTCCATTTTCAAGTCTCTCTCATATCCATTGAACATTTTCTTCCAATCTATCATATTTTTGGCTCAATTTTTTACTTCCAAAGCTCAGTTTTATCCAAAAGCAATGAACGAGCGGGAAGTGAAGCATCATACTTCCTTTTAGATACGGTGGTTCCAACACAACGAACACGTCCCCTTTCTTTTTGGCCAAACACTTGGCTTAGAGGATCATTATCAATAGTGAGGTCAGTGGTACCCTGGGTTGAAGATTCTTGCAAGGCGGCCTTTTTTGCTTTAACTTGTTCCTTAAAAAGAATGAAAAATAAAATAACACAGGACACAAATAATATTCAAACAACTACAAAGTAAATTAAGAATTGTGTATAAAAGACATCATTGGGAACATACCATATATAGTTCAACACCATGCGTGGGTTTTCCATCCTTTCCCGTGTGACAAACAATCCATATATCAGTGCGTGTGACTGGTTCCCCATCAGGGTTCTTCTCAACCTATATACTTGAAAGATTATTCTCAGCCTAAATAGTTAAATGGTTATTATTGTACTAGTAGCTAGAAACTCAATTACCATTTCATACTCCACTTCTGCAGCACTTTTTTGGCCAACCCCCCCCCCCCCCATACATACTTTGAAGCCTTTTTGTTTTTGGCATTTTGGGATTGCCTTCGCTTCAGGGGTGCTCTCATAGCGAACAAACTCCTTCCAATCCTCCTCTCTTACACCATTTGGAACATGCTTCTCTTGTTCCTCAATGGTAGGATTCTTATCCAAATAGTCCTTCCTAAGATCTGCCTTGAACCTTCTAAAATATTCTGGCATTTTCAAATGCACACTCCTTTTCACATAATTTGGGATGTCGTATTCACGCTGCAAATAAGCCATTGAGATATAAGTTGACAATAAAATAAAACATTATGAAAATCAATGATGTAAAATCTCACCTTGAGGGCATTCCACACATCCTATTTGTAGTTGTCAGTAACATGGTGCCAACCCTTGAATTTGATGGGCACAAGTGTTTCAACAAGCTTCCCAATGCGTTTATTGAAATTTCTAGCACCAGGTCCAACTGCTAAACCATGGACATTGAACTTTATGGTCTTTTTAACTTCACTGTCATCATTTGTAGATGTAGTGACATCATTGGTGGAGAGATTGCCGCGAGTACTACCCATTTCTATCAATGAAATTATAGATATTAACCATTATCAAACAAAAAGAAATAAGAAACAACTATATACACTACATTTATAGATAGTTTCCTTCCACAACATATCACCACAAATAGATTTTTATAAAGCATTGGAAAAGCCAATCTGAATACTTAGCTACGTACAAAGCTTCCCTTTCCCAACTCAAAAGTCAAAATAAGAAACAAAGACAAAATAATTGGTCTCAACCAAAGATGATGACTAAAATATCATTAGAAATGCATCAAAAATATTGTAGCATAGTCAATTAAACTTCCAGTACGCTTTTCAGGTTGGGGTTGTCTTTCAAGATGCTTTGATACACAGTGGGAGTTTCCTTTTTATCGACATTAGTGTTCAAGCCTCTTTGAGTATGTAGAACTACATGCCACCCGTCATTTGCTTGATCTTTCGAATAAAATACCCCACTTGCTTCTTGAGCTAAAATGAATGGATCCTCTTCCACCTTTCTTTTGTCTTTTAGCTTCGACAAGTTTACCATCTCATGGTTCCAAATTGGGTCCACCTTATATGCATTTTTCTTATCTTCCACTTTGCCCAATCACAATAGAAGACTGTTTCTTTGAAATCTATGTAGTCTAGCACCAGTATGTCTCTAACAACTCCATACCATTTGACTAGTTTGTCCTTTGGCCTCTTATCTTTCTTACTAGCAACAAAAGGAGCAATGGCATCCATGGAGACACCACTATATTGTGTCACCAAACATTCATCCGAAGAACTTGTCGCAAATGTGAAACCATTTACACAATATTTTGGATATCAGGTTGCCAAAAATTGTGGACCATTGGCTAACCTCCAAAGTGTGGTATTTGTTTCCCTAGCCTTCTCCAACTACATTGTAAAACAAATCATCTTAGAATTGAAATCTGAAAAAAAAATTATATATATATGAATAAATACACATTATAAAATACCTCATTACACAACCAAGGAATAAAATCAGTGGCTTTCTCAACGAATTTCCTTGACCCTTTTTTTTTACTTTGTGTAGCCAACTCCATGCAATATTCATTGTATTTTCTGCACAAGTTACCATATTATCATAATTCTAGATTTCTAGTTATTGAAAAAAATTAAAATATTATATATCTTACTCTTCCCAATCACTCGAATCAGCAAGTGCATTGAAAACCCATCTTCGAGCTTGTTTAAATTGTACATTATTTAGCATATAGTTTTTTCCTTTATCCAATGGCTTTTCATCGACATACTCATCATCTACATCAAGCCACTCCTCTTGACTGTGTTTGTGAGTTCCGAACCGTGGCTTTGTCATATACTCCAGCAGTATGTAACAGATTCATCTACAAGGTATGTTTCTGCTATTGATCCTTCTATGTATCTGAAATTTTTAGCATAGTCTTTGTATCGTTTCATTAACCTATCAATCATAAATAAAATGATAAATTAGTATGTAATATAATAAGATAACGTGGTGACGTGCACTAAAATTAGAAAATTTATTTACCGCTCAAAGGGATACATCCATCGATATCGAACTGGACCACCAAGCATCGCTTCCTCGGTTAGATGAGCCATGCAATGCACACTTATAACAAATAATGAAAGCGGAAGCTCCTTTTCAAGGACACAAATTGCCTAAATCACACCTTTGTGTGCCAACTGAAGATCTGTTTTGTTGATTACTTTAGCACATAAGATATTAAAGAATAAGCTAATTCTTTGAATAACAATTCTTAAATCTTTATCCTTCTTGTCACGAAATACATGTCTAAGCAAAACTGGAAGTAAATGTTGAATAATGACATGGTAGTCATGTGACTTCAGTCCTCTTAGCTCCAGGGGATTGCCAAGAACGCAATTACTCAACTTGGATAAAAATCCACTCGGCAATTTCAACTCTTTTTGTGTATTCATAAATACTTTTTCTTTCTTTCTTGTTCAAGGAAAATGATGCTTTTGGCATTGAAGTTTTTCCCGTTTCAGAGTCATGGCTCAACCAATATCTCTTATGAGTTCCCATGTCTTCCATATCTTTTCGAGCATTCTCACCATCCTTTGTTTTCTTAGAGACATTCAACAATATGTTCAATAAGTGTTCAATGACATTCTTTTCAGTATGCATCACATCAATATTATGTCGTAGCTCAACAAACTTCCAGTACGACAAATCAAATAAAATGGACCTTCTAGACCACGGTGGCACAATGTTATTGGTTGGTTCATCATTGACGTTATCATTATCAACCATATTCTTGCGCTTTTGACCACTAACCCTACCTTGTGTAGAACTACCTACCAAAATTTCCACTATCCTTCGTTCAACTTCTTTGCCAAATAATCGTCGTGGAGCACGACGATGTTCAACATCTTTGTTGAATCCCTTGTCATCTCTAAACTTGTGTTTTGTAGGTAAAAAACGTCGATGGCCTCTATAGCATATCTTCCGACTGTTTGAAAGACGTTCAGATTCTACATCATCAACACAAATAGGGCATGCATTATAACCATGAACACTACAACCAGCTAGAGTCCCATAAGCAGGAAAGTCATGGATACCCCAAAATAACATTGCTTTCAACCGAAAATTGCTTTTAGTACACACATCCCAAGTTGAAACACCATCTGCCCACAATTCCTTCAACTCTTCTACTAATGGCTCCAGGTAAACATCAATATTCTTTTCGGGTGCTTTTGGCCCTGATATTAACAAGGTTAACAAACAAAACTCCTTTTTCATGCATAAAGAAGGTGGAAGATTCAAAGGTGCTATTATTACTGGCCAACAACTATAAGCATTACTTAGATTTCCACGTGGGTTAAAACCATCAGTCGATATTGCAAGTCTCAAATTCCTACTATCAGAGGCAAACTCTGGCCATCTCATATTTGTTGAAGTCCATTGTGCTGAATCACATGGATGTCTCATCAAATTCCCATCTGAACAAGCATCCTTGTGCCAAGTCATTGCTTCACCAATCCACGATATGCTAAAAAATCTTTTCAACCTTGGAATCAATGGAAAATACTTTACAACCTTTTTAGCTTCTTTCCTGTATACCTTACCAGACTCGTTGTCATTGTCATCCACATAAACCTTATACCTACCAGAACCACATTTTGGACAAGTAACCAGGCCCTCATATTCTTTCCAATTGAGTATGCATCCATTGGCACATGCATGTATTGTCTTACATTCCATCCCCATATCTTTAATTGTGTTTTTCATGTTTGGGTTGTTATCTGGCAAAATTACAATCATCCGGCAATAAAGTTTTTAGTCATTTTAACAACATCGTCACACTATTACCACTCCAACTAAAATGAGTCTTGAAATTCTGCAATTCAATAATGGTGGACAACGTGGTCTTATCCTTAGGACACCCATTGTACAAAGGCACAGTCGCTTTTTCCTTATACTTTTGATACTTCTTGTTCATAACCGTCTCAGGTTCACAAGAAAGTTCCGGACCACCTTCTGGATTACCGCCAAAATATTCTTCGACGGTGTCATTCAAGTCATTTATCCCATCATCAGCCTCCACAGTTTGCATGTTGAGGAATACATCATCAACTAGGTCGCTCATCCTAGGATATTCAAAAGCATCATCAGGTTCAACCACTTCTGTCATAGGTACATCAATCACCTGCTTGTTTATATTCTCTCCATGATGTATCCACGTGATATAATTGGTATCAATGCCATGGCTTAACAAATGAACACCTATGTCGTCAACACTAATGTTTCCCCTCGAGTTCCTACATTGAACACATGGGCAAGGAAAAAGACTCTCTATTTGCATTATCCTCAACAAACTTTTGGAATTGTCTAACGCCGTATATATACATTGCACTTCCCCATTTGTTCATCCATGACTTATCTAAAGGAATTGTTGACATTTCTACACACCAAAAATTAAAAGATTAACTTTAGTCAAACACTCATGAAAATTAAAAGATTGAGAGTGACACTTTTATGAGGATAACCTCCATAGGAACCATACCATGAGGAGGCTATCTTCCCCATAATCATCTCCCTTTGAGGCCCATGAATTGGCATAGGAAGCAAATTAGTTTACTAGAATAATATCTAAGAGTGTCTGCTTAATCAACTAGTATTCAATAGACATGGAATACATGGGAGTACCCTACTACCTCCATCATTCCAATCAGTTTCAGTTCATCAGAGATTTAATATCCTGAGGAGTCCAGCTATGTAATTGCAATTTTTGCTCCGTGAAGATTACGTAAGATTGGTTCGACAAGTTAGGTTTCAATATTACAGGGCAATGTTCAAAGGGTTACATGCTTCATAGCTTAGTTTTTTCTAGGATTTAAGTTGAATGTACCAGTCGTTGTAGATTCAACTTATAGGTAACTGGTCTTGCCATGGATTCCATGCAACCAAAAAAACCTTTAGTTTTGTTCTACACATTTAACATAACGAAAATGATGGAAATTAAGCAGGAAACTAAACAGGAAGTAGTGCTGAACTATTGCGAATTTACTTGTTGAATATGTAAATAACTTTCTACAAATTTTGCTCAAAGTAAGCATACATGGCCTAGCCGGCTCCACCATAAAGTAATATATGTATGTTTCTGTACCTGATAACTTTATTGCAGAAAGAACTCAAATAGTATTATTCTCTGCTCAATAATATTTTTTTTTAATACTCTCCAAACATGTATGCATGTGATATTCTGTTCTAAAAATGTGTTTCTTAGCGAATACTTATATCTGATCAGGAATTCTATTTTAAACTCCTTATTTGTCATTGTAAAATCTGTTTGAATGTTTTTGGTTGTTTCAGGCGATAGTTCATGCCCTTCTTCATCAGCAGTTTCTGGAATGCTAGAGTGCTCCCTTCCCCAATACTCTCAAGATGGAAAAAATGTTTAGTCGCCAATACTCAAGATGGAAAAATGTTTAGGTAAGCCAATTTCCGACATCTTTTCTTAGCTTCTCCCACTGCCGTTATTTTTTTTTCTTTTGTTGTATTTGGTAGATAATATAAAAAAAGAGTTACTCGTTTGAATCTTAGACTGAGTTTGTTTGAAGGAAATATACATAAGTAGAATAAAATCATAACCTTCAACCACATGTTTTCTCTAAAAATCATGAAATAAACTTTCTAGGAATGGTAAAAGAAAATCACAATGGAAAAACTGAAGAAAATATAATCATCTTCATCGTGTGCCAAAACATTTACCAATTCTCTATTGCAAAGAAAACATTTACCAATTTCTAAACAAACCCAACCTTAAGAAGAACCTCTTCCACTCTCTTATTCCCGAAAGAGAGAAATTGCAGCAAAAACTGAAACATATCCACACACGAAATCAACACCAACAACAAAACAAACGGATTATAAATCTATGGCTACCAACGATTTCAAATATTGAAACTAATTATAAATTTCGGATTATAAACAAACGCGATTGACTGATTAAAATATTGAAACGAACAGATTCAACAAACACAAAACAGTGCTGCAATCCAAACCAAACATTAGTCAGCAAGAAATCACGAATCGAAACCAGATCGAATTGAATCTCAAATCGATCGATATCGATAACAACACACAGTACAGTAAGTGCAAAAAAAAAACCAAATAAGTGCAAAAATTACCCAAATAATCGCAAACAATCACGAATCGCAAACAATCAAACAACCCAAATAACAGTAAGTGCAATCAAACAATCAAACAATCACAACAATCACGAATCGATTCAATACAGTAAGTGCAAAAAAAAAACCCAAATAACACATAAATCACGAACCTCTTTCACTTCTTCTTCTTTCTCTTCACACTCTCCTCTGCTCCTCTCTCTCACTATTTGATTTTCTAACAAACCCTAAAATGAAAATAAAAGGAGGTGGGGGCGCCAATTTTTCCGCAAGCGAAAGTGTTTTCGCAATGACGCGCCAAATCGTGAAATGGATGTGAGTCGTGGCAACACAGGTGTTTTTGCAATTACACAGGTGCATTTCTTTTTATAGCCACGATTTTAGGCCCTTGGCCAATCTAGCCACGGTTTGTGGGCCGTGGCAAATAAACTAACAGTTTTGAGTCGTGGCCATCTTCGTGTAGCTAATCAAGTCGTGGTCATCAGATTAGGCTGACTAAGCTTGCCCGGTTGGAGAGGGGTTTCACATGTTTAAGGGTGTGCAAACCTAGTCCATCAGCATGGTGCATGGTGTGAAAAAGTTACCTTAAATAAGCTAGTGATCTGTAGGTACAATCCATATGTCAGAGTTGACTAGGATTTCTCGTGTTTATGCCAAGCATGTGACAAAATATTATTTGAATAATAGGCTGAGTCCACAAAGGAAAGGATAGTGTTTCTTGCACGGTGCACTGCATGTACGGTGTAGATCGCGAGATAACACGTGTACGGCGTAGGTTGCGTGACGGTTGGGCATCGGTTACTCCCCCTCAATTGATGGGGTTGAGTGCAGCGCCATTAATTTGATTGACGTGGTCTGCGCAGTTTCCTCATGAACTATTGTCTCCTCATTTCCCATACGATATTTAATGCTGGAGTGTCCGCTTGGTGAACCATCATGTCTATATAAAGGTTTTTCCATTTGTTGTAGGCACTATATTTCACAGAGCTTATCTCCTGTAATGTTCTTGCTTGAAGAGAACATTTTGCGTTTTCCAAAGGCTGAAGGTGGATCTCCGTTTCTGAAGTCGCCGAATGTTCTGACATTTGCACTGATCAGGCATAACAATAGTTGCTATTATGCGTGGTCACTTGTTATGGGTGGGCGCCTAGTTGACCTCCTGAGGTCTCATAATTTATTATCATATCGCGGAGAAGTAGTACGGATTTCGCCCAAGGGAGATACCTTGGTCTTACACCGTACCACTTTTGCCTTCGTGTGCTCGAATCCCACTGCTAACCAATGAATGATCGAAGTGTTAGTTGATGTGCAATGTCTCCAGGTGTGGTATATCTCAGTCACTTCTGGTATCGCACATGTGAAAAGTGGCCTCGCTTGACAGCAATGGGAGACCGTGACTGCGTTGCTGCTTGTGGCCATCCTCGTCTGCCTTCTTCTAAGCTATTTGAAGAAGTTGGATGTCTTTTAAGGAAATCAGTAGCCCGTTGTGAGGTCTACAATGTCGTCGTACGAGCACTTTTCTGGAGTGATTTGACGAAGCAATCTGACTGCTCAGTCTTTTCAATCCCCTCATATACTTTGTCTTTATCTTGGGAAGGGGTCGAATGAATTCCGTTCATGTATCTTTGTTGTCACTTGCAAATTGCTTGAATCGAAGAGTCTGCAAGTTTTCTTTGGAAGCTTCTCGCAGTAGAATTCTCTAAGCGGGTCTTTTTCTTCATGTCGCACTGTATTTAGATGCTTGTGGTTTGTAGTCTTTGGTATCCGCCTTAGGGCGTTCGTAATTGTATCTGCCTCAAGGTACTTTTTATTACATCTTTTCAAATAATCATTAGAGTTTGTTTCTGTAATTCTTCCTTTATTTCTTAAATGATTGTAAATCACATAAGCCTTTAAGAACTAAAACTCTACATTGATTATGGAAAGGAAATAAACAACTGAAAGCATACTATCTATTGACGGAGATAAGTTGATCCCGGCCTTGAAGTGAATTCGGATTACCCTTGTGGATAGTTTAAAGGTTACTGAAGAGTAAACCTTGCAGAGGGGTCAATCGCTGTACCGACGGAAGGTCGGGGGGATATTTTCCCGCTTGTCATGGCCTCTTCGTTTCATTGGGCGGAAGAGCAGACAACTCCCACGCTATTTGAAGGTGATGCCTCAGTCGTTGCTTGGCTTGGAACCGGCTCAGGCTGCCCCGCAATATGTAGCTGAATCTTTGAACATTCTTTCTGTTTTAGTGAGGCGTAGTGGCAGCCTCGTGCCGGAGGTTGGTCTCCAGGTATCGTTCCTTCAGAGTGGTTAGCCGTATACTTAACATAATGGTAAAGGGTGGAGACCACTGCTTCCATCTGGTTGAGCCATGGTCTTCTTAGGATGATGTTGCATCTACTACCATGAAGTCCAGAAATAGGACCCTTTTAAGTTGCGGTTCTCTTGCTATTGTAGCTAACCTTATCTTTCCGATTACGAAGCATTTCTCCCCGCTGAATCTGATCAGTGGGTGTTCTGAAGACATCAGGCTTTCTTCATTGAGGTCCATGTTGCGGAACGCGTTGTAGAACAGAATGTTGAGTGAGCTTCCTGTGTCCACCAGATGTCTCTTTGCCTCCCACCTTGCTATGAAGACCGAGATGACTAAGGCGTCGTTATGTGGCACTCGGACTCCTTCGAGGTTTTTTTCCGTAAAGGCCAAGGTAGGAATGGGGCTTTGAATCCTTGAGTGGCAGATGTGTCTGTCCTCATCCGCGGGCTGTGTTCGCATTTTCAATAAGGTTCGCTTGCGAGACCTATAAGACTGGTCTTCATTCGATCCGACGCCATGAAGGACTTATATTAACCCTGGAGTCTCCTTCTCTATTTCTTTAACTGACTCCCCCTGTCCATTGATTGTTCTATTCGCTTCTTAGGCAATTTGCCTTTGATTGTTCTATTCGCTTCTTAGACTCTTGTAGTCATTGGTATCGAGGCCGCCCTCTTTGTGGTACGCGTAGTACTTGTCGTTGTCACGCTTGGAGGGGTATCTGCGTGTCTTCGATGGTCACTTCAGTTCCTCCAAGTTCATCATGGATTTAAGCACGTCTGACAGGCTAGCATTTAGGGGTGTCACCACTCTGGATCAAACGTAGTTGGATGATTTTTCTTACTTGAACCGACCAGGGTTAGGCCTGTTGTCACTGCGCTTCCTTTTGCTCCGTTCCCCATCTTCACGTCTTTTGCCCTCCTTTTTGTCCCTGGGGGTGGAGGGCTTCTTCTCGCCTTCGACTTCCCTTTTAGCGGTCCACGAATCCTCCAGGGTGATGTGTCTCTAGATGCTCCTGAGGAGTTCTGCCATGTCTAGAGGGGGTCCAGGGTGAGGTCTGCGTAGAGGTTTCCCTCTTTGAGGCCCTTAATGAAGGCTATCACGACTGTATTATCGCTGCACCTGTCGATGAGGGTCAGCTCGTTGTTGAAGTGTGTGACATATTCTTGGAGTGTCTCACTGGACCTCTGATTTAGAGAAAGTATGTAGTGCGGGCCTTTTCAAAAATGTTGGTTCCCAACGAAATGTGTCAGGAATTCTTTTGCCAGCGTTTGAAAGAGTTGATGGATTTCGGCGAAAGGCTATGGAACCACATAAGTGCTGAGCTTTTCAGACTGGTGGGAAAGGTTCTGCACATGACGGATTCAAATCCTTCTTTAAGGGCCATTACGTGCTGGTAATGGCGTAGGTGGTCGAAAGGATCGGTGGCTACATCGTAGGAGTCGAGCTTCAGGGCAGTGAATTTCTGTGGAAGGGCCTCATTCATGATTCGATTCACAAATGGCGGGACGGGGAGGTGGTACAGTACGTTCGGATCGTATGCCCCTCTGCGGAAAGGGTTCCTAGGGCCGAGCCTCTTTGTTCTGGTGGCGAGCTCAGCATTAGCCGTGCTGCCTCCCTTAGTCCAATGAGAACTAGCGGAGGCTTGGCACTCCTGCGCTTGTTCCTTATCATCTTCTGGAGGCGGAGGTCCGTGCTGCTCCTGGTCTCCATTGGCAGGTGGTGGATTTGGTAGCGTGAAAGCCTCCACCGCCTTGGCTATCTGTTGTATTTGAGATGTCAGCCCATCGATTTGGGGGTTCGCTATTGCCCGTGAAGGCTTGAGTTTATAGCCCGTGTATGACTGGAGCCGCTGAAAGTGGTCGTACTACGCCAACCAGAGTGTTTATGTGTCCCCTTGTTCTCTGTTGTTGCGTGACCTAGTAGTCACCATCTTTCTGGGTTTTTAAAAGTAGACGGCGCTAATGAAAAGTTAAGAACTCTGTCGTCCCCACCGACGATGCCAAACTGATGCAATCATTTTCCGCTACTTGCTTTAACCCAGTTCTTGCTGACCTGCACAAGTAACGTATGTGAGGCACGGACCACCGTTATGGTGGCCGATGGCACTCCGATGCTAAAGTCATACAGGGATCTGAGGAAAGAGTAATGTTGTAACATGGAATTTGTAGCGTACCTTTGCTTACCAACCTCATGTCTTATTTATAGTGCAAGGAGTCCTGGTTCTACCAAGCCATCGTAGGCGTAATTTAGGAAGGAGATATTCGTGAAAATCCTTCTCTAATTAGGAGTCGTGTTGTAGGAGGGGAAGTTCCTTGTTAGCCCAGTGATCCTAGATACGTGAAAGATAGTTACCAATGCGAGAGTAATCCGATGAAGGGAGCTTCCCCGTGTGGAGTGTACTCTGATATTTGCTTCCTGGTTGGAGACAGAGAGCAACTGTAGTTGTCTGTCCAAAGTTGATCCTCGAAATACTTGTTTTAGTAGGACTTATGGATATTGAGGATAGTTGTGAGACGTGTGGGCCTAGCATCTTATAAGTTTTATTTCTAGAAAATAAAAATTTTAATGTGCCAAACTTAAACGAATAGAGGCAAAGTAATGTAATTAATAAGATTATACAATTACATCAAATGTGCCAAACTTTGTTTCATGCTGTGCACGTTTTGTCATTTGTCAGATTATACAATTACATCAAATAGTCAAAGAATATGCAATACATTTATTCTCATGGACTTGCCCGAAGAGAAATTTAGATCATTCACACCATTATGGGAAATTTAGATCATTTACAACCTCTCATGGATGCTTACACCCCTGTTCCTTCTACATGGAATTGATGGTCTTTTAATCCATCCAGCACCACCATTATGGGAGCAAAGATAAGACCATAATGGATGATGGAGTAGTTACCCTTGTATCACTAAATGTACTTGGATGCTGGATAGTCCTTGCAGCAGGAAGTCGCGCCTTGATGAAATCCAAAATCGAATCAACTTCGCCAGGTAGCACATCATGGGTGAACTCATTTACTGCACTCTGAACCAACTGCTCTAAGTGAGAAGATAAATATGAAGAAGAGGACATAGTTCTTGAATAAGGATCCGACGATTCATTTCTAGTAATTAAAAGACGCTGCGTGTCCGACGATTGGGCTTGTTCCCATAACAGAGGGCCTCTCTCCACAAAACTTGCAAGTCGAGATTTCTTGTTCCAAAACCAATTACAATGTATTAGCATTGAAAACACAAATGCATCTTTCATAATCTAAAATATTGCACTAAGAATTTAACCTATAAACATAGGCACCAATCAAAGACTTGGAGAGCATTAATACAAAACAGTTCTCACCTGGAGAAAAACTAGAAGTGAGATGGGATGTTTAGAATCTGGATCATGGCAAAAAGAACAAACTGGCACTGAGACCTCTTCAACATGCTTAGCACTAGCCAAGTCTTGCTCCAGAGTTGAAGTCTCCACCTCATTTGACGAGGATTCAAGGCTTTCTATGAACTTGGATTGTGCAGCTCGCATTTTCTCCTGCATGCAAAACTGACTAAGCTTGGGATATAGAAAGTCAATCAAGTAGTGCATGCACTCAAACACACAAGATACAAAAGACAGATTAATATTCAGTAGACCATCCATATGCACCATGCACTAACAAGAGGTTTGTTAATTAGTAAATTTCATTAGAGGATTATGGAATCTCAACAAAATCTAAGCTCTTAACTACTTGAAGTAAATTAAAACCATAAAAAGAAAATTAAAACCTAACAACACCTATCAGAGCAGAACTTGCTTCAGTACATAATGAAAATAGAAAACAGAGTAGCATATCTGAAGCTGATCATTATTAGCAAGGTCAGGAGGAAGAGACTTCACCAATTGACTATGAGTAGCATCTCCAATTGCTAGCTTATAGACCAATTCTCTTCGCACACTTTCAGCAGTTGAAAGCCCACAGAAACGCCATTCTTTGACTATTTGTATGATGAGAGTGAGCATCTCCTGCACTAGAAGTGGTTCATACCTGGAATGCAAAATCAGTTCCTATATGTTAAAAATAAACTTTAAGTGTAAGTGTAACAAGTGAAACGATCATAAATCTATTCTACATAAGATGAAAAACACACAACTCCCTTTACAAATCATAATTGGAAAGAGCAGAATACCAAATAGAAAAGTCGGTTTCAGGAAGAAAATCTTGCGGATCACATAGTGCCCAAGCAGTCAGCTCCCAGCAACCCGGACAGCACCAATGCAAGCTCTGTTTCGCAGCAGCGTGCAAAAAAAACCCGCAAGCCTCCCAGCAGACCTCAACCACAGCTCAAAATCGGTGTGCTAACCGCGCACGCTGAAACCCGCTGCGGCCAGAAACAGCACGTACAACAGACACGCTGAATCGCACTCTGTCTGGATCAACATCGCACTCTGTCTGCAAGGCTTTGATTCAAGGTGCTGAGAGAAATGTCAGACTGCCAGTTTCTATGTTTAATAGTGCATCTCAACTGTGGGGGCGTCCTGTCTCAAAAGTAAATAAGACCGTTCTGTTTATCAAATATATCTTACATTACTTGGAGAAAATATATTCTAATTTGTGCTTCTACAAAAATAAAGAGAATTCTACAACCAATGCTAAGGCTGGCATTGATCTATCATCACAGGAAACAAGAAATAAAGGATGTGCCCATCTGAAGTTATAGTAAAGTAAGACGCATATAGATTCCTCGTTCCAAAATGAAACTATCTTAAATACCTGATTATTGAGTTCAGAATGCTCATCAGAGGATTTCATGCTTCAAAATGAATAATAAAATCATGAACTAACCCTTAACTGATGCTGCTCATCAACTGCCAAAGCATCTAATGGCTAATAGTGTATAGCATTACTCACCTGACAGTGTTTCCCATGCAGTATCAGTTAACTTGAAGTGAACTTGAAGTGTGGGAAAAAAAGCAAAGAAACACTAATGAATTTAAATATACATAATATACAGATTATGTAAACAACACTACTTTTTGTAGATGGATACAAGAAAACCAGGTACATAAATTTCTGTAAACAAATACTTTTGGGGTATCTCTAATGTATCGAGCTTTAAAAGAAGGTAGAACATCCATGTTGATAAATGCATGTGCTTTATTGTAGGACACCTCGATATTATGTGGACATAAACACAAGATACAAAGATATGACACGAAATCCTAAAAAATCTAGGACACAGATACAGGCCCGGATATACTAAAAGATTATCTAGAAGGCATAACAACGTATGCAATCTAAATTTCTTAAAAAACAGAATCAAGATATGGGCATATTGCTCTCATAAGGCCTAGTTTATGGCATTTTTCGTTGAAGAACAAAGAAAAAGTTAAAAGGAACAGAGTTTTTAGCACGTCTATGCAAAGTACATGATGTAAGGGTGACATATTTTTACCGTTAGATATGCTGCTTCCCTCTCTGTTGTTGTGCTGCCAACAGTAAAGAGGTTGCATTATGTTGACAAGGTTAAAACATACCTTTGATGTAATTATATGGAAGAAGTTATTCACCAAGCCAAATAATTTCAGGAATAATAGCATACTTGAGGATAACAGAAGCAGGTCCAAGACTCTGGTGCAATCTCTCACAATCATGCAGGTCAAAGACTCTGCTCCTAGACACAACAATATTTAGTTCAAACACACTGAAGAACCCATAAAGTAACATCTAATGCTTGAATTCAAATTATGAGGATATGAATATATGAAGCATCTCCATGCCTTGCTTATAACAAATCTGCAACATATACAAGTGCATATTATAAACAAAGCAAAGCATAATGATATGAACCGTGAGGCATATTGATTTATATTCTTTAAATGGTAAAGCAAACAGGGTTTTGAAAAATTGTTATTTAAACAGCAAATAAAAAGGGTCATTCCACCAAAGAATTAAACAAAGGAAACAAAAATACCTTATCAGGATTCTTTTTGGTGAGCACTGCTCCAACAAGCTTTGGGGCTTTACTGCGCTCCCAAATGAACTTCTTCATCAACAAGAGCTAGCACAGGATGGTGATCATCTGTATCAGGTGAAGTATTATTACATGACTGATCATCAGATTTTCTTTGCAGGACACAGATGTCTAAAGCAGTAGCATGTCAGCTAAAGGTTAACCACATGAGGTAGATATCATGAGCACTTACAGCCAAGGATCATCTCCAACAAGCATCATATCATCTTCATTATCAGTATACACCACCTGCCAGTTTTTGTTGTTAGCCATCAACTCGCCATTGAAGTCGAACATCTTGTCTAATTCAGCAAGAGCAACCCTTGGTAAGGTCCACAGACCTGCCAAGAGCAACCCTTGTTTGTGAACCTGAATTAAACAACTTTAGTACAAAGACTTCATACATTGAGACTAGTAATATAAAAATTGAATTCATCAAAACAAACCTTGGTGCAATTTCTGGTTGAACTGCCCTGGGTTTTGCCCTGAACATCTCTTGAACGCTGTTGACAAGCTTGTGAAGGCCTCTCAGGATATTCTTACTATATTACAGTCGTAACTGTCTCAACATGAATATATCTTGGACAAACAAATCAAAGCCCAAAAAGAACAACAAAAACTGCGCTCAAACACAACCAAAGTTCAATGTGGGTACATAAGATCTTCCCTTAAATGATCACCCCAGAACCCAAACCAAGTACCTCAGAATCACAAACATAAATGAAGTATTAAAAAGTGAAGAATCAACAAAAGGACACTGAGTTCAGTTCAGGGGATCAAATAACCACACAGGGAGGCAGTACTAAGTAAGAAAGAAGAACCCTAAAATCGGAGCTGAGAGTGAGTCAGAGCTCTGAAATAGAGAAAGCAGAAACTAAGAAAGTTAAAAGAGAAAGATACCCATTAGAGATTCTTTGCTACTTTTGGGTACTCTGCCTTCTGTTCTGTTCAAGCTTTACAACACCCCCCAACTTCATTGCTGCACTTCTTCCACACTGAAATGAATATAAGGTGGTGTTAGATGCTTGACGGGTTCTATTGCAAGAATCAAAACAAAGTAATCATCAGTTTGGGAACTAATAATACGAACCGGAAATAATACATTAAAAAGAAGAAGAACCTGTTATAAGTAAGGGTGAACCGATCAAGCATTTCTCCAGCATTTCTGCTGGAGCTATCCATGGCAGACATCCTTGCCCCCTGCTCACTACATGCGCTCTCTAGGACATCATTGAACATAACCTGCATCCAATCTCACAAATCAATGAATATGTTTATGAAATATCTAAGAACTTCAATACTTCATATTGCTGCATCAAAGGTAAAGTTGATAGCCATTTTGAACTTCTTTAGCAGGTATGTTCCACAATCAGGGTTGATGGTCACCCTCAGACTTGAATAAGATAAACAAAAGAAAATGGTCATACATGAAATTCTTGCACATGCTTGTTTCTTCAAAGCCAAAGATAAGGAGATAAGTAGTAAACAATGAAAGGAAATAAAATCAAAGCCTTAGCTTTAACAAGGTAAAAACTTACACAAGAAAATTGAAACTCAGCTAAGTTCTGAAGAATCTCTGCTTTTGTCTCACCGCCCTCTATCTCATATGAATCCAACTCACCAAGATTCCCAACTCTAAGCCTTGAACTTCCACAATCTAAGAACACCCCCCATATCTCAAACAAAGATTAAATAGGCCCTGAGCATAAACATTCAGATTAAATAGGCCCTGACACTTATATAATTCCAAAACCTCAAGACATAGACAATTATCCAGGACAATTCGGATGGTTTTCTCATTGATTAAAGCATTTGTAAGAACAAGAGTCTTAAGGGATCCTAAACCAGTGAAAGTACTAGAAAATATTAACGTAGAACCTGATAATTTCAACGTCACTATTGATAAACAACCCAACAAATAATCAGATGGGAATTGAAAATATCCATATGACTCTGAGAAATCCAGATCCTCCTGAGTAAAAAGAACCATCAGAAGCCGGTTATTAGAAATGCTATCAACAACTGAAATTCAACCAAAGACCTACTTAATTTACTCAAAGCCTTCAATATGCAACAAATTCCAATTGCAAAGATTACAAGACTGCAATTTCTTTTTTGAGCAATTTTTCATACAACCACTGATACTTACATTATGCTTACTAGTTTTTGGTTTACATAATTATGAAAAGAAAAGGAATAAGTCAAGAGCTTGGTTAACACACACGTGGCCTTGATGTATTGATTTGTGTACATCTAGTACCTGGTAATATCATACACTAACAAAGCACCGGCTGCTCCTCTGTAGTATGACCTTGTAATTGATCTGAAGGATTCTTGACCAGCCTGATAGTGCAAAGGTACTTCAGACATTAAAAAAACAAAATGGTAAAAAATGGCAATGGCAAACAAATGGACTCTCTGACAATAATGCAAGGTAACTCACAGCAAAGTTAACTGCTATCCTCAACATCTATATTACTTAGGTACTTGAAAATCTGGCAGAAAAATGGAGGTAGCAAGGGTTCCATAGAGTTCCTAAGGTTCCTCAAATAAGATTTTCGCGAAGTTGGCTATGTAAACATTAAAAAACACTTGAAAATACTTTTAGCAGTGAGGTATCTGACCCAATGTTCGAACAACTTCCCATCATTTACTTCTCTTACTGACACACAAGCCGACATCCTTGTTACTTACTCCTTCCTATTCGCATATGGGTCAATTGAGCTTATACTGGATTTTGTACTAGAAGAGAGCCTCTCAGCTAGAGACCACATTTTAAACTGAGTATTCTTTTAATAGAAACAATATCAAGTGAAAAATGTGCCTAGAGTTTTGAGCATCTTGGAAAAACACATGCATTCAGAAAATTCAGACCTCTATTAGATTAAAGGGGCAAAATACAAAAACCCATTGGTAACAAATAATTCCCAAAGTAAAATTTGTCATACGTTTGTTCACAACAGTGAGAAAAGGTAAATAACCTCAACTGAACTAGATTGACGGCACCATTTCTTACAGAATAAACAAAACATTTCTTGGGAGAACATCTGAACATAAAACAAATTAAGCCTTGGGTAAAAAACAATGATAATGTGCATTAGAGTGGTGACTCAAGTGAAAGATTAAACTAGAACAAAAAATAACCAAAAATATATTAAAAAAAAAAAGAACTAATTCCAAACACAACAAATCTTACCTTTCCATGATTTTTCCTAAGATCTAAAAACTCACAGATATCTGCATGCCATGGCTCCAAATACACAGCAAATTCACCTAAACATATCATGAACAAAACAAGAGCTAATAAGGAAAACATTGCAAACAAACTGAATTTTACTACATATCAAAAGCAAAGAAAAGCACCACATTACCTTTCATCTTGCCTCCCCCTTGATCAACATAACGAGTAGTGTCATTGAAGACACGTAGCATTGGTACAATACCATTAGATGTTCCATTGGAACCACAAATTTTTTTATTTTTTTTTATTTTTTAAATGAGTAGGGATTTGAAGAACCTTGTTTGAAGTCATTCACAATTTCCCCATTTATTAGTGAAAATGAACCAAACATTCATCATAAACCTAAATGTAACAGAACAATTGAGATTGCAAATGGGTATTACCTCTGGTCGAGATCGAGTTCAAAACTCAGCACGAGGTTGAACCACAGCTCGAGGTCGACGTCGCAAGTCAGCACGATGCTAGAGTTTTCGATCGATTTTTCTGATTTCTCTGCAATCAACAACAAAACAAAATCAGTGATTTCGATTCTCCCCTCGAGCTTTTGAGCCGAAAACATATATGCGATTTTCTTTCAAACCATTTCTCACCGCAAGGTCGAGGTCGATGGCTAGAGATTTCTCTGATTTCTGATTTCACCGCAATCAACACAAAAATAGATCTGTGATTTTGATTCTCCCCTCGAGCTTTTTCAGCCAAAATGATTTTCTTACAAAACCCTAAACCTCTTAAATGAAAATGGAAATGGAGGCGGGAGCGCCAAATTTTTCGCCAGACTGCAAAATTTCTTTCGCCCGCGTGAAATCCACTCGAGTTCTTCAACGGTTTTGATGTTTTTTAGCAACGATTTTAGAATGTTGGAAAATATAGCTATGGTAAAAAACCGTGGCTATATGGGCCAACGGTCTAAAACCGTGGGCCTTTTCCACGGTTTTTATTTTTTAGCCACGGTTTTAGACCGTTGGCTCATATAGCCACGATTTTTAGCCGTGGCAAATAAACCAACGGCTTAGAGCCGTGGCCACCTTCCCGTAACTAAACAAGCCTTTTGGTGTAGTGTTGAATGAGAACTACATGTCTTCCTTAAGGCAAAATGTATTTTGTTGATATTTAAATAATGATGTATTTTGACTAAGATTTGTATTTGATTAAAACAAATTGTATTTCTAAAGACCGATGCATTAGGAATTTTATTCATTTGTTTCTAACCATTCATTGTAGGATGTTAACTCTACTAAACTTTCTGCAAGTTTGACTTACCATGTTGTGAACGATGGATAAGTAAATGTTTATTTGAAGATGGTAAACTTATTAGTATAACATGTTCGCCTTATGGAGGAACTACCAGTCTGTTATGTGTTATTTATTATGTGTGAACTTTTCATATTAAAGCGTCTAACTTATCTTATTTATAATAGATGGAGATTTCTCATACCAGCTACCTCGCTAACTCAAGTAAGTTTATGCTTCTTGGGTACGTTCTTATTGGAACGTAACCATTTAGGTTTTCACAAGTTATAAAGTTTTTGGGACGGCATCGTTGGCGGTTTAGTTGTGAGGCGAAAGTCGCCAAAGAGTTACCTGGTTAGAATTTTTGTCTATGTTAAAATTGTTTATATAAATGTTTTTGTTGTTAGAATTTCACGTCCCGAATTTTGGGGAAACAGATAATCCAAATCCTACGTGGATATAAGGATTTTCGTTTTCTCAAAAATCGGGGTGTAACAGTTTGGTATCAAAGCATTTGGTTAACCTAGGCTGGGGTAAAGTCTAGGTGATCCTTAGAATGTGGATATGAGTGAGCAAAAGTGTAAATGTCTGGAGATAAAGTGACTTGGGTGAACCTTAAACCTTTAGTATTGTCATTTTTCTTCGTGAATCTCGTGATGAGATTCCTTTGACTTGCGTGTGCGAGGAGTAATCAGATCTGGTTTTAATGTCAATAATGGGGAACATTATTCCGTTTAGTTTCCCTTGTAGTGGTTTATTATCAAGAGTGTTTAGTAAGGCCCTTTCAGCGAATCTCGGGATGAGATTCCTTTTGAGTTGTATATATTGTAGCACCCCATAATTTTTTTTTTTATACTTACTGAATATTTATAATGTATATTTTGTGTAATTTCCTTCATGAAGTTATTGACATATACATGAGCTACTTGTTTGTCCATGTGATGTGTGGTTGTTTCTTAAGGAGGGTTAGCAGAAAATCTATTCTAGAATGGTTTATTTTTTGGACTCTAGTGTTGTTTCATTCGGTAAGTCGTTGGCTTATTGTAGAATTAATTACTTAGTTACCCCCTCTATCGAATCTCGGGACGAGATTGTTATGAGGTGTATATATTGTAATACCCGTGTTTTTTCACTGTCCTTAATAAATATTTTTGTACATAAAGTGTTTCAAAATTATTTTTTTGGTATTCTTATTAAAATATTACGGATATACGCATGTAGCAGCGTCGTATCTATGCATGTTTGGTGTGTGACCTTGTACGATGTGGAATTTTCTTTGAGCATAAGAATTGAATAATTTCTCATCTGAACATGTATTTTTTTAAATATCATTTCATTTGCCAAGTTGTTTTTTTTTTTCAAAATTCTCATGGCTCCCTTACCTTTCGAATCTCGGGACGAGATTTTTTGATGTTTGTATATTGTAATACTCACCTAATTATAAAAAAAAAATACCATTTATTTACTAATTTGGAATGTATTGTCAAACTTTGTTTTATTTACAATGGTTAAAGAGATTAAAAAATGTGGGTGTGCTTAGCAATTATTAGTGAAATCCAAGTATGTGCTCTGTTCGATTACAATATGGTTTTGGGCTATTTATTCTTCTTTTGAGTTTGGGCTCATTTTGTTTTGTCTCGGGCCTGGGCTTTCATTAACATAGTGATTAGGGGTTTAGTTTATAAGTTGTGTTTTTCACACACAGATGTAGCCATAGGGAGAAAAGACGGACAAATATAAAAGAAAAGAAGGGAAGAATAGAGAAGTAAACAATGATGAAATAGGTGCTGGCAGCAATGTGAATAGCGTGGGGCAGATCACAAGCGAGAGTGAGAATCGCCGGTTCTGGTTGAATATGATCCTATAGATGGACGAGTGCAGATCCAAAGACGAGTATATTCATTCCCCCGCCATCAATGCTGAGATATTCAGGTTATTTTGTTTTCGAAATGCAAGATCCATTTTTGTTCTAGCTTTGAGAAGATCTCCAGAGTTTTTGCAATTACAGTTTCCCTTTCCATTGAGTTCTTTTTGCTGTCAATTATGAAGAGAAGCATGGACATGTGTAATTGGTTTGAAGAGTGTAAGGTGGGTTTGTGTTTGAGCAAAGAGAGAAGAAATAAAGAAATATTAGTGAGTAGAAAAGAAATGGAGAACGGGGAAAATCAGAGAAAAAAGATAAATTAACTTCTCTGCTGATCAAGCACATGGAAATAAAATCTGAAAAAAATAAAAATAAATAAGAAGAAGATGAAAGGAACAGACTGAGAGGGGTTTTGTTCTCTTATTAAAAGAAGGGGAGAAAGAGAAAAGATAAGAGAGAGAGAAAAAAAAATGTGAAAATAAAGTATAGAAAAAAAGGAAAGAGTTAGACAGATGAAGGTGTGCTCAAGCACGTGTACGTGTTTGAACATGTGTGTTCGATTTTAGGTTGAATTTTGATAATTTTATTCCAGTTTGGGATGTGGGATTTGAGTGCATGTGTTCGCATTTGGTGTGCTCGACGTTTTACAAATTTTTCATTGGCTTTATGAAACCTTGATTCATCACTTCCAAATTTGTGAGTATTTCACACTCTTTACATTATCTTTTATCTTGCTCTGAGGCGAATTCAGGGACAAAATTGAAAAAAATTTCAGTTTTTTTTTTCCTTCAATCTTAACTGTTCCAAGCTCTTGGGAGATCTTCTCCACCGTTGATCAGCACCAACCCTACAGCCACCGCCGCCATACCTAGGTCGACCGGCCGCCTCCTGCGTCGCCGACGTCCTTCTGGCCGACGAGTGGCTGGACGGTTTGGTTTCCTGGACGTTTTGGATTCCTGGGACTGCTTCCTGGACGTTTTGGTTTCCTGGACGTTTGGGCTTCCTGGGACTGCTCGATTTGGTTGGTTTGATTCCTGGACAAGTTTGTTGATCCCTGGACTGTTTGACTCCTGGACGATCTGTTTTCTGGAAGAGTTGCTGATTCCTTGGACGTTTTGTTCAATCGATTAGTTTCGCTCCTAGACGTATCATCCTGGACAAGTTGTTGATCCCTAGACTGTTTGACTCCTGGACGATTTCTGATTCCTTGGACGTTTGAAATAGAAGTGAGGATTGTTCCAGGATCTGGGGAGGATAGATAACACAAAACCTCCAGCCGGTCGTTGGCAAGCAAAGGGGCTGGTTGTTTTGGCTTACTCTGCTGTCATCCAGGGAGTCTTGTAGGCGCTGGTAGGTGTCTCCATGGAGGCGACACTGCCAGCCAAGGGAACTGTCCCTGCATCTGGCAAGGAGGATGATGGTTCTTCTCGGCGCACGTTTGCACAAGTTCTTGGGAAAGCGATGAAAGATGCACTTGACGATAAGCCGACGGATTCCACGACCTTTAGAAAAGACGGAAATCCGGCTTTGAGGCTATCCGATTCAGATGTCGCAAGAGGTGAGTCCCATGTCTCTAATCATATTGTTGTTATGAAATTCTCAAGCTTCAGGCCATCGTTAGATTCAATAAGAGATTTTATTCATCGATCTTGGGGGATATCAGGAGAGTTCATAATGGGTCTCATTGATCCTAGACATGTGATGGTTTATTTACAATCTGAGGATAAAGTCAAGAAAGTGTTATCAAAAGACTCATTTACGATTCAGGGAGTTAGATATAAAATGTTTCGTTGGCATCCAGGTTTTAGCCTACGGGCGGATCCGGAGTTGGCACCATTATGGGTAGCACTCCCTAATCTTCCTTTCGCCTTTTTTCTCCCGGCAATCATGAAGGCGATTGGAGATTCCTTCGGTAACTTTCTTCGGATAGATGATGGCACAAGATACTTTGCCCGCCCAAAGGTCGCACGAATGTGTGTTGAGATGGAAGTCTCTAAACCTCTCCCACACAAGATTTGGCTTGAGAGCCCTAAATATGGAGGGTATTGGCAAAAACTGGAATATCCAGGCTTCAAATATTGTGACCATTGCTCCCTGATTGGGCATGAGAAGGATTACTGTAGAAAATTGGTTGGAAAGAAGCGGGAGCCACCTACATCTGCTGGAGAACCCTATAAAGATTTTAAATCCCTCGACAAGGCCAAGCTAAGACAAACTCCGGGGGAAGAGAAGCAACACCAACATGTGCCAACGTAAATGTATGTTCTTGTGGCCAAAAAAGCGATGAAAACTAATGGCAATATAGGAACTAGCGGAGCTAAAAACTCTCAAGGAGTCGAGATTACTAGTGATATTGCCAAAGAAACCAAGGAGAGAACAAAGGAAACCGTATTTGACAATGTGATTTCATCAAACCAATACGGAGTCCTTGCGGAAGAAGCTTCGGACGACATTGGGGAGGGTGATGATGTGGAAAAAATAAACTCCAAACATGAGTGCCAGATTGAGGGCCATCATACCAAAGTCAATAACTCTACAATTGAAAACACACAAGATGTTTTAAGAGATGCCGGCTACACAATGAGCGAAATCAAAATGACTATGTTGAAGCAAAATTGTGATGATTTTGACGGTAACCAACATTGTGATGCAGTGAAATTGGCTCAAGGATCTGCGACTGCAGCCCCGCTGTGGATCGTTCCTTTTGTGGGGGATAGCTGCTCAAACAACACTCAAGAAGGCAGTAAATCAGAATGTGCAATTAACAGTTTTATTCCAGCTGAAACAGAGGAGCAGCAGGTGCAAACGCTTGCTGAAACAGAGCAGCATCAGGCGAGACAGGGGACAACTCTTGCTGCTCCAAGGGTGCTACAGACAACAGGAAACATCCAGCGAACGGGGGCTGATTTGACCCCATCCGAATCCGGGCTTAAGTTAGCACAGGGTACGCTAGTTTCAAAGGCACAAAAGCTGGAAAAGTGCACAATTTTGATGACGAAACAGAGCGCATTAGAACAGATTGATCAGCTGGTGGGTGATCCAGAAACTGGGCTGCTGCATGATCAGGCGAAAGATGCAATTGCGTCAAAGATTCAAGAACAGGGAGAGGGCCACAGGTCAGACCATGACGCGGTGTCGGACAATGATTCCGACGCTAACATGTATTCGAACAATATAATTGATCCAGGGTACCTGTCGGGTGGTGTCAAGAAGAAAGGCAAAAAGAAAAGCTCTAAACCCGGACCGGTGGTGGGGTCTCGGAGGATGACGAGAAATATGTCTACTCCAGGTGTTAGTAATGATAGATAACATCATGTTTTGGAATGCACGGGGAGTTGGTAACCGGGCGACCCGATGTAGACTAAAAAAGTTAAAGAACACAATGTCAAGCTACTTGCTATTGCGGAACCTATGATTCCTTCTTCTAGATACATGGAGGTTGCAAGTAAGGTGAGCTTGCCTTGTTTTGCAACGAATGAAGAGTATGGTGGCAAAATTTGGCTCTTCTGGGACAATAACTTAAAAGTGGAGGTCTTGCTATGCACGAATCAATTAATGCACTGTAAGATTCATATTCTCTTTTCCAATACCGTTTTCTTCATTTCTTTTGTATATGCAAAGTGTTCAATTCAGGAGCGACGAAGTTTATGGGAAGACATGGAACACATTGCAATGGGTTTAAATGAATCATGGATCATTGGTGGTGATTTTAATGTGATTGTTGATGGGGGAGAAAAACTAGGGGGACGCCCCCCAAATCCTTTGGCGATGGCAGAATTTTTCAGCTGTATCTCAAGTTGTGGGCTTTCTGATTGTGGGTTTGAAGGACCTAAATACACATGGTGTAACAATCAAAGAGGGGAGGACAGAACATGGGCTAGGTTGGATCGTTTTTTGGGGAATGCTGACTGGATTTCGGTAATGCAGCATGCTCGGGTTGATCATTTACTTAGAGTTTGTTCGGATCATGCACCTATGTTACTTTCTTTGCCAATGTCACAAAGGGCAGGTATGTCTCCTTTCAGATTTCAAAGTATGTGGTTAACTCATGAAGGGTTCTTAGGGTTTGTGGACAGAATTTGGAACGCGGCTGGAGAATCCAATGGGGCTATGTATAGTGTGGCTTCCAAACTGAAGCGCCTTCGCGGAGACTTAAAGATATGGAATAAAGAAATTTTTGGTAATATTTTCAGCACTATTAGCAGGTTGGAAGATGAAATTGATAGACTGGAATTTAGTCTAATGCAGGGCTGGGATCCAAGTGATATGACTAATTTGAACAGATGTCAGGCTGAACTCAAACTGGCACTGGTGAGAGAAGAAATTTACTAGAAACAAAAATCAGGTGAAAAGGAATTTAAGGAAGGAGATGCTTGTACTAAATTTTTTTTGCCTCAGTCAAGGCCAAACAGAAAAAAAAGCGATTACCAAAATTCATGATATATCGGGGAACTTAATTACGGATCCGAAATCTATTATTTTGGAAGCAAATAATTTTTTCGGATCTTTGCTGTCACCGGGAGAGCACAGAAATGATCCAGAACTCATGGATTGCATTCCGAGGCTGATACAAGAGGATGGTTGTGAATTACTCATGCAAGTGCCTGAGTTAGAGGAAGTCAGGAAAGCAGTCTTCAGTATTCCCCATGATAGTGCCCCGGGCCCAGACGGCTTTACAGCTGGATTCTTTCAGAACTGTTGGAGTATTATTGGGATGGACATATGGGCAGCTGCGAAGGAATTTTTTGCTTGCCACGCGATGCCAGGTACCTTTTCTTCCAATTTTTTGGCTCTTATTCCTAAAATTGAAGAACCTGTCTCTTATTCTGATTTTAGGCCTATTAGTCTTTGCAACGTGATATATAAAATTTTCAGCAAAATTCTTAGTCTAAGATTGGCCAAGCTTCTCCCTCATATTATCTCTCTAGAGCAAGGGGCCTTTGTTCAGGGAAGGCTCATTTCAGAAAACATAGGGTTGGCACAAGAACTAATGAGAGAGATTGGGAAAAAGGTTAATGAAAATAATACATTATTTAAATTGGATATGGAAAAGGCGTATGACATAATTGAATGGGGATACCTCTTGCAAGTTTTGCGCCGATTCGGATTTAATCACCGAATATGTCATCTGATTTCTAATTGCATTACACATTGCGGGTTCTCGGTGTTGATGCAAGGCAGGTATGACGGCTATTTTAAATCAACAAGGGGTCTTCGTCAAGGGGACCCTTTCTCCCCTCTTCTCTTTGTCATTGCAGCAGAAGTACTAAGCAGAGGGCTCTCTCGGGCCTTTCGTAGAGGAGAAATTGGCTTTTATTATACTCCCAGGATGGCCACACCGATCACCCACCTTTTGTATGCTGATGATTCATTGATCTTCTTGAATGGTAGGAAAAAGTCCATTGAAGGCTGTATGCAGTTCTTAGATAGATATTGTCAGGTTTCAGGCGAGAAAGTTAATATTGCAAAAAGTTCATTCATGATTTATGAGAAAGCTCGTGCAGACAAAATAATTTTGATTAAACAGTGGACAGGTTTTGTCTACAAGCAATCCCCGTTTACCTACCTTGGTGTCCCCATTTATCAAGGGAGATGCAAAATTTCTTTTTTTAAAACCTTAATCAATAAAATCCAGCAGAGAATTCAGGGTTGGAAAGCCAGACTTTTCAGGGTTAGAATGTCATCTTGTAATCATTAGAGCTAATAACCTCCAATTCTTTATGGGCAAATTTTCTAAGGCGTAAGTACATGCAAGTTGGGGTTCCAATCAGAAAGCAAGAAATTAAAGTTGGGGCGTCTCCGTTTATAAAAGAATTGTTGGTGAATAAGGATTTTATAATTGAAAACTCCACGTGGCGGATCTCTAAAGGCACCGTTAGCTTCTTCGAAGAACCATGGGCTAAGAATGAAATTTTCAGTAAAAATGAGGAGGTGGGGATGAATGCCTCTTGGCCTTCTCTCAGGAAAATGCACAGGGAGAATTTCAAGCGGCTAAGCCTGGATATGCAAAGCAAAGCTCAAGAGCTTTACAAGACAATTGTGAAAGGCAAAGTCGGTGATCGAGATGCTAGAATTTGGATACCGAGTAATAATGGCGGTTTCACGATTAGCTCAGTATGTGAAATTCTTTGTGGTAGGGGGACACAAGATGATTTTTGGAATTGGATTTGGCATCCTTTATTGCCTTCTAAAATCTCTATTTTCATATGGAAAATAATTAGAAGGGCATTACCTATTGATGGTGAAATTAGAAGAATTGGCTTCCAACTTGCGTCTAAATGTAGTTGTTGCTTACAACCTGGGGAGGAAACGATGAAACACCTTTTCTTGGAAAGCGATTTAGCTAGAAGGGTGTGGGGTCATTTTGATTTGGTGTTTGATATGCACATTCACAGACCGGTTGAAGTTTACACTATGCTTAAGGCGTGGTTTAGGAAAGCGAAGAAATCCTCGTTATCAGGGACCCTCATCCATGTCACCCCACTTTTCATCCTATGGGAAATCTGGATCCAGAGAAACAAAAAACTTTTCGAAGGAAAGGAGTTTTCATCAAGCTATGTGATTATTAAAGTTCATTTCTGGATTAAATGTGTGGCCAAATTCTTTATTCCTAAAATTAAGGATCATAACGGGGCTTTGCTCAGTAGGTTGGGCATACAGGAAAAGATTGTTACAGTATCTCCTCCTCGAGTGCTTTATTGGGTTTTCCCTCCTACAGGATGGTATGCGCTAAATGTTGATGGCTCATGTATGGAAAATAACACTACTGGAGGTGTGGTCATTAGAAATGACGAGGGCAAATTTGTAGCGGCTAGACAGTGTATCTTTGGTGAAGGCTCAAATAACTCCGCTGAGTTGAGGGCCTTACTTGAAGGTTTGAGACTTTGTATTGATCTAGGATTGCGAAGTTGTGTGATCCAAACGGATTCTAGATTAGTCAAACAGTGGATATTAAATGAAGCTAGTATTCCCTGGTCTCTTAGTAACTGGTGGAGGGATATTAGAGACACGAGTAAGGCATTGACGTGGTATTGTATACACGTGTACAGGGAAACTAATTCAGTGGCGGATGCTTTGGCTAGACGGGCGCAAGTGAAACAAATGACAAGGGATTATTCTTGGGACTCGTTGCCTAAACGAATAAAATCCTTAATTATTCTTGATAAGAAGAAGACGACATATTTAAGACGCACGGAGGCTAAATGAACTTGTAAATCTAGGCTTGTATCGCTCGTGGATGGCTTTACTGCGAGGGAATGGGGACTGCAGGTGGCATGCTCTGCAATGGCTGGAACGGATCGCTGGAAATGGACTTTTGCTGGAACTGGGACAGAGTATGCAATCTGCTCTCTGTTCCAGTTTTTAGGTGCGCTCTCTGCTGGTTTTCTTGCCTCGTTTTGGCGATCTCTGCGAGACTGTGGTAGTAGAGATTAGGCCTAAAACTCTGCTGAAACAGTGAATTCAGGGCTGCACATTTCGGTGCATTGCACGATGTCTCTGGATTGTGGCAAGAGTGCTCTGTTTTTACAGAGTACTCTGCATAATTGCTGCCTGTTTTGCACATATTTTGCTGTTATGTTACAATGCTGGAACAAAGTGCAAACTGTTGCAAAACATAGTGCTCTCTGCTGCAAAACAGAGTGCTCTCTGCTTCCTGCTGCTGCTGTTCTGACAGTGCGTGTTCGTAGGTGATTTGCAATGTTGCAAATTGGCAATGGCGTTCATCTGATGCTAGTGAGACTTAGAGAATGGTTGACGCACTATGTTCTTTTAGTGAAAGCATGTTTTTTGCTATACAATATGAAGTTGAATGTGTATGAGTTACGAGAGTTTTTTCGATTGACTTTAATGATGTATTTTCATTGGTTTCATTCTCGGGTAAAGTCGTCATGTACCCCCGACATGTGTAACAAAATTTTTTCCTAGTAATAAAGGTCTGGCATCCCATAGCTGCCCCTCCCCACTGGAGGTTTTTTTTTTTAAAAAAAAAAATAATAAAAAATAAAAAATAAAAATAAAAATCACATTTAAGTGAGTTTGAGAAATTATATTACTATGTTTAGAATATAATTATTGCTGAACTTTTAATCTTGTGGAGTTGACTATATCTTTGAAACTAAAGATTAAAGTAATTTATTTTTTATGTGGGAATTATGTGAAAATATTATGAATATGATAACAAATATATTTTTAATGAAATTAGATGTCCACATGATAAATAGCGATAATATTTGCAAATGTAAATTTTTTTATTTTTTTTTTATTTTTTTAAAATTAAACCTCCAGTGGGGAGGGGCAGCTATGGGATGTCTGACCTTTATTACTTGAGAAAAAATCTTTTACACTTGTCGAGGGTACACGACGACTTTACCCGAGAAAAGAAAACAAAAGAAATACATCCTTAAAATAAAAAAAAAAGACTCTCGTAACTTATAGACCTTAAAGAGGCAAATTTCATAAACTAATTACAATTTGCAAAAAACAAAAACTTCTTGCAACAATAAAATTGCATTCACAGTTTGCATCTTACCCATATACAGCTTGCAAAACCAAGTCATGTTAGCAAAAAACAACCATGTACAAGCCACAGTGAAACCCGCACCAGCAACAAAATTAGCTCAATTGCCAATTTGCAACTTGCAAAACCACCTGCGAGCACAAAACCGCACTACGCACGCTGCCAACTATAAAAGGCAGCAATAAAATAGAGTATTTTGTAAAAACAGAGTACTCTGTCCAGTTCATTGCCTGGACAGATCTCGCAAGCCTGCAAGCAGCCATGCTGCGCCTCCGTAATGTTGGCGCAGCCAAGTGCGACCAACCCCAGATGCGTGCAACCTGATCAGCTGCTCAGCACCACCGTCCCTGTAAGTAGAAATTTCCAGCTCTACAACCTCATTGTTTCCACTGATTCCAGGACACAAAACCTGGAAAAAAACATAGAGCGAGGCAGAGTACTCTGTCAAGACAGAGCACTTTGTCCAGCACTTTGCAGGTTAGAGTTTCACCGCAATGCATAACTTTTGTACTCCCTGCTTATCGTGCAACCAAACAAAATTTCTTCGCAGCAAATCCATCCCCGAGCTATACAAACCTCCATTAACATGTTCATTTAGCATTCGAGCGCCTTAAATACGCCGTCTTCTTCTTATCAAGAATAATTAAGGATTTTATTCGTTTAGGCAACGAGTCCCAAGAATAATCCCTTGTCATTTGTTCTACGCATCCGAGCGCCTTAAATACGTTGTCTTCTTCTTATCAAGAATAATAAAGGATTTTATTCGTTTAGGCAACGAGTCCCAAGAATAATCCCTTGTCATTTGTTCTACTTGCATCCGTCAAGCCAAATCATCCGCCACTGAATTAGTTTCCCTGAACACGTGTATACAGTACCACGTCAAGGCCTTACTCATGTCTCCAATCTCCCTCCACCAATTACTAAGAGACCAGGGAATACTAGATTCATATAAAATCCACTGTTTGACCAATCTAGAATCCGTTTGGATCACGCAATTTCGCAATCTATCCCAGATCAATATAAAGTCTCAAACCTTCAAGCAAGGCCCTAATCTCTGCGGAGTTATTTGAGCCTTCACCAAAAGTACACTGTCTAGCGGCTACAAATTTACCCTCGTCATTTCTAATGACCAAGCCTCCAGTAGTGTTATTCTCCATACAAGAGCCATCAACATTTAGCGCATACCATCCTGTAGGAGGGAAGCCCAATAAAGCACCCAAGGAGGAGATATTGTAACAATCTTTTCCTGTATGCCCAACCTGCTGAGCAAAGCCCCATTCGGTTCCTTAATTTTAGGAATAAAAAATTTGGCCACACTTAATCCAGAAATGAACTTTAATAATCACATAGCATGACGAAAACTCCTTTCCTTTAAAAAATTTTTTGTTTCTCTGGATCCAGATTTCCCATAGGATGAAAAGTGGAGTGACGTGGATGAGGGTCCCTGGTAACGAAGATTTCTTCGCTTTCCTAAACCACGCCTTAAGCATAGTATAAACTTCAACCGGTCTGTGAATGTGCATGTCAAACACCAAATCAAAATGTCCCCACACCCTTCTTGCTAAATCGCTTTCCAAGAAAAGATGTTTCATAGTTTCCTCGCCAGGTTGTAAACAACATCCACATTTAGACGCAAGTTGGAAGCCAATTCTTCTAATTTCACCATCAATAGGTAATGCCCTTCTAATAATTTTTCATATGAAAATAGAGATTTTAGAAGGCAATAAAGGATGCCAAATCCAATTCCAAAAATCGTCTTGTGTCCCTCTACCACATAGAATTTTGCATACTGAACTAATCGTAAAACCACCATCATTATTCGGTATCCAAATTCTAGCATCTCGGTCACCGACTTCACCTTTCACTATTGTCTTGTAGAGGTCTTGAGCTTTTCTTTGCATATCCGGGCTTAGCATCCTGAAATTCTCCCTATGCATTTTCCTGAGGGAAGACCAAGCTATGCAGTTAATAACGGGTTATAACGCCGAAATAACTCATAACGGCCTCGAGGCGTTAAGTTTTTCCATAAAACGTTAGGGTATAACGGAGGGCGTTATAACGACATATACCGGCCGTTATTTTAATAAAACGTTTTATCATAAGACCGTAATAACGTATCGGTAAATATTTTTTTTTTTTTACTAAACCTTTGACCTTTCACCTTTGTTCTCGATTGCAGATCTGAATCATCTGATAGGGAGCCAGTCAATCAAAACGAAAGAAGAACAGAGAACGAAGGAAGAACCCAGTCCTCCAGTCGATCGAGCCTGCTACGGTGCTACCCTAGTCGATCGAGCCCCGGTCGAACAGAGAAAAAGGGAAGAGAAGGGAAGAACCCTAGTCGATCGAGGACCGATCGAACCCTTGGACCCTTTTCGATCAATCTGTAAGTCTGCTTAGTTCCTTCTCTGCTTTCCTTTGTTTTTGCTTTGGTCTGTTCCTTCTTCTCTTTTGCTTTGTTTTTGTTCCTTCTTCTGTTTGTTAATTGCTTTGCTTCGATCAATCTGTACTGTAAGTTTGCTAATTGCTAATTGTTTTTGTTCCTTCTTCTGTTTGCTAATTGCTGCTTCTCTTTTGTTTTGCTTCTTCTGCTTTGCTTCTGTTCCTTCTCTTTAGCTTTGTTTTTGTTCCTTCTTCTGTTTGCTAATTGCTTTGCTTCGATCAATCTGTACTATAAGTTTGCTAATTGCTAATTGTTTTTGTTCCTTATTCTGTTTGCTAATTGTTGCTTCTCTTTTGCTTTGCTTCTTCTGTTTTGCTTCTGTTCCTTCTTATCTTTTGCTTTGTTTTTGTTCCTTCTTCTGTTTTGCTTTGCTTCGATCAATCTGTAAGTTACTAAGTCTGCTTTGTTGCTTCTCTTTTGCTTTGCTTTTTTTGTTTTGCTTCTGTTCCTTCTTCAATCTAACGACAGATTTGCTAATGACAGATTTGCTTATGAGTTATGACACTTACATACATTCTAATGACAGATTTGCTTTGATTTGCTTCTTCATTCTTCATTCTAATTTTGCTTTTGCACTACTTATTAACTACAGACTTAGTGATCAATTTATTTTGTGTATGATAGGTATTCATGGAATCTTCATCACGAGCTTCAAACTCTGATAGTCGTGCTGCCTCTACAGCCGCGACATCAAATCCTATGAAGCCTAATTCCAGTGACATGGCATGGGAGTGGGGACAATGCAAGGATCCCACTAATAAAACGTTGGTATGGTGCAACTTTTGTGGTAGGATGATTCGTTCTGGAATTACAAGACTTAAAGAACATCTTGCATGGAAGATAGGGAATGTGTCAAAATGTGACAAGGTACCAAGTGATGTGAGAATGAAATGCATGGCAGCATTAAATGAAACAAGAAAAAAAATTGAGAAGTCTAGAGTTGCGCAAATTCTCAACGATGGTGCTTTGTTAGGTGGAGAGATTGGAGAGATTGGAGATGATGATGTCGCACAACAACAACAAACAATTAGTGGCATTGGAAGTGGAATTGGAAGTGGAAGTGGAAGTGTAAGTAGTAAGAAGAAAAAAGTTGTTCCTCCTAGTAATGTTAGAGGTCCACTTGATACTATGTTGATGAACGATTTTAACAAACTCAAGCAAGCAGATTTGAATAAGAACAATCCTTACAAGGAGAAGTTGAAGAATGAGGCTTGGATGGCTATAGCGGATTGGGCATATGACGTTGGGTTGCCTTTTAATGTTGTGCGCACGCCAAAGTTCCAAAATATGATCTACGCCATTGGACAATATGGAAAAGGTCAATATTTAAAGTTTATAACTATTTAATTACTTCTAACTTTCTAAGTTTCAATAAATTAAATACAATTTTTTTATTGTTTATTTTTTAGGAATGCCGGCACCCAGTTAGTACAATATGCGAGTGACATTATTGAGAGATATGCTGAAAGAGACAAAGTTATTTGTCAATTCCTTTAGGAGAAAATGGGAAACATATGGATGCTCAATAATGTCAGATTTTTGGACAGATGGGAAGGGTCGCTCCTTAATCAATTTTCTAGTTAATTGTCCAAATGGAACAATATTTTTTAAGTCTATTGATGCCTCAGAACATGTGAAAGATTCCGCGCTGATTGTTGGGATGATGAATGAAGTCATTGAGGATGTAGGGGAAGAGAACATTATTCAGGTAATTTTATAATTGCGTATTCAAATTAAATATTTATTGACCACTATACTATTTGAACTAGTCCAAGTCATCAATCATGTTCTAATTTCTAATGTTAATAATTTTATTTTGTAGTTTGTTACCGACAATGGTTCTAATTTTAAGGCCGCGGGTGCGGAGCTAGAGAAGCAACATCCCCATCTTTTTTGGACACCATGTGCTGCCCATTGTATTAACTTGATCCTACAAGATCTTGGTAATAAGCTAGATAAGATACAGAAGGTTTTTCCCAAAGCTAGAGCAGTTGTGGTGTACATTTATAATCATGGGCGAGTCCTGAATATGATGAGAAAGTTGACGAACAACCGAGAGTTGCACAGATCTTGTGTAACTAGGTTTGCCACATCATATTACACCTTGCAAAGCATTTGGGAGAATAGGTGTCATGTGCAAACCTTGTTTGTTTCAGAACCGTGGAGGAATAGTTCTTTCTCGTCCAAGCCCGAAGGGAAGAGGATAGAAAATATAGTGGCGCGTAATGAGTTTTGGGAAAATGTTCATTTTTCTTGCAAAGTGCTTGCTCCATTAGTGGATGTGCTGAGATTAGTGGATTCGGAAGAAAAACCTTGTATGGGTTATATCTATGACGCTATAGATAGAGCAAAGGAGCAAATAGCAAAAAACCTTAACGAAAATAATAGGTTGATTACTTTAGTTTGGAAAATTATAGACCAGAGGTGGAATGACCAGCTACATCATCCTTTGCATGCAGGTATTAAAGTCAAACTTTACATTTAGTCATTTCTTTATTTTTAAGTTAAAGATAATAACACATTATAATTTTTTTTCTCTTTTCAGCTGGCTTTTATCTGAACCCATCCATATATTTCAAGAACACTTGGGATCATATGGAGGGAAATAAAGAACTTAAAGTGGGGCTTTTTTCATGTATAGAAAGGCTTATGCCTAATGAAGATGATTGTGTTCAAGTTGGACATGATTTGAGCCTTTATCGAGATTCGACTGGGCTATTTGGGAGTGCAATGGCCAAACGAGCAAGAGATAAACTAAAACCTGGTAAGTTAAGTAATTTAGACTTATAAATTATAATATTTTTTCACTTAGCTATTTTTTTGTACTTATAGATTTTTTTAATCTTATTGAATAGCTGAATGGTGGTCAACTTATGGCTCCGAATCTCCTAAACTTCAAAAGTTTGCAGTAAGGGTTTTATCCCTCACATGTAGCCCATCACCATGTGAGCGCAATTGGAGTACATTTGACAATGTAAGTAATTATTATTAATATGTCATTCACTCAATTATTATTTGTAATTCACAGTTATTTTAATTATTTGTGAATAATATATATTAATTATTTTTTCATCAGTTGCATTCCAAAAAAAGGAATTGTCTACTTCAAGAAGTCGGCTGTGGCAACCAAATACAAGTACCGAACTTCGTGATGAAGATGAGGACCAAGGAGAAGAAGAAGACATAGATATTGGCGTTGCTGATCTTGTTATATAATGTTTCATTTTGATGTTTATGAACATGAACATGACATCTTGCTGATCTTGATATTGACATTGCTGATCTTGCTTAATGTTATGATATCTTGCTTAATGTTATGAACATAATATGAAATATCTTGCTTTATTGAATTAGTGAATTACAATTTCAACAGTTCCAATTTCATCAGTTACACCTGTTGTTCAACTGAAATTTATTGAGTGTGTTTGATAATGTAGATAACATAGTTCAGGGATTTAGTTGTGTTGGCGTGCTGGGTGCTGCTGCTTGCTGGTGCTGCGAAGCCTGCGATCTCTGTAAGCTTCCCTTCTTTAAATATTTATTTACCTGAAACAAATATGAACAATGATTAGTATTTAGTTTCAAGTTTATTGGCATTATTGGCAAACTAGCAGTAACAAATTTATATTTAGTGATTTATTTTTTGACTTTATAGTCTATAATACATTAATATACTTAGTAGGGGTATAAAAATATATTTTAAAAAATAATTCGTTATATACCGTTATATCTTGATATAATCCGTTATAACTTATAACGCTCCTAGAACGTTATGGGTTCGTTATCCGTATTAACTGCATAGAGGCCAAATGTCATTCATTCCCACCTCCTCATTTTTGCTGAAAATTTCATCCTTAGCCCATGGTTCTTCGAAGAAACTAACGACGCCTTTAGAAATCCGCCACGTGGAGTTTTCAACTATAAAGTCTTTATTCACCAACAACTCTTTTATGAACGGAGACGCCACAACTTTAATTTCTTGCTTTCTGATTGGAACCCCATCTTGCATATACTTACGCCTTAGAAAATTTGCCCATAAAGAATTGGAGGTTATTAGGTTCCAAAGCGACTTAATTCGAAAAGCTCTAATGATAACATTCAAACTTCTAATATTTAGACCACCCTCCTCCTTTGGAACACTGATTTTATTCCAAGCTATCCACTTCCACTTATGTCGCCCTTCATGATCTCCCCAAAAGAAATCTGCAATCATTTTCTGAATGGATTGCATGACCTTATTAGGGACGGCTAAAGCTGCTATGGAATAAATTGGTATTGACAGTAAGACATGTCTTATCAACGTCAATCTACCTCCTGGCGACAAAAGTCTGGCTTTCCAACCCTGAATTCTCTGCTGGATTTTATTGACTAAGGTTTCAAATAAAGAAATTCGACATCTACCTTGATAAATGGGGACGCCAAGGTATGTAAACGGAGATTGCTTGTAGACAAAACTTGTCCACAGTTTGATCGAAATTATTTTTTATGCACGTGCTTTCTCATCAATCATGAATGAACTTTTTGCAATATTAACTTTCTCGCCTGAAGCCTAACAATATCTATCTAAAAACTGCATACATCCTTCAATGGATTTTTTCCTTCCGTGCAAAAAGATCAATGAATCATCAGCATACAAAATGTAGGTGATCGGGGTGGCCATCCTGGGAGTATGATAAAAGCCAATTTCTCCTCTACGAAAAGCCCGAGAGAGCCCTCTGCTTAGTACTTCTGCCGCAATAACAAAGAGAAGAGGGGAAAGAGGATCCCCTTGACGAAGACCCCTCAATGATTTAAAATATCCGTCATACCTGCCTTGCATCAACACCGAGAACCCGCAATGTGTAATGCAATTAGAAATCAAATGACATATTCTGTAATTGAATCCAAATCTGCGCAAAACTGTCAAGAGGTATCCCCATTCAATTCTGTCATACGCCTTTTCCATATCCAATTTAAATATTATATTATTTCCATTAACCTTTTTCCCACTCATCAGTTCTTGTGCCAACCCTATGTATGAGTCTTCCCTGAACAAAAGCCCCTTGTATTTTGTTGTGTGTCCACCTTAAACAGATGGAGTTGTAAAGTACATTGAAATTAATTTTCGATGATTCATCCCTTGATGAGATGAATTTGTGTATGTATATTGTTATGTAATTTGGTAGTGCATAGCATGACTTGAATTTGATTGGTATGTCGATTTGACTTCTGGCTCAATAGTGATTCTTGAAATGTTAAAGAGTCAGAAAATATACATTGATAAAGTCAATTTTCGCTCCCAGCTTTGATCCTGTTCCTGCTGACCTGCACAAGTAATGCATGTGAGCCACAGACCACCATGGGGTGGCCGATGGCATTCCAATGTTCGTTCGTCTTCGTCATGGCTCGATACAACCTTTTTGATGTTGCTGTTGTACCTTCTGACGGGTGACTAGACGCCAATGTCGCCTTCGAGCGGTTTCATCTGTTTACATCGAGGGACGCTTCAAACTTGAGAGCATTTCTCGGTTCTGGACGTGATTTGGGAGTTCTTGGATTTCCTGGGGATTCCTCCGGCTCAGTTGAGACCATGGTACATGATCATTATCATGATTTTGCTCAGTGCTATGGAGGCTAGCGTCAGTATGACCCCGCGGGTGATTCAGTTGCTGATCGCTCTTCGACTGCAGAGCAATGCTGTTTTGCAAGATATAGTCACCAAATTGATTCGTTAACTTGCCGGATGATTTCAAGTTCTGGCAGAAGTACTGCTTTCTAGCCCCTGCTGAGTCAAAATATTTTTGGTGCAAGGGTCATTCGCTTGAGTGACAGTTCAGGCCGCTTCGTAAGTTCAACTCCTTTCTTGTGACTTTGATGTGCTTGATAGTGGTCTGAGTGATCACTACTTGTGTTCTTTTGCAGGAAGGTTTCCCACTGCTCCGTTTACCTTAAATGAGCAAACCACAATGGAGACATTCCGCATCATGGCAAAAAGGGAGGCGGTTGATATCATAAGAGTTTCCAATTTTGTTCGTAGTGGGCTGTGGGACAATTGGCACGTTGCCCTCACTCTATATCCAGAGTCGCACATTAAGCTAGAAGATGGGGCCCCTTCCAGGAAGAGGATGGCTGCTAGGGCCAAAACTCCCACCCTGTCTGATGCGAAGGATCCATCTGAGATGCTTGCTCCCTTTGTGAGGAAGAAATCTCACATTCAGACTAGGTTGTCTATGGGATGACCCGCTCTGGTAAGAAAGGAGCACGAGTCCGCTAGGCCTTTTGAAGCAGAGACTAATGTTCCTGGCTTGGAGAAAGATTATTTGTGGTTGGCGAGAGTTGCTGACGGGTCGAACCTTAGTGACGCACAGGTTGAGGCTCTAAATGAACGTTTGGTGTGGGTTGCAATGGAGGCTTCTGCTGGCACTGATTCGCGTGGGGCCGCTCTGGTAAAGGGTTCTGTTGTAGATTTGCCTAAGGTGGTGGAACCTGATCACCCCACTATTGACTAGCCTGAAAGTGGTCGTGGTACCGGTCGTGTCTCTTATAGCCCGCATTGCTCACCGTTTCGTTTTAGGCCACAGCTAGAACTATTGGAAGGTCCTTTGGATACATCGGTCTCTTCTCTACCTCCAAATCTTGTTAAGCCGTCTCGCAATAAAGGTTTGACCATTATTGACAAGGGAAAAACCACAGCGGAGAGTTTGAGGACGGTGGCGACCATAAAGGCGGCGCTGGCATAGTTCCTGATTAGGAAAATCTTCATCCTGATACACGGATAAGTCTGTTCGCACTGGACTTGGTGACGATGAGCTCACATGTCTGGCACCAAAAGGTGGATGTTGAGTATGCTTCAAGGAAGCATATAGGCAGGCGTCACAGCTGGCTGATGGACCACGCTCCAAAACCCGAGGAGGATACCCTTGAAGAGGATGTGAACAAGGGTTTGAAGTATCTTATGCTGGGTATGTCTCATATGAGCCACGCGGCCATTGATGAGATGGAAGTAGAGGCGGCTCGCGAGAGATTATATATTTTGGAGCGTGTCTTCTCAATCCATCAAATTGAGCGGCATAAGAAGCAGGCTGACGAAATGTGGTTGGATCAATCAACCATCACTACAAGAAAAATGCCCATTAATAGCGTTTCAAAAACGCTATGGTAGGATACCATAGCGTTTTAGAAAACGTTGTGTCTGCCGAAGTTATAATAGACCCAGGGTTTATTATAGCGTTTTAAAAACGCTATAGTAAGTTGCCCTTTATAGCGTTTCAAAAACGCTATGGTAGAGTCTACAATAGCATTTCTGAAACGCTATGGTAGACTCTACAATAGCGTTTCAAAAACGCTATTGTAAGTATACATAGCAAGTTTTTTTTTTTTTTGCTATCAAATGACTTTTTATTACATCTTATAAGTTTTATTTCTAGAAAATAAAAATTTTAATGTGGCAAACTTAAACATTTCCATGAATGTAGGTAAAGTAATATAATTAATGAGATAATGTATTACATCGAGTCACAAAATTTATCAAATTAATAATAAATATCAGCTCTCGGTATTACATCGAGTCACAAAATATTTCCAGCTTTTCAAAACCTAAATAAAAAACTAAATATAAAGTACCACAGCTCCCTGTATTAACACCTTAACCACCTCAACAAAACCACAGTCATCTTCATCAGTCCACCTCAACAGAGCGCTCCATTTTCCAGTAGGAGCTCGACCAATCAGCAACTTGATTACAACGCCTCATGCCAGCCTCGCTCAATCAACAAAGTCCCTGAAAATAATGTATAATCTATTAACTGGACCTAGCATTATATGGCTGCATAATCTATTACATTTAGACAACCACATTTCTCAAACTCTACATATTATAAGCTTAATCTATTGACATTCAACTAATTTTTTACACTAACAAGTAAAGGTGTTAAAGTATGAAATATTTACCCAGCTAACTAAGCTCTGGTGAGATCCATCGATAGATTTTTGTCCGGAGATGATCTCCAATAGAAAAACACCAAATGCAAATACGTCAGTCTTCTCATCAACAATTCCATGCATGAAATACTCAGGAGCCAAGTACCTGTCAAAACAACGTACACATCACAAAAACACATCAATGAGCCTATCTCCCTCATTTCAAAACCAAGTTCAAATGGATAGGAGAAATCACATACCCCAATGTCTTTTCAATTGGATGGATTGAGTGATGAGTCAATTCGGTTGGAAGCCATTTCGCCAACCCAAAATCTGAAATCTATTACATTCAGACAACCACTTTTCTCAAACTCTACATACAACCATCAAAAGGAAGAACAATAACACTAATAGTTCAAGACAAAATCACACCTGAGGTTCATAATCTAAAGTCAAGAGAATGTTTGAAGCCTTAATGTCTCTATGAATTATTTCCTTTGGCATCCCTTATGTAGGTAATGAAGTCTTCTCGCAGTTCCTACTGCGATCTTGTGCCTTATTTTCCAACTCATTTGTGGTGATTTCTCATCTAGTACACAAAAGGTTCACACAATTAGATAAACCACCACACCGAAACTAGCCTAAATTCGATCAAAATTTCAACTGGTTCTACTCTACCATGAAGAACAGAAGCAACTGAGCCATGTAGAGAGAACTCAAAAACCAAATATAGTCCATTGTCAATGCAACAACCCATCAAAGAAGACACATTTGGATGGTGAACATGACCAATAGTCCCCAGTTCTGATAAGAACTCTTTTTCCTTCCTTTCATCTGTTGCTGCTCTGGTTAGCATTTTCACTGCAATCACCTCACCATTTCCCATCACTCCTCTGTACACCTCTGCATACCCTCCACTCCCCACCAAATTATCTGACACCCATCAAACAAAAAAAAAATCAAAACTTTACTGAAACAAACCCTCATGAGAAATGGTGTTTTCTTCATTTTGTCAAACAAAACTGAAAATCACAAATGGGTTATTGTTATTTATGATAAAAATCAAAACTTTAACACTAACAAGACTCAAATAGGTTTAGGTTTAGGTTTAGGATTTTGCAATTAGGGTTTTTACAGGAGGCGGAGTCATTAAGTGAGGCTATAGCAGAAAAACATAGTAAGGCTAAGCTTAAACTCTTAGTTATGTGTGCACATTGCTCAGATCCAGTGCGAAAACTGAGTAATATAGCAGACACTATGATTTGTTGACTGTTAACAGGCACATGAATATAGTTCATGGATATGTAATAGGGTTCATTGAAAATCAAAGTTAGGGTTCGATGTAACACATAAAAGTAAGAGAATAAGAAAGGATAAACTACTCAGCAGAAAAATAAAAACAACATTTTTCTTATGCTAATATTGTAATCTTTATGAGAATAATATTGAACACGGATCCAAATTTGAAAGGCAAGCCTACATGATACAACCCTCTTTATAGTCCATGGTACCACCTATGTATTGAATCACTGTGTTTCAGGCTAAGGTTGCATGCAAAAAAGGGAGTACGTATCGGTGCCTTCTAAAAAGCAAGGATTTTTAACTAGGACTTAGGATGATTTAACTCATAAATTAAAAAACAAAACTTGCCTTATGGACTGCTGTAATCCTTCTTTTCAGCATCATTGATCTGAACCGCAATCCCTTCTTCAGCTTTGAAGAGAAGCTTTTGGTGCATTAAATCTGACATAAGAGAATCAACAAAGTAGATGAGAACCAAGTGCCCTAACAAGAATTATGTAAATATATAGATTTCATTGGAATCATTTCATTTGCAACGGAAGCTCGGATAGTGGTCAAGGACACATCCCCGGATAGACTAGTTTAAAGCAGAAATTGAGTAAGTGAAGTGATTAAGCAATAGCCAATGTGGCCCACATGCTGTGAAGCCTCATATGGTATCTCTATGCCAAACTTTTTTACTTGGTTGTACCTGAACTAATGTTAACACATGTAATTACTTGATTTTGATCTATTATGAATTTCTTCGTTAGCTACATCAGATATTTGAGCCAAGGTGTCTATCCAACAATATAAATATGGCAATCGCATCATACGAATAAATTACAGTTTGAAGGTTATGATAACTAAGAACGATTGCGATGAAGCCCAAGGTATCCCTGTGACTGGAGACATCTTACAAATATAGGTCAGACTTGGTTATGGTCATAAGCATATGATCAGGCTAATATTTCCATCTTTATGAGAATTATATAGAACACGGATCAAATTTCACTGCATACTTATCATTTAGAATTAAGCAGAAATTATGGTACAAAGCTGCAGTTAAGAAAACCCACTTGCATGCACATAAATTTAAAGTGCATATAAACCAAGATAATGAAAACACCATACTGTGCTTTTCAGCATTTCCTTCTAGTTCCCTCTGATATGCTTCCATCTCTTCAACTATGCTCCTGCAATCCTGGAGATGCTGATTTATATCTTCTTTGAACTGGAGATGCTATAATAAGATGGCATAACTATATGTGATCTTCAGAACTTTTGAAACGCACAGTTAGGTGTTGTTGTAAATCTGAAAGAATGAACTTGATCTAACTACTTAGTCATCTTCCCCCATTAACTTGACCCATTTATGTAAATAACATTTAAATGAATTAAGTAAATATAAACTGTTTCTGTAAACGTAATGAGTATGATAACCAAGTTAGTGATATCACTCGTTCACCTTTTTATGGTAAAGTTTGAGTGCTTTGTTTTACCTGCAGGCGGCCAAGGAAAGGATGTTCCAGTTGAAACATGTCATGATGGAGTGCTTGACCCATTTATGTAAATGACATTTAAATGAATTAAGTAAATATAAACTGTTTTTGTAAACGTAATGAGTATGATAACCAAGTTAGTGATATCACTTGTTCACCTTTTTATGGTAAGTTTGAGTGCTTTGTTTTACTTGCAGGCGACCAAGGAAAGGATGTTCCAGTTGAAACATGTCATGATGGAGTGCTTAGAAGAAGGTGCTTTTAGCTGATTAATTTGTTATCATTAACACAAGACAAATGTGGAGTCCTCAGCGGGAAGGCATTAATTAGGAGCTTCTGAAAGTTGTATTATAAACTACTAATACTAAGAACTCTTTTGGCAACATCCAAGAATCCAAGTAAGCTTGATCTTCACATTTTTATGGGTACTAGTATTAGTCCCTCTTTTTAAAGCTTACTTTGGCTTTATTTTTGTTCTATTCCATGTCTCTGTACTCTTTGCTTGGTATAATTGTGTCTTTGCCCTTAAGAGACAGAGGACTGGACTACCTCTTTCAGTTTTGACTCTGAAACTGTGCGAGGGAGCAATGTGCTCTACTGACACCATCTGATGGCATCTACTATTCTGGGAATGATGCCAATGTTATAATAATATAATTCTGCAATCAGATTATATATTGCAATATGACAACATTTTTTTGGCTGATTTTGACTACACTAGTACACTGCCGCAACTGATACTATACATATACACCAGTTATCTCGTAGTATACCAAATAATTAAATGATTGATGTTACCTGTACCTAGTGCCGTTGCTCATTATTGATTTGGATGATAACCAAGTTGTTTCACATGCATTGTCTCTCACTGCTGGTAATTGTAGAGTAATATTAGCAACTAGCCATTTTTTGTGCTTAAAATAAAATTTGTTGTGCGCGGGACTTAAATTTTAATTTTAGTTTTTTATGCGCTAACAAATTTTTTAATGCATATTAGAATTTCTATGTCCATGTTGGTCTTGTGCTACCATTACATAAGGCATGCTTTTATTTAACGTGAAACCGTGCCTTTAACACCAATAATTATATCAACCAAATAGTCTCTGACCCATGTTTTATGTTTTCTTTGTCATGTAGTGAAATTTTTTGCTTTATATTTTCATGGGAACATTTTTGTTTTTAATTGGAGGTACCATTTTTATTACTAAATGAGTAAATGGGATGTATCCTAAAATAGAACACAAATGTTGATTTGGGTTTGATGGGGTAGGTAAAGAATGCAATACCCAGGGAGAGGTAGCTGTAGAGTGGATGTTTGTTTGTTGAGACAACAAGGGCTCAAGGGCATTGACATGCACATAAAGCAAAAAAAGGTTATAGAGAAAAGACTGGGAGCAATCTCGACCATCGCCTCTAATAGACAAGTTATATTGTGTGCCTGCCCTAAGATGAAGCACGCAAACAAAATCACATGGCAATGCATGTTAACTACACATGCTAATATTTTTCATATTCTCTATCATGGAATGGAAATCAGTGTCCTTGTTCATCACTTGTTCTCCATTAACCATGTACATCAACATCATAAGGTGCAATTTATGCATTGGACATATGCAGTATTATCAAGTTTGGGTCCACAGCAGATTGTTGATAGGAAAGAAGAAAACGCCATTTCCATAACCCCCCCCCCCCCCCCCCCCCCGTTCTCAAGAAAAATGTCGTTAAGTTCCAGTTAGCCACAAAAAAACTCGAATTCCCATTACCAATCCGCCAGACACTGTTTCCAACAAAGACTGCTTTAAACTTCATTATTTCTTTCATAAGAGGCGAGGCACTATTTTTCTCAACTTGATAGATCAATGGGACACTGTCCTTCAAGTATTTACATCTCATGAAATTTGACCACAGTGAATCAGCATTAACCATGTTCCACAAGGCTTTCATACGAAAAGCCCTAGTGGCTGTAACAAGATTCCTAGCCCCTTGACCACCTTCTGCCTTAGGGAAGCAAATATTATCCCAATAAATCCATTTCTTTTTCAGTATGCCTTCACAATCTCCCCAAAAGAAATCTGCCAATAATTTATGAATTCTAGAAAAAACTTGTTGAGGGACACACATGGCGCTTAACGTATAAACTGGAATAGAGCTCAAAACATGCATAATCAAAATTAATCTCCCACCAGGAGATAAAAGTTTTGCTTTCCATCCACTAATTCTCTTTTGAATTTTACTAACAAGCGCATCAAAATAGATAATTTTCCATCTTCCCTGATAAATAAGAACTCCCAAATACTTCATCGGAGAACTTGTGAACTGGAAACCTGTAGGTCTTAACGGCCACCACTTGTTCCACTGCGGCTTTTTCCTCGACCATAAAGGAGCTTTTATCTGCATTAATTTTTTGTCCCAAGGACCTAGCATATCTTTCCAAAAACTTCATGCAACCTGTAACTGAAGACTTTCTCCCATTGAAAAAAACCAGAATGCCATCTGCGAACAAAAGATGCATAATAGGCCAATAATATCTAGGCGTGTAGTAAAAGCAGATATCACCTCTAGCAATGGCGGCCTTCAAGCCTTTGCTAAGAACCTCCGAGGATATAATAAATAACAGTTAGGAGAGCGGGTCACCCTGCCTTAGCCCTCTAGAAGATTTAAAATAACCATTATAGACTCCTTGCATCAGTACCGAAAATCCACAATTAGCAATACATTTAGAGACAAGGTGACAGACTCTGGTCGAGAACCCAAATCTTTTGAGAACAGAAAAAAGGAAGGGCCACTCCAATCTGTCATACACTTTCTCCATATCAATTTTAAGAACCACGTTGTCGCCTGTGACCTTTTTATTAATGTCTCGCACCATTTAAGAATTCACAAAAATTTTAACACGAGATTTTGAATCAAATCAAAATAATAATAGAGAGATTGAGATATAAACATGAACTCATTCAATCAATCAAGCAAGGAAAAAATCAGACTGTTTGAATGTTCACATGTGATGCATACAGAACACACATAAGCATGATAATTTTGTGAAATAGTGGCGGAATGGGATTGGTGGGATTGAAAATCTCCATCCCCATCCCATCCCACTCTAAATCGGGAAGGGATGGGATTGATTACAAACCATCGACACCCTCCTCGCGCGGTGGGAACTACGTATTTGAAAGGGGTTTGACGACCACGCTAAAGAGCAGTGGCCTCGTGGCAAGCCATCGAGATTAGTTCAGGACTGACTAGACTCCCACCATTCAAATTATCTACACCTGAGTGCACAAAGCCACAAATTTGGGAGTTTTTCGGCGGCCACGCTGAAAAGCAGTGATCCCATGGCAAGCCATCATTATCAGTTCAAGACTGACTAAGCTCCCACCTTCTAGACTATCTACACCCTCACAATGGGGGCTACAAGTCCAAGGTTTGATCAGAAGCTTTCATTGTTGGTCGTTACCAGTTAGGCTTACCTGATTAGGTTCGGCGAACACTGACTGCGAATGGGGCAGTGATCCCAAGCAAGTCGTCGTCAACGCATGGGAGTGCTGATTAGACTCCCACTTCCTAATTCGTCAATGCATGCGCTAAGTAGACCAGGCGTCGGGAGAACCAGAAGTTATCATCATCAGTGTTGGCTAACTAGGCCTACAAGGCTTAACAAGAGGTTTCGCCTATTGAGGGGCGTGCGAACCTAGTGGTTTATGGTGTGGAAAAAATTACCTTAATGTGTCGAGTGGTAAAGTCCGTACGTCAAAGTTGACTAGGATCCTCGAGTGCTCGTGCCAAGCATGCGACAGGGTGTTGTTCCAAAGGCTGAAGTTGGATCTCCATCGCTGGAGTTTTTGAAAGTTCTAACGTTTACATCAACTAGGCATGATGATAGTTGTTGTATTGCGTGGTCACCTGTTGTGGGTGGGCACGTAGTTAATCCGTTGAGGTCACGTAATCGATTTTCATATCACGAAGAAGTAGTGCGAGTACTCTCCCAAGGGAAGGGTTTGTCTTTTATGTGCAGGTGCCTTATTGTTGTTCCTGAATGTTTGATCTCAAAGATAGCATTTGCGACCCACTTTATGGTGGTTGCCTCCACCACTTCTCGATTGACATCGTCGCCTCCCTTGTGCTGGAAGTTGGGATCCGGGTTGAAGGTGGAGTCAGGCATGGCCTGTTGGACTGGGCCATTGATTCCCAAATAATTCATTCCTCCTTGCGTGGGATCTTCACTAAAGATTATATCTTTAAGATCCTTCCTTAATAGCATGATATTGGAGATAGGTCTTGGAAATACTTTTTTAGTATGATCTCCAAGGTATGAGCTTGGAAAATATTTCATCAATTTGAACAATCTCCATTGAATCAATCAAAACCATTCAAATTACCAATCTTCATAATTCAAACTTCAAAACAAAACTTTCAAAAACTCCACACTTCATCAAACATAACTTCACCACTAAAAACCCTAAATTATTAGGGTCCTTGCTTCAATCAGTATCATGCAATTAAAATACTTAAACATTGTAGTCATCAATAACCAAACCATGTTAAATTTAACCACAACGGTGATACAAAAATAACTAAAAATGCTAAATTTGTGAGCATTAAAGAAACGGAGAAGAATTGAAAGCAAACATTGCGACTAGCTCTAGTCATAATTTCCTTTGCTCGATCTACCGCGAGAGAAGCAGAGAAGAAGAAGAACAAAAACAGCAACAACGAGAGACAAACGAAGATGAAGAAGATAGTCACAATGAGAACAAGAAGAATAACATGAGCGTATCTCCCTTGGTTATACATAATACTACAATACAAAGACCATCATGAGAGCGAAAAAGACACTAGTTTGTTTGCTTTTAATTGATTTGGGGAAAGACAGAAAGACCATCATGAGAGTAAAACCGACTGTTACTATGGTGACAAATTCAGTTGTAATGTAAATCAACCCATGTGGGAGGGTTGTAACGTAAAAGAACATAGATTGAATAGAATTGTTGTCAGCTTGGTTTGATTGTCTTCCCCTCTGCATTGACTGTAGATGAACCTAGATATTAGAAAAGTTTGTGAAATTGAATAGTAGTCGTTATTTTCTTGTTGGGGCCCATCGAGCACTAAATGCATTTATGTATTTTTGCCAAGTTCACAATGAATAGACGACCACTTTTATATCCAGTGTACAACTCAAAGTTTCTTTATTTATTTAATTATTTTTGGAAAACATTATCTTAGAATTGTGCATTTTGAAATATGAGATCTTATCCCATATTTAAATTTATTATAAAAAAACTTATAATTTGCAAAATTTTAGATAAGCAATATAAAGGCCACCATTTTGATAGAAAATTTGAAAGGTAAATCTAGACAAAATTTTAATTAAAGCACAATCAATCGTGTAATATCACTTGTTTGAGATAAATGTTATTCATAAAGCATCTCATTGTAAAGGTGGACCTTGGATATAAAATATAATCTCATTGAAATTTCGTATATTTAATGAGTTTAAATGGGTGGATGAATTTAAGACATAAATTTTGACCAAACAAAAATGATTTTTGAATAAACATTTCAAGCATAAGAAATCTACTAATGTGGTAGTCCCTTCAAGTCATTTTTTTAATTTAGGAATTAAAGTCCACCACCATAAATTGTGATTAAATGAAATGATTTTTTGGATGTGGATGACTAATTTGAGTTTGTTTACTAGTAATATTTTTATACAATGTGATTATGATTGATATTTCACAAATTCATCATAATTTATTGTATAAAAAATTAACGATGTGATGTACCTTTTGTGTAACTACGATGATATCCAGGTTCTTATTTTAATATAGTTTATCTATACTATGCATTTTATAATAAGTTTTTTGATGTAGATAATTAGGTTCATCACTTGGTATGTTCCAAACAAATATGGTTACATTTGTTTACATAACACCTTGTAAAATTGCTTATGTATTCAATTACTTTAGTTTGCAAAATGCATTGTACCAAGTGCATATAAAATCTTAAGGCTTTGATGTTTTCAAAATGGTTGAGAAATCAATAAAAATGCTCTAGCGACCTAACTAGGATACTTTGTTGCTTAATTTGCAATTAATGCTTATATGAAGTCATCAAGTAGCCCATAAAGGTAGCTTTTCATTTCCTAATTATAGAGCATTAAAACATATGTTTCAAAAATTGCTAGGATTCACTTTCCCAATCACTACCATGGGGTTTAGCTTTTAAAATCACCTATTGCTACAATTTGCAAATGTTATCCAACAAGCGGAACACAGATAGAAAAGGTGTGCACATAACACTTTTTTTATTGGTATTTGGTAAAAAATATATCCCTTATTACGTTATTAAACTGTGTAAGAAGGTGATGCAGAAGATCTAAAATATCAATATTTTATTAATTCTAGAAAATTAATTTTTTTCTTATTTCAATTCATATTAAGTTGATTATTTCAGAATTAAAAGTAAATCATGAAGTTTCTATTTTAATAAATTCTCGTTTATCTTATTTGAGACACTTTTAGAAGTGCCTAAAAGTATCCAAATTGAGTTATAATGAGTTTAAGAAGTTGTATTTATATTATAGATAGGTTAGAAAATTTGTTTTCAATGTTAGGAAGATTAGAAGTTACTAGGATGGATATATAACGAGCTCTAATTTCTTATTTTGTAAACGAATTATCATCCTATTATTTTTCCTAATTTCTATCTTTTTCTTCATGTTTGTCTTTTTTTCTTCTCTTCTTCCTTTCTTCTTCTCTTCCTCGCAATGTCAACGTTCTTCATTTTATGACTATAGTTAGAATCGAAAAGAGGATTGCTAGTTTGATAGAGGAGTTGTTTGACTTCGAGGAAGAATATGCTATCTACTTGCACCAAATGCAATGAAGCACTCAAGAGCATATCCCTTCACCACCACAACCTCCATATATATCCTACACCTTTACAACCATCACCTCAATCTTCATGTGACTTTGATAAACTTTTAGCCCTTACATAGCCTTGCAATATCTTTATGCAAGTCTATTCCACGTGATGCACTCATTACTAAAAATCCAAACCCTAGACAATTCACTACAAGAAATCTTGCATTAGGTGACGAACTTATATGTGACGCTTCGAAAGTTGTCACCATTTTAGTGTTTAGGTGGGGAATTTTTACTAGTCGTCGCCTATTTTTAAGTGAAATTTTTGTTTCCAATTCCTCAAATAAACACTTCACAATGGTCAAACAACAAAGAGAGGGAAATTTGATGCCTAAATGAAATACATTTGGTGAGGAAAATTAACATCTCGTCGTATTTCATCCAAAGCCCGGCCCAAGTGTGAGAAAATAAAAAAACCCAAGAGTGAGGAAATAAAAATTGGTCGTGTATGTCTTTCTTATATGCACAAAGAACTTATTTATCCCACAAACCTAAAGCCCACTAGTTCTTCTCTTCATGATCCTCTCTTCTATATAATTACAACTGCAACAATACTTACTCCTCCTCCTCCTTCTAGTATGGGCTTTGATTTTGATAGAGAAGAGAAACCCTTGCATCAATTTGGTGGGAGAAGAGGAACTCGATTTTGAAGTTACAGGTATGTAAATCCTTATAATTTTTCTCTGTTTATATGTTGTTTGTTACACAAGTCTTTGTCTCTCACTAAAGCACCGTGAACGAAATCAATGGTGCATTGTACCGAGTCTTTCTTCATTGTACCGAGTCTTTCTTTTTCTCCCTCAACAAATCCAACTCATCTTCTTCTTTTAAGAAAACCCCAAAATTGTAAAAAACCAAAAAACATCATTTTCTCTTCACTTCTCCCCTTATAATTTGTTAACAAACTAAACCATTCTTATTCTTCACCCATGTAAATTATTCCCAAACTTGAGAAGCTATAATCCCTTCTCTTCCTTGATTGTTTGATTGATTTCTATCTGGGTTTCAAAGAGCTTCAAGGGGTTTGTTGTATAGATGATGAGCACTCATTATCAACAATTAAAGCTCTTCTATGAGCTTTGCTATCTTGTTCTAGCCATCATTAAATCACCCCAACTACCCCCATGTTTTCTTCTCCTATGCTATGTAACACATATTCCTCTTCTTCATCAAGAAGAGCTAGCCCATGTTGACTAAGGTCTATCCAACTAGGTTCGCATCATTGCTTTTAGGAATTTCAATGGCTTTGGTGCTTTGTGGATCTGTCACCTTCATGATTGGGTTCATATCAAACCGTGTTGAGCTCTTTGTTGAAGCTCTCTAACATATTTTTTACCAATTTTTTAGGGATACGTGGTTACCAGAGTGAACGATTAATTATAGCCGTGAGAGAGAGACCATTTGGTTCTCTGTGCGTTGTGTGCGTGTAAAAAACAAAAAAACTTCTCTTCTCTTTCAGATTCGGATCTAACAAGAAGAAACTCTCTTTCCACTTTTTTCTCTCCAAATTCTTAATAACCTCTAAATAAAAAATTACAATTTCCCATTTTTGTACCTTTAAGAACCTTCAATATAGTCTTGTCTCAAAAGCAGGGGCGTGCCATTTTTAGTGATTTTGCATCTCAAAATGCTAGAAAAGTTGTATTTAAGTAAAATAAGGCATTAATTTTTTTCTAAAGAGGGCCCCATTTTTAGAGTTCACCCAGGGCCCCCGCAGACTCAGGATCACCACTGCTCTAAAGGCATCTATATCTCTTTAGTTCTTGTTCGTTTCAGAACTCTTTCACTCTCTTTATGTGTGTGACTCTTGTTGAAATCTTGAGGTTTTTCTTGTTTGCACTATTTGGTTTACATAATTTGATGTTTTGTACTTCTACAACTTTGAACCTTACTTGTTCTCTGTTCTAACTTCTTTTTCTTTTACAGAATCTTTAACATATATGCAATCAGATCTGGAATTATTTAGGTCAACTTTGCACTTCAGTTGTACAGAGAAGAAGAAGAAGAAGATTGTAAGTAATGTGTGAAATTTCTCTTCATCTTTAGTTCTAGAGATTTCTAGTAGATTCTACATTGAAGATGTTTCCTTTACAACTTTCCGCTTATATTATCGTTTTCGTGTTTGATTTTATAGGTTTTCTCATTTAATAAAGCACAATTAAAACTAGGTGAATAGTAGCTAATTGTTGAATTCTGCATGTGATTTTGGGTACCAAATTTCGTGAAGTTCTCATAAATTGTCAAATTTAAGCGTAATGTCTTCCCTCCCATTCCTTTTTAGGAAAAAAAATCTTTACTTTATATATTCTCCAACGTTAATGCAAACTCCTTTCTATTTTTTTTATCAAACTTTTTCCTAATCCAATTATTTTGTTTTAAAAGAATCTAGGTTCGGAATCGAAATTGAAAATTGTGGGAGATAATGAAATAGAGAGAGGCCGAACAATAAAGAAAATTAGTGCTTAATGTTAGGAATAATGTGTGTAAATTTTAGCTAGATTAGATAAACGGTCCTTGAGATGAGTGTCAATTGTGTGTCGTAATGCTCAATGGGTAGCCTTTTGTTCCTTCATTTGAGTTGACATTTATATGAAATGCATGAATTATACAGAATTAGGTGTATAAGTTTCAGATCAACTTGATAAGTGACCAATAAAGTATGTGAAATGCGTGAATTAATATACAGAATCAGGTGTATAAGTTTCCCAAAATAAACAAGAACACCATTTTCATGTTGCTACCTTCAAGATTCTATCATCTCATGTTCTCATCATGCAAATCTCAAAGAACATAGATTGGTCTATGCATGTATGCGTACATGGGTATCCTCGTCCATTCATTGTATGAAAATAAATTCCCAAGAAAAAAATCCTATGCGCATCACTTGGCATTATAAAAGTCTAATTAAAAAACGTTAAAATGGCACTAGTTAGGGTGTTATTTTATTTTTCTTTCTTGTTTGATTTGTCGGGCATATTGTTTACATTTCCAATTAGTAAAGCTTATTCGGGTACAGTTAAAAGGGGTTCCTCTTTTGGGTTTCGTAGGGAGAGTGTAACAGTTTGTGATACTTAGTTTAGTTTACAAGAAGTTGGCATTGTTTGAATTTGATTCCTTGTGATAGGACAAAGAGGAATTTTATTGAAGAGGATAGTAGTGTTGGGTCCGAAGACGTTCCATTTCAATGATCGAAGCGTTGGCTTACTTTCAAGACGTGAGTATTGTGATCATTAGCTATAATTGCTTAGGTTGATTTCGTTTTGTTGTTTGTTTGAATGTGTATTTGGGATGTTGAATGTGTGTTGTTTGTTTTTTTTCCCCTGGGTGGTGAAAGATGTGATGAAAGGGTTGTCCATGCAAGAATTTGCGGCATGATGAGTATATATTTTTTGTTATTATTTTTGTTTGTACAGTTGAACTGAAAGTTTGTTAGTCTTTACGAATTATAATTTTTGTTTTTGTTCATATTTGAATTACTTTGAGCTCCCTTAATTCTTCTATTTTGTTTTCTGAATGTGAAATTTTTCATAATAAAAGTTTTGTACCTTTAAGATTTTTCAAAAGCACATGAAAGTTTTATTATAGAAGTTTTCTAAACATGTGAAAGTTTCATTCTAGAAGTTTTCAATAGTAGATTTTGCCATATTATTTCCAATTGTATAGCTTCTTGTGTTTTCTCAGTTTTGCTGCAGGGAGCTTACAAAGGATTTTTCAAATCTACCAGATGATTAAGGCAAGGGGATCCTCTCTCACCGTTATTATTTATCATTGCCTCTGAGGTTCTGAGTATGGGATTGCAGTTGGCTTTCAGTAAAGGAAAAATAGGGTATTATTATACGCCTAGGGCCTGTAGTCCTGTTTCACATTTACTCTATGCAGATGATACTCTAATATTTTTAAATGGAAGAAAATCTTTAGTTTTGGGGTGCATGGAATTTCTGAAAAGATATTGTAAGGTTTCAAGTTAGAAAATGAATGAAGGAAAAAACTCTTTTATGTTGGAGGATAATGTGGCAGTGGAAAGAATTGTGGTTTTGAAGAGGTTTACAGGATTTCAGTATAAAGGTTCTCCTTTGATATATTTGGGAGGGCCAGTTTTTCAAGGGAAAGCAAAGATTTCCTACTTCGAAGAAATGATTGCTAAAATTCAACGACGTATCCAAGGATGGAAAGTAAAACTGTTATTGCAAGGGGGGAGACTGATATTGATTAAGCATATTCTTAGCTCGATCCCAGTTTACTTACTAAGCGCCATGTGTGTGCCCAAGAAAGTTTTATCAAGAATCAACGGTTTGTTAGCGGATTTCTTTTGGGGTGATTGTGAAGGCAGGTTGAAGAAAAAATGGGTGTCATGGGAAAATATTTGTTTGCCACGGGAGGAAGAAGGGCTGGGTGTTAGAAATTTGACAGTAGTGATGAAGGCTTTTCGAGTTAAGGCTATTTGGAACCTTATTTTTTCGGATTCTTTATTGGCTACTTTTATGAGAAATAAATACTAGTTGCCTAGAGTTTCGTTGAGCGGCCAAGTTGTGAAATGTGGGGCTTACCTATTTTTTAAGAAGATCATGCTTGGTAAATCTATAACTTTGAGCAATAAGTTTTGGCGTATTGGCAGGGGCAATATTAGGGAAAACTGGAATCTTGTGGCTTCCTTCAGAAGGCTGGAGGATTTAATCAGTTGTGGGGTTTGGCCCATGGTTAGAGAAGTGATATTGGAGGATTTTGAATTGGTCAAACCAGGCCTCAGACAGCTTGCACGAAGTCCTTTGGCAGATAGGTTGCGTGGTAAGAAGTATGGTAATGATGGGTGTGTATGGGCTCCGAATCCGGATGGACGTTTCTCCATTCATTCTGCATATGAGATGTTACGAAATCATGTGAAAATGAGTTAAATAAAATGATATGGCAAAACATTATTCAGTCCATAATTTTGGTTTTTGTTTGGAAATTACTACGTAGAGGTGTGCTAGTGGACGGGGAGTTGTACAGATGCGGTTTTAGCCTTGCCTCGAGATGTAATGTTGCGCTGATCCGAAAATGGAATCTTTGAATCACTTATTTCTGGAGGGTAATGTTACATAGCATGATTAATGAATATGCTATGTTTTCCCCAAAAATGTGGGTGAATAGATTGTGAATCAATTCATGTATGACAAAATGTCATTGTGGAAGAATTCTGAATTATGAAAAATAAATGATATTGGTAAACCTGGATTTCTGAAAATATAAACCACTTGGGCTTGTATCACTTAGAACTACCACATCTCTTTTGTTTATGATTTCCCCTCTCTTACTAGAGAAACTAAATGACCTGCGGGTCGTCTTGCGGAGTTGGGGCACCCATTTCTTACTAGAGAAACTAAAATAACCTTCGGGTTAGTCTTGCGGAAATGTGGTGAGTTTGTATCCCTAAAATAGGCTTTGATATTTATCCGTAAAAAATGTGACGTGAGTTTATGCGCATTGATAGCCCAATGGTGGCTTTTGGTACTCATATAGTTAGGGGTATCCGCGATGCATGTCTGTATGTGATGTCCCCACTTGGGCATGGATGACGGAGTAGTCCTCCTTTATATGAGAGAGGCATACGGGCATGTATGTTCGGCACGGAGGTGGTGCGAATGTGGTATCGTCTAAGTGATCAATCCGTTAAAAAGATGAACCTAATTTAAATAAAATGAATAAACTACGTTGCATTGTTTCTAATTCTTTTTATGCAGGATGGCAAGTCCACTAATATTTCTGCAGGTCCGACTTGCCATAGTCAACTCCTATAGGGTAAGTACCGGTAAATGCATATTTACATATTAGGATGATGATATGATTGCCTCGTTGAGGAACTAAATTCTTGGAACTGTGTTTTCTTGCATCACACCTTTGCCTCGTTGAGGAACTACCTATTGGTGTGATGGTTTGTTGTTCGTGTTTAGCTTGATGTTTATCACGTGCGATTTTATTAATTTTTGGGATGAAGATTTCTCACACCAGCTATTTTGCTGACCCAAGTGAGCTTTTGCTTCTTGGGTACATTCCTTTGGGAATGTAGTCGATTAGCTTTTCAGGTTCAGAGACTTTTGAGCAGCGATACGGGAGTTTCGCTAGTGGGGCCAGCCATGCCAGTCTTCTCCGGGTTAGACTTTTTATTCGTTTTAGTTGTTTAGTTGTTGCTGCTATTTGTTTCTGTTATTATTGAATTTCACGTCCCGAGTTTTGGGAAAACGGATAATCCTACGTGGATTTTAGGATTTTGTTTTCTTCGAAAATCGGGGCGTGACAGTTTGGTATCAGAGCATTTGGTTAGCCTAGGCTGGGGTAGAGTCTAGGTGATCCTCGGAATGTGGATATGGGTGTGTAGGAGTTTCGAATTCTTAAGATGAAGTGACAAGGTTGAGCCTTGAAACTTTAGCATTGTTGCTTTTTCTTCGTGAATCTCATGATGAGACTTCATTGACTTGTGTGTGCGCGAGTAATCTTATTTATAATGTCAATATTTGCGTGAAGTTATTTCGTATTATTTTTTTTCGGTTTTGATTTTCGTAGTGTTCACTTAACACTCTCCGTGAATCTCGGGACGAGATTCCTTTTGAGTTGTATATAATGTAACACCCCTACTTTTTCAATAACAATAAATAATTTATGTTTCTAAGATTAAATTGAAATTGTGTTTTAGAATCTTCTTTTGTTTGACAACTAGTATTTTTCGAAATTCAGTTAACTTTCTTACCTTCCGAATCTCGGGACGAGATTCCATTTAACGTGTGTATAATGTAACACCCCTAAATTTCATAAAACTATTTTATTTTATTTTGAATTAAATAAAATAGGGGTACATTTAATTGAATGTGAATTTCGAAATTAGGGTTTTATTTGGTGAGTTAAAGGGCGGGTGCTCTCAGAATGTTAGTGGGGGCGAATAACCACCCATCCTATAAAGGGGAAGAAAACCTATTTTCTTTTCTTTTTCCTCTTTTTCTCCTTCTCCTTTCCTTCCTTGTGTTTTTCTTCTCAATGGTGGCGATGGGACTGTGTGTGATTGCGAAGGGCTGATGGTGATAGTCTGTGGCGTTGGCTGGATTGCGAGGAGCATGGCTGCGATCTGGAGGCGAGATGGTGGATAGAAGCAATGGCAAAGTCCTGGGCAAGGAGATGAGGTTTTGCAGCCTTCAGATGATACCGAAAGTTGGCCACATCATGTTCTCGCACAGCAACCTAGGGATCTTTCTGCTCTTCTTCATAAACTTTACTCTGGTGACATGATTCATGAAACTGTTTCTCGAGGTTGTAAGGAGCAGCATCGGTTAATAGAGATGAATCTGATGGTTGGAGATATTCCACATCTTTTGGACCTTCTATGGTCTTGGATCTCACCTTCAGAAGATGATCAAGATAGCTTCAAACCCCATGGTGATCACGTCCAGCTTGAGGATAACATGTGGGCTCTTGCAATTGATCATCAATAATAGAGGAGAAACATTGGGGTAAGGGATACCTCATGGAACAAGCTACATCCGTTCAAAGTTTTGGTTCTCATGTGCCTTCCTGTGTGCGTGTGACTATATGATGAGTTGGTTCTTTTGGAGGATTGTTAGGAGCAGGAAGAGATGAAGATGATGTTGTAGCATCTGGGGTTGAATTGTTCGGATCAGATGTACTGTACTGCAAATAGGTTGACTCTGAATCTATTTCTACTGATTCTGTGTCAATTAATGAAAAGAATGAACTAAAGGATCATTTGAATGGTGATAATTCCCTTTTAGAAATAGAAGTTGTTAAGCCGGAGATGGTGCAACCATCATCCAGTGATGTTCCTTTTGAAAGTGGCAACATGTAAAACAAGCAATTAGGCTTTTGAAAGTTCACCTTCTTTTGTTTACTACTTATATACATTCTGTTCAATTTAATGTGGGGCTCATGGTGTTGGCTGGAACTGAGATGAATTGGGTTGTCTCCTTGAAAGATGCATATGGCGATGATGACATTTTAAAGTGAGAGGACCCACAAGTGATCTTCAATGAGAAGCTGTATCGATATGCCCAAATGAAAGATATGGATTGAATTGGAGTTTTGACAGATGTTTGGTTAAACTCAATTTTATATAGGCTACATACTCTGTACCCGTGTGGAGGTAGAGCGTGAAGTGCGAGGTTTTCTGCTGGTGGTGATGGCTTGATGTGGTGAGTTTTCTTCATTCTTTGTTTCTTGCAAAACCCTTGTTTCTTTATTGTTAAATCCTATATTTGTTGCTATGTTTATTAAATAGCTATGAATGTGTGATTGAAAGTTTTGTGTTATTTGGTGCATATGTATACTGTATGTATATTGCTTGTATGGAAATGACGAGTTTCATTTTAAGTAATCCAATTGTGAGATTTTAGACATGTTGAGAATGAAGTTGCCTTATTTGTGGTGTTTTGTGTTGCAAACGCTTGCTCTCAAATATTTGTGATCTGTTTGATGTGTGAGATTTTCCTAGCTTGCTGAGTTCATGTTTGGGGTCGCCCATGTTTACCATTTTATTGATTAGGTGTGACTTTGTTTGGTTGGTGTTTGAATGGTTGATGAATATTAATGCATTGTGATAAATTTGGAGATTTGTATGCATATTGACGTGTTTATGCATTATGAAAATATTGGATATTTGAATCAAGGAGTGGCTTGATTGCCACATTGTTACATAGCATGATTAATGAATATGCTATGTTTTCCCCAAAAATGTGGGTGAATAGATTGTGAATCAATTCATGTATGACAAAATGTCATTGTGGAAGAATTCTGAATTATGAAAAATAAATGATATTGGTAAACCTGGATTTCTGAAAATATAAACCACTTGGGCTTGTATCACTTATAACTACCACATCTCTTTTGTTTATGATTTCCCCTCTCTTACTAGAGAAACTAAATGACCTGCGGGTCGTCTTGCGGAGTTGGGGCACCCATTTCTTACTAGAAAAACTAAAATAACCTTCGGGTTAGTCTTGCGGAAATGTGGTGAGTTTGTATGCCTAAAATAGGCTTTGATATTTATCCGTAAAAAATGTGACGTGAGTTTATGCGCATTGATAGCCCAATGGTGGCTTTTGGTACTCATATAGTTAGGGGTATCCGCGATGCATGTCTGTATGTGATGTCCCCACTTGGGCATGGATGACGGAGTAGTCCTCCTTTATATGAGAGAGGCATACAGGCATGTATGTTCGGCACGGAGGTGGTGCGAATGTGGTATCGTCTAAGTGATCAATCCGTTAAAAAGATGAACCTAATTTAAATAAAATGAATAAATTACGTTGCATTGTTTCTAATTCTTTTTATGCAGGATGGCAAGTCCACTAATATTTCTGCAGGTCCGACTTGCCATAGTCAACTCCTATAGGGTAAGTACCGGTAAATGCATATTTACATATTAGGATGATGATATGATTGCCTAGTTGAGGAACTAAATTCTTGGAACTGTGTTTTCTTGCATTACACCTTTGCCTCGTTGAGGAACTACCTATTGGTGTGATGGTTTGTTGTTCGTGTTTAGCTTGATGTTTATCACGTGCGATTTTATTAATTTTTGGGATGAAGATTTCTCACACCAGCTATATTGCTGACCCAAGTGAGCTTTTGCTTCTTGGGTACATTCCTTTGGGAATGTAGTCGATTAGCTTTTCAGGTTCAGAGACTTTTGAGCAGCGATACGGGAGTTTCGCTAGTGGGGCCAGCCATGCCAGTCTTCTCCGGGTTAGACTTTTTATTCGTTTTAGTTGTTTAGTTGTTGCTGCTATTTGTTTCTGTTATTATTGAATTTCACGTCCCGAGTTTTGGGAAAACGGATAATCCTACGTGGATTTTAGGATTTTGTTTTCTTCGAAAATCGGGGCGTGACAAGACCCAAGGGGTATTTGTGTTGTGGGAAAACAATTGTTTTTCAGGGAAGGATCAAACAATAAAGCGGAAGCTTTAGCTCTTGTGGAAGGTTTGCGTATTTGTTTCTCATTGGGTTTTAGTAAAGTGGTTGTCCAATCGGATTCAGAACTAGTTTGTGGTTGGTTTAGAGAGACTTTTAAAATTCCTTGGCACTTGGAGAACATTTTTAAAGAAATTAAGTTGCTGGGGGAAAAACTGTCGGTTAATTGTAAGCATATCTATAGATAGGCCAATGCGGTGGCGGTTGCATTAGCCGATAGAACACAAAAATATTATAGGACTGTCACATTTGGAGCTAATGACTTACCTAGACGCTTGGCAGGGTTGGTGTTACTCGACAGTTGCCACACGGCGTATGTTCGTAATGGTAATGAGTAGTTGAATATTTGTGATATTATGCAGGATTATGTCATTGGTTTGGGGTGCCGAACATGCGGAACATGACTCGTGTTTGCTTGCAGGATTGGGTTGTGGCAAGGCTGTGAGATTTTGCATGTTTCTGAATCTGCATTGAACTGGACAGTGTGCTTTGTATTGCTGGACAGGGTGCTATGTTCTTACAAATCGTGGCGAGAAGGTTTTATAAACTAGACAGAGTGCTCTGTCTTGCTGTATTTGCTGCTGCTTTGGCAGCTTATATAGGCTGTTTTTTGTGCTCAGTGTTTGTCTGGGTTCGAATATGGCTGGGGATTGGGCTAGAGCCGGCTTTGCATGGTGTCGTTTTGTGCTCGCAAGATTTTGATTGCAATTTGCAAATCGGGTTTGTTATTGAGGGCAAGTTGCAAATTGATATTGCAAGTTGTTTCTTGCAAGTTGCAAGTTGCTTTTTGCAAGTTGCAAGCTTTTGCAAGTTTGTTAATGATGCAAGTTGGATCAAGTTGCAAGCTTGCAATTGGTTCTTGGGCAAAAATTCCAAATGGTTAACTAGGCCTTTTTAAGGTCAAGTGAGTAAGAAGATTTCATGCTTGGACAATTTTTAATTCTTGGTTTTTATGATGCATGTCAAATTGTTTTTCTTTCTCAGGTAAAGTCTTCATGTACCCCCGACAGGTGTAAAAGATTTTTTTTTTCAAGTAATAAAGGTCTGGCATCCCATAGTTGCCCCTCCCAACTGGAGGTTTATTTAAAAAAAAATTGTTATTCTTCAGCTCTTGATCATGATTCTCTAGTCATTCCAATGCACAACTGAATGGCAAGTTGCTTTCAAGAAGTGGAGACTAATGCAGGAAATCTAAAATATCAGTATTTTTATTATTTCCAAAAAATTAAAGTTTTATTTTATTTCTTATTTCTATTAGGAATTGTTTAAATAAATATCAGGTTGTTTATTTTAAATAAATAATAAAGTTTTTTATTTTAATAAATTTCCGCTTTTCTTATTTGAGACATTTTTAGAAGTGCATAAAAATGTCCAGCTTTAGTTATAATGAGTTTAGGAAGTTGCTTTTATATTACAGATATGTTAGGAAAAATAATTTCATATTGGGAAGATTAGAAATTATTAAGATGGAGTTATCTATATAACGAGCTCCATTTTCGAATTTGTAAACGAATTATCAACTGAATATTATTTTTTATTTATATCTTTTTCCTCCTTTTCTTTTTCTTTTCTTCTTCCCTTCTTCTTCTCTTCCTTGCAAGTTTGAGACTTTTCATATATTCCGTTACTAAAAAGAGATATGTTAACAATAAACTTTAATGCCTTTTGAGTAATAAATGCAAGTTCATGAGTAAATAAACATCAATACATATTAATATCAAAATATGTTGATAATAACATTAAGTTCATTCTTTCATAACCCTTTTCGACAAAGAAAGTTAAATTATATAAAATTCAAATTTAGTATTTCATCTAATGTCTATTTGTGATGGTGTAGCAAAAGATTTTGTAAAAAAAAAAAAAAAAAAAAAAATATCATTGACTGCATTTTTATCTTATTGTTATTTTTTGTTTAATTATTTTTTTATTTTGTTTGTTTAACAATTTGCACGGGCTAACTATGGACATGCGAAAATCATATTATCTAATGTATGAGAACGGTTGGAAGTTGGATAGGAAAATCTAATTTAGACAAATTCTGAGTCGAAAATTTCCCAAAAAAAAATTCCAAATATAAATCTGAAAATGTCAATTTTCAAAAATTTCAAAAAAATTGGAACAAAATTGGAATGGCTCTAAAATATGTGATTCTCATCCAAATAATTCCGAAACTTGTGGAAAGTGTTCCAATCCAAAAATTGCCAAAAATTATTCATGTAAATGCATTACAAATATTCCACTTTTGAAGTTTTCAATTTATTCCAAAAAAATTCTTAAGTAATTCATATATCATATTGCAAGTTATAACTATATATTTGCATTCATCATATTTTAGTAAAATAAGAATATATTATAATTTCCAAGTTATAAATATATGTTTGCAATCATCCTACCAATTAGGGTCCTATTTTAAACTTTTATTAAGTCTAAACCCCATGTTATGAAAATTCAATTCCAAAGTTTTTCCCAAAAAACAAATCCTTCAAATGGAATGGATCGGGTGACAACTAGTGTTTCAATACATCTTGACCATTAAATTGATGATATCCAACGGCAAACATGTTAACATATAATCCTTTCTCAGAACTCATAAATCATAAAAGCTTAATTAGTTTCTTGTGTCTATGTACGGTGAAAGACTGAAAGTTCAATTATTTGCAATTGTCTCTTTGATTTAGACTTTCCTACTTTGACTATTTAGTAATATTTATTTCTTTTCATGTTGTTAGAAAAAATTCAGTGCTTTTTTCTTCATTATTTTTGTCGTAAATAAAATTGAGAGAGGGGACAAAAAGAAGAAGAACGTAGTTGATAAGTTATTACAAAACATGAAGGGATTTTTTTTTGTCTTTTTGCAGTTTATACCTAGTTGAGTTTAACCTTCATTTTAAATTTTAGTTGAGTCTAACCCATATTTTCTAACAAATTTGTTAGGTCAATCACGTCGATCGGTTATAGTTCAATAAAAGGCTAAAATGACCAACCTAAATCGGCTTCACAAAACCATGATGGCTCATCCCAAAACTCACTACTACAAATATAGGCTTGCATAGCGCTTAAAAATAGGCTTAGATAGCGCTTTTTAGCGCTATCTAAGCTACCGCTATGGTAGCTTAGATAGCGCTAAAAAAAGCGCTATGCAAGTCGCATACTTAAATAGGGCTTCGTTAGATAGCGCTTAATAAAGCGCTATCTAAGCGTTGTTTTTTTTTTTTAATTAACTTACATAGCGCTTTAGAAAGCGCTATTTAAGTTCGGTGAATTTTTTTTTTAAATTAGCTTGAATAGCGCTTTTTTAATTTTGTTGATTTTTTTTAAAAAAAAATTTTTTTATTTTTTTTTGATTTTTTTTTTAATTAGCTTCTAAAGCGCTATTTAATTTCGGTGAATTTTTTTTATTAACTACCATATAATATTTTTATATAATATTTAATATAATAATAACGTTCAATCAATCAATAAAGACACAACATGATAACTAACTGTTTCTCATTCATTCAAAATATAATTTAAGCATTCATACAAAATTGTTAATATGCTATCATATATATACACCAGCTTTTTCGGCCACGAAATGAAATGGCCAACAGCTTCTCCTACAGTCCTAACTTCGTCTGTACATTGCGGCACCGCTGAATGTTTCTCAGATTCTACCGCCACTTCAAATTATATCCTCGCATAACCTGAAATTGCATCATGGCATTGTATAAGTATAACAACACACACACACACTAAGTCGGTATATAAATCTTAACCTGAAATACAAGAACACACCTATTACTGCTACTATATATATGCAAACCACTGCCAAACACAAAGGGTTTTGTATCAGTAAGATAAATGTAAATGACTAAAGGTCCAACTATATTTCTTGATAGCAGCCTTCTCAACTAATATATATATATAGTAGCAGTAATAGGTGTGGAACTTACCCCAGAATAACCAATGATTTAACCAATCGATATAAGATATAACTGACTCCTCGAGTGCATTGAAACCAAAGGGACTCAAAACATGTGAAAGTGACCCACCAGAAGACCTCCTATACCAAATTACCAATGATTTAACCAATCGTAGTATCCATCTAGTTTATAATATTTAGTAGAACTGATTTAAAAATATTGATCAGCAGTTTGTCAACAAAAGAATGATTGATCAGTATTCATCATAAGGTTGTCAAGAGAAATTTCCATTAGGAGATCTTCTAGCTCTAAGAAGCCATTTTTATATATCAATCACAGGACAGCCAGCTCAATAGGTGCTGAAAAATTAACATACTATAAATATATTTTATTTTTGTGCTACCCCTCTGAAAAGACTAATAAACCTCAACGGCAGATGTCGATTCTCAAGATTCTTTTAATATATTTACATGCACTAAAAAAAGTCAAGTAAAACTTCACCTGCTGGTAAGCATTCAATCTTCCTGAAGGATCAATGTAGTGCAGGGAATCTGGATGTCTAGGATTTGCATTTGAAGCTGAACAAAATTCAAATAATACTTTTAATGATTTGTCCTTTAAGTCGCATAAGGAATATACAATGATATTTCTCAACATTATATGTACCTGTGAAATCAACTGCAACCATAAAATTCAGCTCGAATCCACTAGAAATGTAGTCAATGAAACTGTCTAGCTTTTTCTCAGAAAACCCATCCACAAAAAGTTGACTCTTCAACATCTACAAAAAAAATAGTTAAGAAATGTACTGTTAGACATGTCAACTTCATCTGTTAATTAACTTCTGACAGAAGAATGGCCATACAAAATACCCTCATATGAGGCTTCCTCGTAGAAGATTCTGTATGAAGTTGTGCTCCAATTCTTTCCTTATGAAGATTTTCCAGGTCCATCACTGACTTCAGAACTTTCCTGATGAAATAATTCAACGCAAGGTAAAAAATGTTCTATTTTTAATATATATTTGAGTCATAGCGTTTTCATATAATCATACACACAAAAACAAAAATAAATAAAATGAAAGCAGGAATTAAGTAGTTACCCTATAAATTTATGTGTTCCATTGCTATTGAAATCAAAGCACTCTATAACTAAGGGGTTATCCAGGCAACCTTTTCTCTTCTCAGCCAATAAACCTATGACTCCCTTACAGCCAGCATATCTGATTTGATAGGCACAAGGTGGGTGTGTAGTCAATTCTAACTTATTTGCTACTGCTGCTGCAAGATCTGGTGTTATAATACCAATACCATCTGACAATGTAGACTTGCCGCACCCGCTTGTACCGCACAACAACACTGTCACAGATTCCTTCTTTTCTCGGATTCTAAAAATGAGGAAATAAAGTATTTCAGAAGCAAATAGGAAACAAATAAAGCCATTAGAATGGTTTCAGGCCTTCTATAATGATGAGTTTTATTGTGACATGCATTCTATGAAGAGGCATTTCAACATAAATGCAACTCAATTGTTTGTACTTGGTAAATTTGGGTTTGGGAATATAATTAAGAACTTGAGACAAACCCAAGAGAAACAGTCCTCGTAAGGAATGAATGAACGCATGTGCACCATAATGATAAGTGTAGCACTGCAAGATCTCCTCAAGGAAATATCCTAGATTTTGGGAGTAAACAATAGCAGATTTTGGGACTTACTGCAAGGGACAATCTGCTGATGATGCGAGGTACGCACTGCTGCTGCTGCTGCGAGGGATGAACTGCTGCTCTGTGAGGGACGCACTGATGCGAGCTTGCTGCTGGTCGCAAACCAGAGTGCGCTCTGTTTCACTGCAGAGTACCCACTGTCCTGCAGAGTACCCACTGTCCTGGCAGTTATGATAACTTTTCTGGCACAGGTCTTGTCAGATTCATTTAGTGTATGTCTAATAGATTGTGTGTGATTATGTAAGTTTGGGGTGCAATCAGACCCACCTATTATATAAAACAGTTTAACGTTTGGCGTGCAAACCAAGGCCATGCCATTTCTCTCCACGACTTCTCTTCTACCTTCTCTCTTCCTGTCTGGCTTTTGATATGATACTTAACTATCTTCTTCCCAATTCTACTATTTTTCAACTACTCAAGAGACACCGAGTAATAACATGTGAAACTTAGAAGATGTTGAGGAGAAAAAAATAATGTTATGTAAATAACAGAAGCAGCAAGACAATAGAAAACAATAAAGCTGCATCCTTTTTATATGAGAACACACTGCAAAATTGTTAATGATCAAAAAGAGGACACAGAAGTTAGTGAGTTGCTCATATTACAAGAAGTAGAAAAAGAAAGGGGAAACAAAACATTAGTCATTAAGAATGTCATCCCAGCTGAACACGAATCTATCAAAAGCCACATGCTGGACTGATTTTTAGGCTAATCCTCATTGCCAAATATCCTCTTTAATTGAAATGAGGCATTCTTGCATCCATACAATTGCTTAAGAAGCCAACAAAGAGAAATTACTAACTAAAGTTGTCCAGACATAACCCCTGAACATCTATTGGACTTGCCTATTACATTTCAAACATTACTATGTTCAAAACAACCCTTGTAGTACCATGGGAGATCACTACGAGAAAAATGTAACTGCTGTGTTCCAGTGGGAAAATAATTTAATGACAAACATTCCTACGAATGGATTTTGGTGGTCTACAAATGAACTTCTGTCTATGTTTCTGTTTCTCAAGTTCTGAAACTTCTAATTGACAGATTGGTTTTGGGATCTAACACAGGGTTTCCTTAAAAGAGACTCTTACTTTGGTACAAGAATCTTCTCGGGTGTAAAATATTCTCGCAATGAATGTAGATTTCTTATTTAGTATCTATAAATTGCACCCCAGTCCTGTTCTTATACAGCTGACACACTTATAGTCTGAAAAAATTAATCATATTTGTAAGTTTTTCAATTGAATCCTTCACAGGTTCTGGTTAGAATGACAAAACCAGACATGACTGCAAAGCACCATTTCAAATTTTTGATGAGGAAAAGTATAACATTTCCATTAGAAACTCATTGTCCATAACAGACACAAACCATACCATCACTGGAAACAAAAAATTTCCTTACCTTCATCCTTAATGCATATACTTTTCCAAGCAATTATATTCCTTCAGGTTTTTTTTTTTTTTTTTTTTCCTATTTTAAATTCCATTGTACAACAATACTCACAATTTATCTTTCACATGCTTTCGAACCAGTGTATGAGAATAGACTGTAAAGCTAAAAGTATAGATAACTCTCCTAGCTTCTCTACAACTAAAAGATGCAGCTATCAATGAGATAGACCAAATTAGCAACTAAAAGTAATTATGTGGTGATATTGGACGTTTGTTCTTATTAGTTAAAATGAAAAATAAAAGTAAAAAAAATAAATCTGAGTATTAACCAATGAACCATAAAGCTTTGCTCTGTTTGAGACAAAACCAGTAAGGAGAATACCTCAACCACTGCTCAAAACCAGTGTGCTAACCGCGCACGCTGAAACCCGCTGCGAGAGTCGAGCGAGAGAGACGAACCTGGTCCTTACCCTGCGACTCCTCGGTTCCTCGCCTCCTCGCCTCCTCTGGTTCCTCGCCTGAGTCGCCTCCTTCCTCGGTTCCTCGCCTGAGTCGCCTCCTTCCTCGGTTCCTCGCCTGAGTCGCCTCCTTCCTCGCGTCCTTCCTCGGTTCCTCGCCTCCTCGATCTGGTTCCTCGCCTCCTCGCCTCTGTTCCGTCCCTCCTCTCTCTGTGTTTGAAAAAATGGCAAAAGCAAAACCAAAATACATGTGGTCGAGATTTAGGTTTTTATTAGGGCTTTTGATATTAACCGTCCGATCATATCAAGATCTTTAAAAACGAGATTTAATTTGATATTTGAAGCGCTATACAAGAGGAAAGTAGCATAGCGCTTTTCAAGCACTTTAAAAGCGCTATGGTAGTTTTGGTAACGTTTTTTCACATAGCGTTTTTTAAAGCGCTATCTAAGACATAATTAAGATAGCGCTTAACTGAAAAAAAAATTTAAAAGCGCTATTGTAGCGTTTTTTTTGATTTTTTTTTTTTAAAGACAAATAAGCGCTATCCTAGCGCCCACTTGGATAGCTCTTTAAAAAAGCGCTATCTAAGTGGCGTTACCTAAGCTAATATTTGTAGTAGTGACTATTTATATCAGGTGGACTTCGGGTCGAGTTAATGGGTCCTAGTTATATCATTAGTCCTATTTGGAGGAGGTGAAGGAATTTAACTAAAATATTGAACGTGATTGTAGACTAAATTTATGGCAATGGTGGATGTGAAGGAATTAAGATGATAAGTTGAAGGTTGGTTGTGTGGTGGGAGGAGAGAGAGTGGAGGGGAGTGATGGGTTGTGATGGTATGTTACACAAAAGATGGGGAAGAAGTATAGATTTCTTATCCCATGGGATTACCTGAGGATCCAAATTAAACAATCTAAGCCATTCGATAGATTTTGATTGATTTTCACATTTCGAGCCATCCCGCAAGACCCGTTAATTTAAAGGGCAAGTTTAAGCTTATCTCGGGTAAATCATTTCATCTCTTACAACCAGTTAATTCTTATTTAATAATTTTTATTGGTGTTTATTTTGAAGATTTGTTCAATAATCAAATTAGTGGTTTAGGAGTTTTTAAGTGATGTGATAACACTTTTTGACATGTTAATGTTGTGAATTATATATGTTCTTTTGAATTTGTTATTTAGTTACTTGTTTCATTGTGTGGCAATGACCAAATATGAGAATAAGCAAATATGATAAATCTTCTTTGATTTAGCACGTTGTATGTGCCTAACTTTGAAAATTTTGAACGAAAAATTAAGTTAGTTGACTTGTCATTTCGATAAGCAACCAAAATATAATAATAAAAATTGCGTGGGAAGGTACGCATTCCGAGTGTACCTGATACTTGTCCCAAGTTCGTGATTCCGAGTGTACCTGATACTTGTCCCAAGTTCGTGAAGTGTGAGAATTGGGTTTGAGTTTTCGCAGGTATCCTGGTTGTCGATTTTGTACCCTCACAGACCATATTTGATGGCAGCTTTCCATTCAGCGTTGTTTTGCTTGCAGGTAACTCGCCCTGGACTGTTTGTGTCGCTCACGAGACCAGACAGTCTGAGCAAGTCCTCACTCCATGTGGATTAGATGCCTGCATTATGTAGTCTTTTGTATCCGTTTCAGGGCGTTCGTAGTATGTAGCCTTTTGTATCCGCCTCAAGGTGCTTGTTGTTACATCATTCCAATGATCAATAGAGTTTGTTTTTCGTAATTCTTCATTTATTTCTTAAATGATCGCAAATCACATAAGCCTTTTAAGAACTAAAACTCAATATTGACTAAGGAAATGGAAAAAACAACTTTAAAACAAACTAATTGTTGACGAAGAGAAATTGATCCTGGTCTTGAATTGAATTCGGGTTGCTCTCGCAGATCATTTAGCGGACTGTCGAGGCGTTACATAGGTCACTGAAGAGTAAACCTTGTAGAGGGGCGGATTTCCGCGCCGATGAAATGTCGGGAGTATGTGTTCCCACTGGCCATTGCCATTGCGACTTGTTGGGCGGGAGAGCTGACTGCTCTTGTACCGCTCGAAAATGGTGTCTCTTCCGTCTTTTGGCCTTGCACTGGGTCAGGCTGCTCTGCATGATGTAGCTGAATCTGGAAGCACTCTATCTGTTTCAGTGCGGTGTAGTGGTAGCCTCGTGCCGCAGGTTGGTTTCCATGCATTGTCCCTTCGGAGTGGTTAGCAGTATACTTAACACACTAATGGAGGGTGGAGACCACTACTTCCATTTGGTAAGTCACGATCTTCCCAGGATGAGGTTTATAGGATGATGGTGTGTCTACCACTATGAAATCCAGAAACAGTACCTTCTTCAGCCGCGGTTCTCTAGCTACCGTGGCTAATCTTATCTTTCCAATGGGAAAGCATTTGTCCCCGCTGAATCCAATCAGCGGGTGCTCTGATGGCACTAGGTTTTCCTCCAAGGCGAGGTTCACGAAAGCTAAACATCTTCAACCAGATGATTTCTTTTCCGATATTGAAAAAAATTCCTAATTTTAACTTGAAAATGGTTTTTAAAAAAAAGACATAATTTCATTTGAGGATAGTGACTAAAAAATAATTCAAATTTTAAATGGGCAAAAAGTCCAGAGAATTATGTAATTTTTATTCAGTAGTGGCGATCGCTAGCGCCTGTTGGCGCAAGCTGAGCTAGATGGTGGTGGCTGAATCAGATCCGGTGGTGGACATTGTGGGCGATTCGCGGTAGCAAACGGTGATGGATTTAGTGTTATTGGTGACTGAGAAACTCAAACGGAAAAATGTTGACTAAATTGGTACAAATGATGGGACATAAAGTCTAAATATCTATTACTACCATCTTAGATTGTAAAATGGCAAACCCTTTGGTGTCTACCTGCTTCAAATCTATTTTCATTCTTCTAGTTAGGAAGCATCCTTTGGGCAGTGTCAAAAAAGGTAACAATTATTGAAACAAATACATCTCTTGCAAGTGTGTAAACAAGTTTCAAAACAAACGTACAAGTATTATATCAAAGCAAATCAAATCAAATTAAATGAAAGCAAAAGTTGGTTGTGATAACACGCTCCTTCTCATGGGGTGTTTATTTCTGCCTCTTAATCTGGTTAGCGATCTGAACTATTTGAAAAAATGTACTTGATATAATTGGCGAATTTCAGATCTCTAATTAGATTAGAAAGGGAAATCAAACACCAACACACTGATTATTCTCAATTTTGCTGAAAGGTCATTAAGTAAGAAACTTCGACTGAAGATACAATATCTACTCTATAAATAAGAAGAACTGTATTAATAACAAAATATCTTTGCCACGCACATCCATGCACATAAACTATGCAAACAGTTAGATTGCCACTTCCTTCCCTATGTTTAGTTCATTAATTGACAGACTTGTTTTTGTTGGTATATTGTACTCGTCTATATTTTTGTGCTCTTTTCCACAATTCTGAAAAAAATAAAATGAGAAAAAAAATTGTGTTTTTGAATACGACTTGCTTGCATACATGGTATATAATTTTGGTATGCAAACTTGTTTGCATATCGGGTACGCCATTCCATATGAGTTCGATAGTACGTGTAATGTTTAGAAAATGTTTGCCATGGATCGAATTTTGGGAGATGACGTGTTCCTCGATATGACACCCCACTTGAAACATGTATGTTTCGAGTGGATTCAAAGGCAAGGGAGGCACACTTGGGTGAGGTGTGTTCGGCACAGGAGAATGCAATTGTGGAAAAGAAGTGAAATTTTTGTCTAGGTGCATGGTTTCCTTAATGGAAAAAACTAAATGTTCATACGATCATTGCACTACACCAAAAATGGCCATTAGCAACGGTTTTAAACCGTGGGGGTAACCCATTGGCACGGCTTAGAACCGTGGGCTGTAGAGGCGTCGCTAAATCCTCAGTAACGGCTAAAAACCGTGGCAAAATATATGTTAGGCACGGTTTTAAGCCGTGGCCAGGAATAGACACGGCTTAAAACCGTGGCAAGTCCTAGCCACGGTTATAAGCCGTTGCAAAGGTTTTAGCCACGGTTTTAAGCCGTGGCCAGTCCTAACCACGGTTATAAGCAGTGGCAAATCATGGCCACGGCTCTGAGCCGTTGCAATAGTTAGCCACGGTTTTAAGCCGTGGCAATTTTTTTTTTTTTTTTTTTTTTTGCTATCAAATGACTTTTTATTACATCTTATAAGTTTTATTTCTAGAAAATAAAAATTTAAATGTGCCAAACTTAAACGAATAGAGGCAAAGTAATGTAATTAATAAGATTATACAATTACATCAAATGTGCCAAACTTTATTTCATGCTGTGCACGTTTTGTCATTTGTCAGATTATACAATTACATCAAATAGTCAAAGAATATGCAATACATTTATTCTCATGGACTTGCCCGAAGAGAAATTTAGATCATTCACACCATTATGGGAAATTTAGATCATTTACAACCTCTCATGGATGCTTACACCCCTGTTCCTTCTACATGGAATTGATGGTCTTTTAATCCATCCAGCACCACCATTATGGGAGCAAAGATAAGACCATAATGGATGATGGAGTAGTTACCCTTGTATCACTAAATGTACTTGGATGCTGGATAGTCCTTGCAGCAGGAAGTCGCGCCTTGATGAAATCCAAAATCGAATCAACTTCGCCAGGTAGCACATCATGGGTGAACTCATTTACTGCACTCTGAACCAACTGCTCTAAGTGAGAAGATAAATCTGAAGAAGAGGACATAGTTCTTGAATAAGGATCCGACGATTCATTTCTAGTAATTAAAAGACGCTGCGTGTCCGACGATTGGGCTTGTTCCCATAACAGAGGGCCTCTCTCCACAAAACTTGCAAGTCGAGATTTCTTGTTCCAAAACCAATTACAATGTATTAGCATTGAAAACACAAATGCATCTTTCATAATCTAAAATATTGCACTAAGAATTTAACCTATAAACATAGGCACCAATCAAAGACTTGGAGAGCATTAATACAAAACAGTTCTCACCTGGAGAAAAACTAGAAGTGAGATGGGATGTTTAGAATCTGGATCATGGCAAAAAGAACAAACTGGCACTGAGACCTCTTCAACATGCTTAGCACTAGCCAAGTCTTGCTCCAGAGTTGAAGTCTCCACCTCATTTGACGAGGATTCAAGGCTTTCTATGAACTTGGATTGTGCAGCTCGCATTTTCTCCTGCATGCAAAACTGACTAAGCTTGGGATATAGAAAGTCAATCAAGTAGTGCATGCACTCAAACACACAAGATACAAAAGACAGATTAATATTCAGTAGACCATCCATATGCACCATGCACTAACAAGAGGTTTGTTAATTAGTAAATTTCATTAGAGGATTATGGAATCTCAACAAAATCTAAGCTCTTAACTACTTGAAGTAAATTAAAACCATAAAAAGAAAATTAAAACCTAACAACACCTATCAGAGCAGAACTTGCTTCAGTACATAATGAAAATAGAAAACAGAGTAGCATATCTGAAGCTGATCATTATTAGCAAGGTCAGGAGGAAGAGACTTCACCAATTGACTATGAGTAGCATCTCCAATTGCTAGCTTATAGACCAATTCTCTTCGCACACTTTCAGCAGTTGAAAGCCCACAAAAACGCCATTCTTTGACTATTTGTATGATGAGAGTGAGCATCTCCTGCACTAGAAGTGGTTCATACCTGGAATGCAAAATCAGTTCCTATATGTTAAAAATAAACTTTAAGTGTAAGTGTAACAAGTGAAACGATCATAAATCTATTCTACATAAGATGAAAAACACACAACTCCCTTTACAAATCATAATTGGAAAGAGCAGAATACCAAATAGAAAAGTCGGTTTCAGGAAGAAAATCTTGCGGATCACATAGTGCCCAAGCAGTCAGCTCCCAGCAACCCGGACAGCACCAATGCAAGCTCTGTTTCGCAGCAGCGTGCAAAAAAACCCGCAAGCCTCCCAGCAGACCTCAACCACAGCTCAAAACTGGTGTGCTAACCGCGCACGCTAAAACCCGCTGCGGCCAGAAACAGCACGTACGACAGACACGCTGAATCGCACTCTGTCTGGATCAACATCGCACTTTGTCTGCAAGGCTTTGATTCAAGGTGCTGAGAGAAATGTCAGACTGCCAGTTTCTATGTTTAATAATGCATCTCAACTGTGGGGGCGTACTGTCTCAAAAGTAAATAAGACCGTTCTGTTTATCAAATATATCTTACATTACTTGGAGAAAATATATTCTAATTTGTGCTTCTACAAAAATAAAGAGAATTCTACAACCAATGCTAAGGCTGGCATTGATCTATCATCACAGGAAACAAGAAATAAAGGATGTGCCCATCTGAAGTTATAGTAAAGTAAGACGCATATAGATTCCTCGTTCCAAAATGAAACTATCTTAAATACCTGATTATTGAGTTCAGAATGCTCATCAGAGGATTTCATGCTTCAAAATGAATAATAAAATCATGAACTAACCCTTAACTAATGCTGCTCATCAACTGCCAAAGCATCTAATGGCTAATAGTGTATAGCATTACTCACCTGACAGTGTTTCCCATGCAGTATCAGTTAACTTGAAGTGTGGGAAAAAAAGCAAAGAAACACTAATGAATTTAAATATACATAATATACAAATTATGTAAACAACACTACTTTTTGTAGATGGATACAAGAAAACCAGGTACATAAATTTCTGTAAACAAATACTTTTGGGGTATCTCTAATGTATCGAGCTTTAAAAGAAGGTAGAACATCCATGTTGATAAATGCATGTGCTTTATTGTAGGACACCTCGATATTATGTGGACATAAACACAAGATACAAAGATATGACACGAAATCCTAAAAAATCTAGGACACAGATACAGGCCCGGATATACTAAAAGATTATCTAGAAGGCATAACAACGTATGCAATCTAAATTTCTTAAAAAATAGAATCAAGATATGGGCATATTGCTCTCATAAGGCCTAGTTTATGGCATTTTTAGTTGAAGAACAAAGAAAAAGTTAAAAGGAACAGAGTTTTTAGCACGTCTATGCAAAGTACATGATGTAAGGGTGACATATTTTTACCGTTAGATATGCTGCTTCCCTCTCTGTTGTTGTGCTGCCAACAGTAAAGAGGTTGCATTATGTTGACAAGGTTAAAACATGCCTTTGATGTAATTATATGGAAGAAGTTATTCACCAAGCCAAATAATTTCAGGAATAATAGCATACTTGAGGATAACAGAAGCAGGTCCAAAACTCTGGTGCAATCTCTCACAATCATGCAGGTCAAAGACTCTGCTCCTAGACACAACAATATTTAGTTCAAACACACTGAAGAACCCATAAAGTAACATCTAATGCTTGAATTCAAATTATGAGGATATGAATATATGAAGCATCTCCATGCCTTGCTTATAACAAATCTGCAACATATACAAGTGCATATTATAAACAAAGCAAAGCATAATGATATGAACCGTGAGGCATATTGATTTATATTCTTTAAATGGTAAAGCAAACAGGGTTTTGAAAAATTGTTATTTAAACAGCAAATAAAAAGGGTCATTCCACCAAAGAATTAAACAAAGGAAACAAAAATACCTTATCAGGATTCTTTTTGGTGAGCACTGCTCCAACAACCTTTGGGGATTTACTGCGCTCCCAAATGAACTTCTTCATCAACAAGAGCTAGCACAGGATGGTGATCATCTGTATCAGGTGAAGTATTATTACATGACTGATCATCAGATTTTCTTTGCAGGACACAGATGTCTAAAGCAGTAGCATGTCAGCTAAAGGTTAACCACATGAGGTAGAAATCATGAGCACTTACAGCCAAGGGTCATCTCCAACAAACATCATATCATCTTCATTATCAGTATACACCACCTGCCAGTTTTTGTTGTTAGCCATCAACTCGCCATTGAAGTCGAACATCTTGTCTAATTCAGCAAGAGCAACCCTTGGTAAGGTCCACAGACCTGCCAAGAGCAACCCTTGTTTGTGAAACTGAATTAAACAACTTTAGTACAAAGACTTCATACATTGAGACTAGTAATATAAAAATTGAATTCATCAAAACAAACCTTGGTGCAATTTCTGGTTGAACTGCCCTGGGTTTTGCCCTGAACATCTCTTGAACGCTGTTGACAAGCTTGTAAAGGCCTCTCAGGATATTCTTACTATATTACAGTCGTAACTGTCTCAACATGAATATATCTTGGACAAACAAATCAAAGCCCAAAAAGAACAACAAAAACTGCGCTCAAACACAACCAAAGTTCAATGTGGGTACATAAGATCTTCCCTTAAAAGATCATCCCAGAACCCAAACCAAGTACCTCAGAATCACAAACATAAATGAAGTATTAAAAAGTGAAGAATCAACAAAAGGACACCGAGTTCAGTTCAGGGGATCAAATAACCACACAGGGAGGCAGTACTAAGTAAGAAAGAAGAACCCTAAAATCGGAGCTGAGAGTGAGTCAGAGCTCTGAAATAGAGAAAGCAGAAACTAAGAAAGTTAAAAGAGAAAGATACCCATTAGAGATTCTTTGCTACTTTTGGGTACTCTGCCTTCTGTTCTGTTCAAGCTTTACAACACCCCCCAGCTTCATTGCTGCACTTCTTCCACACTGAAATGAATATAAGGTGGTGTTAGATGCTTGACGGGTTCTATTGCAAGAATCAAAACAAAGTAATCATCAGTTTGGGAACTAATAATACGAACCGGAAATAATACATTAAAAAGAAGAAGAACCTGTTATAAGTAAGGGTGAGCCGATCAAGCATTTCTCCAGCATTTCTGCTGGAGCTATCCATGGCAGACATCCTTGCCCCCTGCTCACTACATGCGCTCTCTAGGACAGCATTGAACATAACCTGCATCCAATCTCACAAATCAATGAATATGTTTATGAAATATCTAAGAACTTCAATACTTCATATTGCTGCATCAAAGGTAAAGTTGATAGCCATTTTGAACTTCTTTAGCAGGTATGTTCCACAATCAGGGTTGATGGTCACCCTCGGACTTGAATAAGATAAACAAAAGAAAATGGTCATACATGAAATTCTTGCACATGCTTGTTTCTTCAAAGCCAAAGATAAGGAGATAAGTAGTAAACAATGAAAGGAAATAAAATCAAAGCCTTAGCTTTAACAAGGTAAAAACTTACACAAGAAAATTGAAACTCAGCTAAGTTCTGAAGAATCTCTGCTTTTGTCTCACCGCCCTCTATCTCATATGAATCCAACTCACCAAGATTCCCAACTCTAAGCCTTGAACTTCCACAATCTAAGAACACCCCCCATATCTCAAACAAAGATTAAATAGGCCCTGAGCATAAACATTCAGATTAAATAGGCCCTGACACTTATATAATTCCAAAACCTCAAGACATAGACAATTATCCAGGACAATTCGGATGGTTTTCTCATTGATTAAAGCATTTGTAAGAACAAGAGTCTTAAGGGATCCTAGACCAGTGAAAGTACTAGAAAATATTAACGTAGAACCTGATAATTTCAACGTCACTATTGATAAACAACCCAACAAATAATCAGATGGGAATTGAAAATATCCATGACTCTGAGAAATCCAGATCCTCCTGAGTAAAAAGAACCATCAGAAGCCGGTTATTAGAAATGCTATCAACAACTGAAATTCAACCAAAGACCTACTTAATTTACTCAAAGCCTTCAATATGCAACAAATTCCAATTGCAAAGATTACAAGACTGCAATTTCTTTTTTGAGCAATTTTTCATACAACCACTGATACTTACATTATGCTTACTAGTTTTTGGTTTACATAATTATGAAAAGAAAAGGAATAAGTCAAGAGCTTGGTTAACACACACGTGGCCTTGATGTATTGATTTGTGTACATCTAGTACCTGGTAATATCATACACTAACAAAGCACCGGCTGCTCCTCTGTTGTATGACCTTGTAATTGATCTGAAGGATTCTTGACCAGCCTGATAGTGCAAAGGTACTTCAGACATTAAAAAAACAAAATGGTAAAAAATGGCAATGGCAAACAAATGGACTCTCTGACAATAATGCAAGGTAACTCACAGCAGAGTTAACTGCTATCCTCAACATGTATATTACTTAGGTACTTGAAAATCTGGCAGAAAAATGGAGGTAGCAAGGGTTCCATAGAGTTCCTAAGGTTCCTCAAATAAGATTTTCGCGAAGTTGGCTATGTAAACATTAAAAAACACTTGAAAATACTTTTAGCAGTGAGGTATCTGACCCAATGTTCGAACAACTTCCCATCATTTACTTCTCTTACTGACACACAAGCCGACATCTTTGTTACTTACTCCTTCCTATTCGCATATGGGTCAATTGAGCTTATACTGGATTTTGTACACTACAACACAATTGGCTATTAATAGCATTTGACTATAGCGTTTTTAGTAATTGTGCTATGATAAGAGCAGTTTTAATGCCATTGCATTATTAAAACACTATGGAATAACTAGCGGGAGATTGAAAAATTGACACCGCTATAATTTTGCTCAAAATTTTTGAAAAACCGCTCCTCTCTTTTCACCAAAAGCAAAAACAGAACACAGCGCTCCCTCTCACTCCCTCCCTCATTCCTTCCCTCTCGCTCATGTTGTTGCCCTCTCTCCCATTCTGTCTATCCATCTCTCTGTCTTCTTCTCTACTCTCTCCATTTTGTCTAGCTTTTCCTTTCTATTTATCTGCTTCTTCCATTTCTCAATTGAGCTCAGAACAGTTCCCTTTGAACAACTCAAATTGGCTTAGAACAGTTGGGTTTGTCCGAATAACTGCGACTAACACAACACAGACAACAATGGGTAGCTCATAATCCACACTTTCATCAACCTCGTCTTCTTCTTCTTCTTCTTCTTCCTCTTCCTCTTCAAAGGTTTCGCCTTTCTTCTTCTTCTTGTGTGTATCAAATTTTCATTTGTGTTTCTTCTTCGTGTTCACCAAATCTCTACGTTTCCTCTAACTCTATTTGTCTGTGTTTCTGCTGATCAAAGCCTGGAGACGAGATTACAACCATCTCCGAGAGAGTTGAAGGAGTTGATCCACTCTTACCGCGCCTTAAATCACTCAAAATTGTAAGGGTTTTTATTTATTTATTTTTAAAATTTTCCAATTTTTAGTTTATTTGAATTTTGGTCATTTTTTGTGAATATTCAGATTAGGGTTTTGATTTGGGTATTTAAATTGGTGTTAGGCAACGCCGATACTGACTTCGCTGCCGAAGGAGAGCAGCTTGACTGATATTCTTGTCAAGAAACAACCCTCTTCCTCTTCAGCTCCAAGTGAATTTTTTTGGGTTTTAAGATATTGATTTTGATGAATGAAATCTAAGGTTCTAATTGGATTCTTGAAACTACTCAATGTGGATTGCTTATTTATGCCACAAAATATTTGAGTTAAAAAAAAAAAGAAAAAGATTGTGTTGGTTGTTACTACAAAGACCCTAATTGATGTAAACACTTAGATTTTCTATGGAATTTAAAATTTTCCCCATAAACAAAACACTTGGAGTTTTATGTCTTCAAAAATTTACAGTTTAAGCAAATAAAATAAATCCATATAGCAAGCAGACCTCTCGATTGCGTTCTATCCTACCATTTTGGGTGAGGGATCTGCAACACTAATCTAATGACATGGTACTGGGAGAGGTTAAAGAGTAAGTCTTACATGAAGAGGAAGTTTTCATTTATACATCTCATTTGTATTCTTTGTTATCTGTCTCTCCATAATAGTTTGGGTATTCTCTCCTTCCATAATAATTTGGGTATTCTTATACTTTGTCTCTCCATCGCTTTCCTTATCAGTGTACACACCATGTTCATGCAAAGTTGCAGCAAAGTTCAATAGCATGTTTGAGGCTTTATTTGGTTGGAGAAAAGCCTCCAGATGGTAAGCTTGTGTTATGTTCTATGTTTGGATGAAATCGAGTTGTTTTCTTGTATTGGGTTTCATTGATTTTCTCTATTTTTGTGTGTGGGTGTTGCAGTGAGAGATTGATCAAGTATGTACAGTGTCGTTTGAAGCTGCTGAGGAACAAGAGAGAATCCATCATAAGGCAGTTGGGAGATGATATTGCTCAGCTGATCAGAGATGGGCATGCAAAGAGTGCGTTTTCGAGGGTGGGTTTGCTTCAAAACTTCTAACTTATGTGTTGGTTTATTGATTTTGATTTGTGATTGTGGTTTTTTGTTGTATGGGTTTTGTTTGTTTTGTATTTGGATGAAGTAAGTGTGAATTGATCGAAATTGAAATTGGGTATGAGAAGAATCAAAAGTTGAATGATCTGTGTAATATATTGATAGTTTTGGATCAAGGGGTTGCTAGTTTATAAGCAAAATGATCAGTTTGTGTCTTTGTTTCGAATGAGTGCGTTGTACTAATTTGGAGCATTGACTGGATCAGTTTGAGTCTTTTATGTCGTAAACTAAGAAATTTTTCAGTGGTTGACAAGGAGTTAATCCACTGAATGTCGTACTGATTCTGGTAAAATTGCGGAAATCTTGTGATGTTAAGACATTTTAAAATTGTTCAGAGGAGTATGTCACATCATCTATCAGCGTTGCTGTGTGTTTGCTAATTTTATGGCTCTAATACTTATTGAATATCATTGATCAATTGGACTGTTTTTTTCCCTCATTTGTGTTTGTGAAGTTATTGACAGTGTCTTTGTTTTTATTCATCTCGTAGGTAGTTAGGTTATGCCGAGAACATGGATTATATGGTGCTCTGGTTTATCTTTTCAATAGAGTTTTAGATGATTTCAAGGCACCTTTGGAGAAACTTTTACTGGTTGTAAGAAGTAGTCAAAGAGAAGATGTTGCTGTAATTGGGTATGTATCTAGACATCTTTGTTTCTTAAGCACCATTCTTGTGATTTTCTGATGTAAACACTGAAGATGAGCACCAAGAAGAGAAACACATGTCAACTCCTTCAATCAGGGTTTGAACTCAAAATACTTAAACAAGCTCTCAATATTTTATCAGAAGGAAAAAAAAAAATGTTTATTTCTCTTACTCTTAGGCCTGAGTTAATAGTTATAATTGCATCATTACTTTGGAAAGGAAAAGATCTAATCTGAGAAAGAATAAGTTGCAGGCTAAGCAAACTAAGGCATCGTTATTTATATTTTGTTTGATATGTAATGTTCAGATTATCTGGTCCTTATGCTGCCTTCTCCTCATTGCAACTATTGATGGTTTTCAAGGATATTTTGATTTAAAAATTTATTAATAATAATTTGTCTTGCAAAAGCACCAAAAACTCCAAACAATACCACACGTGGAGGGGTTTGACCAACAATCACACCCAAATTTGCAGCAGTGTTTTCTGGCACCTTTGAGATGAGGTCCTGATACACAAACCAATGTTGGAGGACATCCTTGGTGTGATAACCAAATTCCTAGCAATTCATCTTTGTAGCATCCAAATATATTTTCGATGTTCTTATGTTAATAAAAGACATGGGAGTTTATAAAACAAACCTAATACATATATTTTAATTTGGTTGAGGGGACATTTTGGAACAAAGGGGTTTTGGTTTGTAGTTGACTGGGAATAGGAGTTTTTGGATTGGTTGTGAGCATATGCCAGATGTATCCTTTTCCACTTTCAATAATCAATATTTTATTTCACAAATTGATGATTTGGACTGTTAATGCTAAGAAATACTTGGAGCCCCATACTAGTCTTGTACTTGATGCTCATAAAATAGAACTAGAAGTTCATGCTTCAGGCTTTGCAAACGACTTCTCTGCAAGCTTTAATTACAGTTATGACCCAACAGCAGAATATATACAGTTTGTTGATAACTCTGTGTTTTCAGTTGATGGAGTGCTTACGGATTTCTCTACCACTGCATTAGAGGCAATTGGTGAGATTCTATTACTGATTCTATACCACTGAAGTAACTAGAAACCGATGAACATGCTACTCATTAAACACTCTTCATTTCTGTCCCACAGCTTGCTTAGCAAACCGCAAAAATGCTACGGTTACCAAGTGTGAGTTATCAACTTTAGCTACTTCATGAAGAAAGGAAACAAAAGTGGTGCGGTTGCCACGTCAGATTGATTGGAAAACAAAATCAGTAAGATGTCATCTTGAATACATTACTTTAATAGCATTCCACTATGAAGAAAAGGAATAAAATTGATGCACAATATTCCGTAATAGCTTAAGAAGGAGAACTGTAATTAGGAATTACTATTTCTAAAAGTGTTAATACAATTTCTAACGCCATCTGTGCTCTGTCAATCTCTCCAGCTTTGTTCAAATTCTTTGCCTTTATATTATTTAAATTTCCTAATGATCTACCTTATTGCATATATTGCATATATTTCTGGATTTATTTATTGTATTTATTTGATTCTTTGTTTTTGGTCAGTTGTTTACTAATGTTATGTTTTTTGCTTAGATGGTGTGCCTAAAGAAGGAATAAGACCACATGATGTACTTGTTAGGATTGCCCAATTACTTTTGATCAGAGACAAGGTATAGTCACTAATGCAATAATTTCTAAATCACATTCTTTTACACTTCAGGTAATGGTAGTCTAGACTGGTATATTATTTGATATTGTCTTGTAATTCCATCTTCAAACCTGACTTGATTGAACTAGCATATTTACACCAGTTTTGGGAATGTTTTAGGTGAAGAAATTTCGGTCAGAAAAGCCAGGAACTGCCCTCTTCACCGAAGATGTTGTAGTGCGGCTTAGTTTGTTTATTTATTATTGCAGGAAGGTGAAACCTTGCCTTCTCCGAAGAGCACGACAGCTGTTAGTGGTCAGCTTTCCATTGATAAAACTACTGTTAAACAGGAAACACAAGTTCTAGAGAAACCTTTGAAAGTGGAACCTTGTGATTGTGGAAGCTGTGATGAGAGTGCCTTTGTGTCTGGTATTTGTTTTCAAGGGCAGAAGCAAAATTGTAGCTTGGAGGAATTACAGCATAGTGGGAACAATGTGAGTTTAGAACCAAATTCAATGATTACTAGTTCAGCTTGCTCGGAGAAGGCTGGCTGCCCTGAGGCAGTGGTTGGCGCATCAAAATATTGGAAGGCAGCTCCGAAGTTGAATGATGGGGAGGGCGATATGAGCCATCCCCTCCGGCAGGACATGCTGCTATAGCTAGTTTTGGTGCCTCAACAACTGCGAAGATCAGTGTGGATGCGTCACTGGCTGGAGCAATAATAGGGAAAGGTGGTGTGAACTCGAAGCAGATATGTCGTGTAACAGGTGCTAAGCTTTCAGTTAGAGAGCACGAATCAGATCCTAACCTGAAGAACATTGAGCTCGAAGGCACCTTTGATCAGATCAAGCAAGCAAGCGGAATGGTTCGGGAGCTAATTGTGAATATTGGTGCAGCCGCTGGGAATGCAAAGAGTCATGCGGCTCCAGCCCCAGTGCATTCAGCAAATAACTTCAAGAAAAAGATGTGCGAGAAGTTTGCCAAGGCCCACTACAACACAAGTACATATTAATAGCATTTAACCATAGTGTAAATCTTGTAAAATTTCGCTGGAACTTGTAAAATCTTGTACAATTTCTCTTGAACTTGTAAAATCTTGTACAATTTCTCTTGAACTTGTTCAAATTGTTTAGCTTCTATGGTTAAAGAAATTAGTGTTATAATAGCGTTTATGAAGTTTCAAATTGATAGCAAATGAAATTAAAAAAAAAAAAAAAAAAAAAAAAAAAAAAAAAAAAAAATTTGCTGTGTATACCTACCATAGCGTTTTTGAAACGCTATGGTAGACTCTATCATAGCGTTTCAGAAATGCTATGGTAGAGTCTACCATAGCGTTTTTAAAACGCTATAACAGGCTAACTTTCTATAGCGGTTTTAAACCGCTATAATAGACCCTGGGTCTATTATAGCGCCGGCAAACATAGCGTTTACTAAAACGCTATGGTATCCTACCATAGCGTTTTTGAACCGCTATTAAAGGGCTTTTTTTTTGTAGTGGTACTAGAAGAGAGCCTCTCAGCTAGAGACCACATTTTAAACTGAGTATTCTTTTAATAGAAACAATATCAAGTGAAAAATGTGCCTAGAGTTTTGAGCATCTTGGAAAAACACATGCATTCAGAAAATTCAGACCTCTATTAGATTAAAGGGGCAAAATACAAAAACCCATTGGTAACAAATAATTCCCAAAGTAAAATTTGTCATACGTTTGTTCACAACAGTGAGAAAAGGTAAATAACCTCAACTAAACTAGATTGACGGCACCATTTCTTACAGAATAAACAAAACATTTCTTGGGAGAACATCTGAACATAAAACAAATTAAGCCTTGGGTAAAAAACAATGATAATGTGCATTAGAGTGGTGACTCAAGTGAAAAATTAAACTAGAACAAAAAATAACCAAAAATATATTAAAAAAAAAAAGAACTAATTCCAAACACAACAAATCTTACCTTTCCATGATTCTTCCTAAGATCTAAAAACTCACAGATATCTGCATGCCATGGCTCCAAATACACAGCAAATTCACCTAAACATATCATGAACAAAACAAGAGCTAATAAGGAAAACATTGCAAACAAACTGAATTTTACTACATATCAAAAGCAAAGAAAAGCACCACATTACCTTTCATCTTGCCTCCCCCTTGATCAACATAACGAGCAGTGTCATTGAAGACACGTAGCATTGGTACAATACCATTAGATGTTCCATTGGAACCACAAATTTTTTTATTTTTTAAATGAGTAGGGATTTGAATAACCTTGTTTGAAGTCATTCACAATTTCCCCATTTATTAGTGAAAATGGACCAAACATTCATCATAAACCTAAATGTAACAGAACAATTGAGATTGCAAATGGGTATTACCTCTGGTCGAGATCGAGTTCAAAACTCAGCACGAGGTTGAACCACAGCTCGAGGTCGACGTCGCAAGTCAGCACGATGCTAGAGTTTTCGATCGATTTTTCTTATTTCTGATTTCTCTGCAATCAACAACAAAACAAAATCAGTGATTTCGATTCTCCCCTCGAGCTTTTGAGCCAAAAACATATATGCGATTTTCTTTCAAACCATTTCTCACCGCAAGGTCGAGGTCGATGGCTAGAGATTTCTCTGATTTCTGATTTCACCGCAATCAACACAAAAACAGATCTGTGATTTCGATTCTCCCCTCGAGCTTTTTCAGCCAAAATGATTTTCTTACAAAACCCTAAACCTCTTAAATGAAAATGGAAATGAGCCAAAATGGAGGCGGGAGCGCCAAATTTTTCGCCAGACTGCAAAATTTCTTTCGCCCGCGTGAAATCCACTCGAGTTCTTCAACGGTTTTGATGTTTTTAAGCAACGGTTTTAGAATGTTGGAAAATATAGCTATGGTAAAAAACCGTGGCTATATGGGCCAACGGTCTAAAACCGTGGCTACAATGGCCAACGGTCTAAAACCGTGGGCCTTTTCCACGGTTTTTATTTTTTAGCCACGGTTTTAGACCGTTGGCCCATATAGCCACGATTTTTAGCCGTGGCAAATAAACCAACGGCTTAGAGCCGTGGCCACCTTCCCGTAACTAAACAAGCCTTTTGGTGTAGTGTTGAATGAGAACTACATGTCTTCCTTAAGGCAAAATGTATTTTGTTGATATTTAAATAATGATGTATTTTGACTAAGATTTGTATTTGATTAAAACAAATTGTATTTCTAAAGACCGATGCATTAGGAATTTTATTCATTTGTTTCTAACCATTCATTGTAGGATGTTAACTCTACTAAACTTTCTGCAAGTTTGACTTACCATGTTGTGAACGATGGATAAGTAAATGTTTATTTGAAGATGGTAAACTTATTAGTATAACATGTTCGCCTCATGGAGGAACTACCAGTCTGTTATGTGTTATTTATTATGTGTGAACTTTTCATATTAAAGCGTCTAACTTATCTTATTTATAATAGATGGAGATTTCTCATACCAGCTACCTCGCTAACTCAAGTAAGTTTATGCTTCTTGGGTACGTTCTTATTGGAACGTAACCATTTAGGTTTTCACAAGTTATAAAGTTTTTGGGACGGCATCGTTGGCGGTTTAGTTGTGAGGCGAAAGTCGCCAAAGAGTTACCTGGTTAGAATTTTTGTCTATGTTAAAATTGTTTATATAAATGTTTTTGTTGTTAGAATTTCACGTCCCGAATTTTGGGGAAACAGATAATCCAAATCCTACGTGGATATAAGGATTTTCGTTTTCTCGAAAATCGGGGTGTAACAGTTTGGTATCAAAGCATTTGGTTGACCTAGGCTGGGGTAAAGTCTAGGTGATCCTTAGAATGTGGATATGAGTGAGCAAAAGTGTAAATGTCTGGAGATAAAGTGACTTAGGTGAACCTTGAACCTTTAGTATTGTCATTTTTCTTCGTGAATCTCGTGATGAGATTCCTTTGACTTGCGTGTGCGAGGAGTAATCAGATCTGGTTTTAATGTCAATAATGGGGAACATTATTCCGTTTAGTTTCCCTTGTAGTGGTTTATTATCAAGAGTGTTTAGTAAGGCCCTTTCAGCGAATCTCGGGATGAGATTCCTTTTGAGTTGTATATATTGTAGCACCCCATAATTTTTTTTTTATACTTACTGAATATTTATAATGTATATTTTGTGTAATTTCCTTCATGAAGTTATTGACATATACATGAGCTACTTGTTTGTCCATGTGATGTGTGGTTGTTTCTTAAGGAGGGTTAGCAGAAAATCTATTCTAGAATGGTTTATTTTTTGGACTCTAGTGTTGTTTCATTCGGTAAGTCGTTGGCTTATTGTAGAATTAATTACTTAGTTACCCCCTCTATCGAATCTCGGGACGAGATTGTTATGAGGTGTATATATTGTAATACCCGTGTTTTTTCATTGTCCTTAATAAATATTTTTGTACATAAAGTGTTTCAAAATTATTTTTTTGGTATTCTTATTAAAATATTACGGATATACGCATGTAGCAGCGTCGTATCTATGCATGTTTGGTGTGTGACCTTGTACGATGTGGAATTTTCTTTGAGCATAAGAATTGAATAATTTCTCATCTGAACATGTATTTTTTTAAATATCATTTCATTTGCCAAGTTGTTTTTTTTTTTCAAAATTCTCATGGCTCCCTTACCTTTCGAATCTCGGGACGAGATTTTTTGATGTTTGTATATTGTAATACTCACCTAATTATAAAAAAAAAATACCATTTATTTACTAATTTGGAATGTATTGTCAAACCTTGTTTTATTTACAATGGTTAAAGAGATTAAAAAATGTGGGTGTGCTTAGCAATTATTAGTGAAATCCAAGTATGTGCTCTGTTCGATTACAATATGGTTTTGGGCTATTTATTCTTCTTTTGAGTTTGGGCTCATTTTGTTTTGTCTCGGGCCTGGGCTTTCATTAACATAGTGATTAGGGGTTTAGTTTATAAGTTGTGTTTTTCACACACAGATGTAGCCATAGGGAGAAAAGAGGGACAAATATAAAAGAAAAGAAGGGAAGAATAGAGAAGTAAACAATGATGAAATAGGTGCTGGCAGCAATGTGAATAGCGTGGGGCAGATCACAAGCGAGAGTGAGAATCGCCGGTTCTGGTTGAATATGATCCTATAGATGGACGAGTGCAGATCCAAAGACGAGTATATTCATTCCCCCGCCATCAATGCTGAGATATTCAGGTTATTTTGTTTTCGAAATGCAAGATCCATTTTTGTTCTAGCTTTGAGAAGATCTCCAGAGTTTTTGCAATTACAGTTTCCCTTTCCATTGAGTTCTTTTTGCTGTCAATTATGAAGAGAAGCATGGACATGTGTAATTGGTTTGAAGAGTGTAAGGTGGGTTTGTGTTTGAGCAAAGAGAGAAGAAATAAAGAAATATTAGTGAGTAGAAAAGAAATGGAGAACGGGGAAAATCAGAGAAAAAAGATAAATTAACTTCTCTGCTGATCAAGCACATGGAAATAAAATCTGAAAAAAATAAAAATAAATAAGAAGAAGATGAAAGGAACAGACTGAGAGGGGTTTTGTTCTCTTATTAAAAGAAGGGGAGAAAGAGAAAAGATAAGAGAGAGAGAAAAAAAAATGTGAAAATAAAGTATAGAAAAAAAGGAAAGAGTTAGACAGATGAAGGTGTGCTCAAGGACGTGTACGTGTTTGAACATGTGTGTTCGATTTTAGGTTGAATTTTGATAATTTTATTCCAGTTTGGGATGTGGGATTTGAGTGCATGTGTGCACATTCGGTGTGCTCGACGTTTTACAAATTTTTCATTGGCTTTATGAAACCTTGATTCATCACTTCCAAATTTGTGAGTATTTCACACTCTTTACATTATCTTTTATCTTGCTCTTAGGCGAATTCAGGGGCAAAACTGAAAAAAATTTCAGTTTTTTTTTTCCTTCAATCTTAACCGTTCCAAGCTCTTGGGAGATCTTCTCCACCGTTGATCAGCACCAACCCTACAGCCGCCGCCGCCATACCTAGGTCGACCGGCCGCCTCCTGCGTCGCCGACGTCCTTCTGGCCGACGAGTGGCTGGACGGTTTGGTTTCCTGGAGGTTTTGGATTCCTGGGACTGCTTCCTGGACGTTTTGGTTTCCTGGACGTTTGGGCTTCCTGGGACTGCTCGATTTGGTTGGTTTGATTCCTGGACAAGTTTGTTGATCCCTGGACTGTTTGACTCCTGGACGATCTGTTTTCTGGAAGAGTTGCTGATTCCTTGGACGTTTTGTTCAATCGATTAGTTTCGCTCCTAGACGTATCATCCTGGACAAGTTGTTGATCCCCGGACAGTTTGACTCCTGGACGATTTCTGATTCCTTGGACGTTTGAAATAGAAGTGAGGACCGTTCCAGGATCTGGGGAGGATAGATAACACAAAACCTCCAGCCGGTCGTTGGCAAGCAAAGGAGCTGGTTGTTTTGGCTTACTCTGCTGTCATCCAGGGAGTCTTGTAGGCGCTGGTAGGTGTCTCCATGGAGGCGACACTGCCAGCCAAGGGAATTGTCCCTGCAGCTGGCAAGGAGGATGATGGTTCTTCTCGGCGCACGTTTGCACAAGTTCTTGGGAAAGCGATGAAATTAAGACGCACTTGACGATAAGCCGACGGATTCCACGACCTTTAGAAAAGACGGAAATCCGGCTTTGAGGCTATCCGATTCAGATGTCGCAAGAGGTGAGTCCCATGTCTCTAATCATATTGTTGTTATGAAATTCTCAAGCTTCAGGCCATCGTTAGATTCAATAAGAGATTTTATTCATCGATCTTGGGGGATATCAGGAGAGTTCATAATGGGTCTCATTGATCCTAGACATGTGATGGTTTATTTACAATCTTAGGATGAAGTCAAGAAAGTGTTATCAAAAGACTCATTTACGATTCGGGGAGTTAGATATAAAATGTTTCGTTGGCATCCAGGTTTTAGCCTACGGGCGGATCCGGAGTTGGCACCATTATGGGTAGCACTCCCTAATCTTCCTTTCGCCTTTTTTCTCCCGGCAATCATGAAGGCGATTGGAGATTCCTTCGGTAACTTTCTTCGGATAGATGATGGCACAAGATACTTTGCCCGCCCAAAGGTCGCACGAATGTGTGTTGAGATGGAAGTCTCTAAACCTCTCCCACACAAGATTTGGCTTGAGAGCCCTAAATATGGAGGGTATTGGCAAAAACTGGAATATCCAGGCTTCAAATATTGTGACCATTGCTCCCTGATTGGGCATGAGAAGGATTACTGTAGAAAATTGGTTGGAAAGAAGCGGGAGCCACCTACATCTGCTGGAGAACCCTATAAAGATTTTAAATCCCTCGACAAGGCCAAGCTAAGACAAACTCCGGGGGAAGAGAAGCAACACCAACATGTGCCAACGCAAATGTATGTTCCTGTGGCCAAAAAAGCGATGAAAACTAATGGCAATATAGGAACTAGCGGAGCTAAAAACTCTCAAGGAGTCGAGATTACTAGTGATATTGCCAAAGAAACCAAGGAGAGAACAAAGGAACCCGTATTTGACAATGTGATTTCATCAAACCAATACGGAGTCCTTGCGGAAGAAGCTTCGGACGACATTGGGGAGGGTGATGATGTGGAAAAAATAAACTCCAAACATGAGTGCCAGATTGAGGGCCATCATACCAAAGTCAATAACTCTACAATTGAAAACACACAAGATGTTTTAAGAGATGCCGGCTACACAATGAGCGAAATCAAAATGACTATGTTGAAGCAAAATTGTGATGATTTTGACGGTAACCAACATTGTGATGCAGTGAAATTGGCTCAAGGATCTGCGACTGAAGCCCCGCTGTGGATCGTTCCTTTTGTGGGGGATAGCTGCTCAAACAACACTCAAGAAGGCAGTAAATCAGAATGTGCAATTAACAGTTTTATTCCAGCTGAAACAGAGGAGCAGCAGGTGCAAACGCTTGCTGAAACAGAGCAGCATCAGGCGAGACAGGGGACAGCTCTTGCTGCTCCAAGGGTGCTACAGACAACAGGAAACATCCAGCGAACGGGGGCTGATTTGACCCCATCCGAATCCGGGCTTAAGTTAGCACATGGTACGCTAGTTTCAAAGGCACAAAAGCTGAAAAAGTGCACAATTCCGATGACGAAACAGAGCGCGTTAGAACAGATTGATTAGCTGGTGGGCGATCCAGAAACTGGGCTGCTGCATGATCAGGCGAAAGATGCAATTGCGTCAAAGATTCAAGAACAGGGAGAGGGCCACAGGTCAGACCATGACGCGGTGTCGGACAATGATTCCGACGCTAACATGTATTCGAACAATATAATTGATCCAGGGTACCTGTCGGGTGGTGTCAAGAAGAAAGGCAAAAAGAAAAGCTCTAAACCCGGACCGGTGGTGGAGTCTCGGAGGATGACGAGAAATATGTCTACTCCAGGTGTTAGTAATGATAGATAACATCATGTTTTGGAATGCACGGGGAGTTGGTAACCGGGCGACCCGATGTAGACTAAAAAAGTTAAAGAACACAATGTCAAGCTACTTGCTATTGCGGAACCTATGATTCCTTCTTCTAGATACATGGAGGTTGCAAGTAAGGTGAGCTTGCCTTGTTTTGCAACGAATGAAGAGTATGATGGCAAAATTTGGCTCTTCTGGGACAATAACTTAAAAGTGGAGGTCTTGCTATGCACGAATCAATTAATGCACTGTAAGATTCATATTCTCTTTTCCAATACCGTTTTCTTCATTTCTTTTGTATATGCAAAGTGTTCAATTCAGGAGCGACGAAGTTTATGGGAAGACATGGAACACATTGCAATGGGTTTAAATGAATCATGGATCATTGGTGGTGATTTTAATGTGATTGTTGATGGGGGAGAAAAACTAGGGGGACGCCCCCCAAATCCTTTGGCGATGGCAGAAATTTTCAGCTGTATCTCAAGTTGTGGGCTTTCTGATTGTGGGTTTGAAGGACCTAAATACACATGGTGTAACAATCAAAGAGGGGAGGACAGAACATGGGCTAGGTTGGATCGTTTTTTGGGGAATGCTGACTGGATTTCGGTAATGCAGCATGCTCGGGTTGATCATTTACTTAGAGTTTGTTCGGATCATGCACCTATGCTACTTTCTTTGCCAATGTCACAAAGGGCAGGTATGTCTCCTTTCAGATTTCAAAGTATGTGGTTAACTCATGAAGGGTTCTTAGGGTTTGTGGACAGAATTTGGAACGCGGCTGGAGAATCCAATGGGGCTATGTATAGTGTGGCTTCCAAACTGAAGCGCCTTCGCGGAGACTTAAAGATATGGAATAAAGAAATTTTTGGTAATATTTTCAGCACTATTAGCAGGTTGGAAGATGAAATTGATAGACTGGAATTTAGTCTAATGCAAGGCTGGGATCCAAGTGATATGACTAATTTGAACAGATGTCAGGCTGAACTCAAACTGGCACTGGTGAGAGAAGAAATTTACTGGAAACAAAAATCAGGTGAAAAGGAATTTAAGGAAGGAGATGCTTGTACTAAATTCTTTTTTGCCTCAGTCAAGGCCAAACAGAAAAAAGAGCGATTACCAAAATTCATGATATATCGGGGAACTTAATTATGGATCCGAAATCTATTATTTTGGAAGCAAATAATTTTTTCGGATCTTTGCTGTCACCGGGAGAGCACAGAAATGATCCAGAACTCATGGATTGCATTCCGAGGCTGATACAAGAGGATGGTTGTGAATTACTCATGCAAATGCCTGAGTTAGAGGAAGTCAGGAAAACAGTCTTCAGTATTCCCCATGATAGTGCCCCGGGCCCAGACGGCTTTACAGCTGGATTCTTTCAGAACTGTTGGAGTATTATTGGGATGGACATATGGGCAGCTGCGAAGGAATTTTTTGCTTGCCACGCGATGCCAGGTACCTTTCTTCCAATTTTTTGGCTCTTATTCCTAAAATTGAAGAACCTGTCTCTTATTCTGATTTTAGGCCTATTAGTCTTTGCAACGTGATATATAAAATTTTCAGCAAAATTCTTAGTCTGAGATTGGCCAAGCTTCTCCCTCATATTATCTCTCTAGAGCAAGGGGCCTTTGTTCAGGGAAGGCTCATTTCAGAAAACATAGGGTTGGCACAAGAACTAATGAGAGAGATTGGGAAAAAGGTTAATGAAAATAATACATTATTTAAATTGGATATGGAAAAGGCGTATGACAGAATTGAATGGGGATACCTCTTGCAAGTTTTGCGCCGATTCGGATTTAATCACCGAATATGTCATCTGATTTCTAATTGCATTACACATTGCGGGTTCTCGGTGTTGATGCAAGGCAGGTATGACGGCTATTTTAAATCAACAAGGGGTCTTCGTCAAGGGGACCCTCTCTCCCCTCTTCTCTTTGTCATTGCAGCAGAAGTACTAAGCAGAGGGCTCTCTCGGGCCTTTCGTAGAGGAGAAATTGGCTTTTATTATACTCCCAGGATGGCCACACCGATCACCCACCTTTTGTATGCTGATGATTCATTGATCTTCTTGAATGGTAGGAAAAAGTCCATTGAAGGCTGTATGCAGTTCTTAGATAGATATTGTCAGGTTTCAGGCGAGAAAGTTAATATTGCAAAAAGTTCATTCATGATTGATGAGAAAGCTCGTGCAGACAAAATAATTTCGATTAAACAGTGGACAGGTTTTGTCTACAAGCAATCCCCGTTTACCTACCTTGGTGTCCCCATTTATCAAGGGAGATGCAAAATTTCTTTTTTTGAAAGCTTAACAATAAAATCCAGCAGAGAATTCAGGGTTGGAAAGCCAGACTTTTCAGGGTTAGAATGTCATCTTGTAATCATTAGAGCTAATAACCTCCAATTCTTTATGGGCAAATTTTCTAAGGCGTAAGTACATGCAAGTTGGGGTTCCAATCAGAAAGCAAGAAATTAAAGTTGGGGCGTCTCCGTTTATAAAAGAATTGTTGGTGAATAAGGATTTTATAATTGAAAACTCCACGTGGCGGATCTCTAAAGGCACCGTTAGCTTCTTCGAAGAACCATGGGCTAAGAATGAAATTTTCAGTAAAAATGAGGAGGTGGGGATGAATGCCTCTTGGCCTTCTCTCAGGAAAATGCACAGGGAGAATTCAGGCGGCTAAGCCTGGATATGAAAAGCAAAGCTCAAGAGCTTTACAAGACAATTGTGAAAGGCGAAGTCGGTGATCGAGATGCTAGAATTTGGATACCGAGTAATAATGGCGGTTTCACGATTAGCTCAGTATGTGAAATTCTTTGTGGTAGGGGGACACAAGATGATTTTTGGAATTGGATTTGGCATCCTTTATTTCCTTCTAAAATCTCTATTTTCATATGGAAAATAATTAGAAGGGCATAACCTATTGATGGTGAAATTAGAAGAATTGGCTTCCAACTTGCGTCTAAATGTAGTTGTTGCTTACAACCTGGGGAGGAAACGATGAAACACCTTTTCTTGGAAAGCGATTTAGCTAGAAGGGTGTGGGGTCATTTTGATTTGGTGTTTGATATGCACATTCACAGACCGGTTGAAGTTTACACTATGCTTAAGGCGTGGTTTAGGAAAGCGAAGAAATCCTCGTTATCAGGGACCCTCATCCATGTCACCCCACTTTTCATCCTATGGGAAATCTGGATCCAGAGAAACAAAAAACTTTTCGAAGGAAAGGAGTTTTCATCAAGCTATGTGATTATTAAAGTTCATTTCTGGATTAAATGTGTGGCCAAATTCTTTATTCCTAAAATTAAGGATCATAACGGGGCTTTGCTCAGTAGGTTGGGTATACAGGAAAAGATTGTTACAGTATCTCCTCCTCGAGTGCTTTATTGGGTTTTCCCTCCTACAGGATGGTATGCGCTAAATGTTGATGGCTCATGTATGGAAAATAACACTACTGGAGGTGTGGTCATTAGAAATGACGAAGGGCAAATTTGTAGCGGCTAGACAATGTATCTTTGGTGAAGGCTCAAATAACTCCGCTGAGTTGAGGGCCTTACTTGAAGGTTTGAGACTTTGTATTGATCTAGGATTGCGAAGTTGTGTGATCCAAACGGATTCTAGATTAGTCAAACAGTGGATATTAAATGAAGCTAGTATTCCCTGGTCTCTTAGTAACTGGTGGAAGGATATTAGAGACACGAGTAAGGCATTGACGTGGTATTGTATACACGTGTACAGGGAAACTAATTCAGTGGCAGATGCTTTGGCTAGACGGGCCCAAGTGGAACAAATGACAAGGGATTATTCTTGGGACTCGTTGCCTAAACGAATAAAATCCTTAATTATTCTTGACAAGAAGAAGACGGCATATTTAAGACGCACGGAGGCTAAATGAACTTGTAAATCTAGGCTTGTATCGCTCGTGGATGGCTTTACTGCGAGGGAATGGGGACTGCAGGTGGCATGCTCTGCAATGGCTGGAACGGATCACTGGAAATGGACTTTTGCTGGAACTGGGACAGAGTATGCAATCTGCTCTCTGTTCCAGTTTTTAGGTGCGCTCTCTGCTGGTTTTCTTGCCTCGTTTTGGCGATCTCTGCGAGACTGTGGTAGCAGAGATTAGGCCTAAAACTCTGCTGAAACAGTGAATTCAGGGCTGCACATTTCGGTGCATTGCACGATGTCTCTGGATTGTGGCAAGAGTGCTCTGTTTTTACAGAGTACTCTGCATAATTGCTGCCTGTTTTGCACATATTTTGCTGTTATGTTACAATGCTGGAACAAAGTGCAAACTGTTGCAAAACATAGTGCTCTCTGCTGCAAAACAGAGTGCTCTCTGCTTCCTGCTGCTGCTGTTCTGACAGTGCGTGTTCGTAGGTGATTTGCAATGTTGCAAATTGGCAATGGCGTTCATCTGATGCTAGTGAGACTTAGAGAATGGTTGACGCACTATGTTCTTTTAGTGAAAGCATGTTTTTTGCTATACAATATGAAGTTGAATGTGTATGAGTTACGAGAGTTTTTTCGATTGACTTTAATGATGTATTTTCATTGGTTTTGCAATGGGTATGGATGAAGCTTGGATCATTGGCGGCGACTTCAATGTCATTGTTGACGGTGGTGAAAAATTAGGCGGTCGTCCTTATAATCATCTAGCTACATCAGAATTTGCTAGATGTATCTCGAGCTGCGGTCTTACAGATTGTGGGTTTGAAGGACCAAAGTTTACTTGGTGTAACAACCAAAGAGGAGATGACAGAACCTGGGCTCGACTGGATCGTTTTTTGGGTAATGCTGAATGGTCTATTCTTATGCAGCATTCTCGAGTTGATCATCTCCTTCGGGTGTGCTCGGATCACGCTCCTCTGCTTCTTTCTTTGCCTCTGACACAAAGAGCAGGTATGTCCCCTTTCAGATTCCAACATATGTGGTTAACTCATGATGATTTTTTGGGATTTGTGGACAGAAACTGGAACTCTCCGGTAGGTGGTTCTGGAAATATGTTTATTGTGGCCATGAAACTTAAGCGCCTTAGAGGAGCTTTGAAAATATGGAATAAAGAAACTTTTGGCAACATTTTCAGCACTATTCGAGGTCTGGAGGATGAGATTGCCCGATTAGAATTCAATCTTATGCAGGGTTGGGATACAAATGATATGGTTAATCTGAATAGATGTCAGGCTGAACTCAAACTGGCTCTGGTCAGAGAAGAAATTTATTGGCAACAAAAATCAGGCGAAAAGGAGTTCAAAGAAGGAGATGCATGCACTAAATTTTTCTTTGCTTCCGTCAAAGCCAAGCAAAAAAGGAGAATGATATCAAAAATCCATAACAGGGCAGGGAATTTAATCACGGATCCGAGAGATATTATTTTAGAAGCGAATAATTTTTTTTGAAGCTTTGCTATCTGCAGGTGTTTATCAAGAGGATCCAGAACTCATGGAGTGCATCCCGCTTTTGATAAGGGAGGCAGACTGTGAATCAATCATGATTTCTCCGAATTTAGAGGAAGTTCGACAAGCAGCTTTTAGCATTCCTCATGATAGTGCACCGGGCCCGGACGGGTTTACAGCTGGTTTCTTTCACAAATGCTGGGACATTATTGGTCTGGATATTTGGAAAGCCGCGACGGAATTTTTTGATTGCCAAGCGATGCCAGGTAGCTTCTCTTCTAATTTTTTAGCTCTTATTCCTAAAATTGACGAGCCTGTATCTTATTCTGATTTTAGACCTATCAGTCTGTGCAATGTGGTTTATAAAATTTTTAGTAAGATCCTTAGTTTGAGGTTGGGGAAGATTCTCCCAAATATTATTTCTTTAGAGCAGGGGGCTTTTGTCCAAGGGAGACTTATCTCAGAGAACATTGGCTTGGCTCAAGAATTAATGCGGGAGATTGGCAAAAAAGTGATTGGCAACAATGTAATTTTCAAGCTGGATATGGAAAAGGCGTATGACAGAATTGAATGGGGATATCTATTGGCGGTCCTTCGTAAATTTGGTTTTAACAATAGAATATGTCACCTGATTTCAAACTGTATAACTCAATGTGGATTTTCGGTGTTGATGCAAGGCAAGTATGACGGATATTTCAGATCTTCCAGGGGTCTTAGACAAGGCGACCCTCTCTCCCCCTTGCTCTTTGTCATTGCTGCGGAAGTTCTAAGTAGAGGACTCTCTCGCGCTTTTCGTAGAGGGGAAATTGGTTTTTATCATGTTCCAAGGACGGCCTCCCCGATTACTCACCTCTTATATGCTGATGACTCACTGGTTTTCTTGAATGGTAGGAAAAACTCCATTGCGGGATGTATGAAGTTTATTGATAGGTACTGTCGGGCCTCAGGAGAGAAAATCAATACGGCAAAAAGTTCTTTCATGATAGATGAGAAATTGAGTGCCGATATTATTATCAGGATCAGATTATGGACAGGCTTTTCTTACAAACAGTCCCCGTTCACGTACCTTGGAGTTCCCATTTATCAAGGTAGATGCAAAATTTCTTATTATGATGACTTGGTTAATAAGATCCAAAATAGAATTCAGGGCTGGAAATCACGACTGCTGTCGCCTGGGGGAAGATTGACTTTGATCCGACATGTTCTTTTGTCTATGCCGATTTACACTATAGCAGCTACAGTGGTTCCTATGAGGATTTTGCAATCTATTCAGAAATTGCTTGCTGATTTCTTTTGGGGTGATCATGAAGGGAGGCATAAACGGAAATGGATTGCGTGGCAAAAAATCAGTGTTACTAAGGAAGAAGGTGGCTTACATGTTCGAAGTCTGGCCGACACTATTACAGCTTTTCGAGTTAAATCCCTTTGGAATCTGATGCATTCCAACTCTTTATGGGCTAATTTTTTAAAGAAAAAATATTTTAAGCCAGGGGTTCCAATCCGAAAGCAGGAGCTTAAAGCTGGGGCCTCACCTTTCATGAAAGAATTGTTGATGCATAAAAATTTCTTAGTGGAAAACTCCACCTGGATGGTCACTAGAGGTAGCGTCAGTTTCTTTGAAGAACAATGGGCTAAGGATGAACTATTTATAAGGAATGGGGACGCGGAGACTAATGATATGTGGCCTTCCTTACGGCTAATGAGCAGGGATAATTTCAGAATGCTAACCCCGGAAATGAAAAGACGCGCTCAAGAGGCTTATAAGACAATAGTGAAAGGTGATGACGGAGATCGAGACACTAGAATTTGGATGCCCACTAATGATGGTATATTCTCCATCAGCTCTGTTTGTAAAATCCTAGGTGGTAGAGGGACACCCGATTATTTCTGGAATTGGATATGGCACCCTCTTTTGCCTTCTAAAATTTCCGTTTTCACATGGAAAGTTATTAAAAGGGCTATTCCCATAGATGGTGAAATTAGAAGAATCGGATTTCAGTTGGCTTCTAAATGCGGATGCTGTTTTCATGCTGAGGAGGAAACCATAAAACATCTTTTCCTGGAGGGTGAACTAGCATGTAGAGTGTGGAGACATTTCGATCTGATTTTTGACATTCACGTCCATAGACCGGTTGAAGTCTATACCATGTTAAAGGCGTGGTTCAGGAAGGCGAACAAATCTACCTTATCAGGTACCCTCACTCATCTTACTCCTCTTTTTGTTTTATGGGAGCTTTGGATTCAGCGAAACAGAAAACTTTATGATGGGAAGGAGTGCTCGTTCAGCTATGTAATCATTAAAGTGTATCATTGGATCAAATGTGTTGCAAAATTTTTTAACCCTAAATCAAAGGACAATAATGGGGCTTTGCTCAATAGATTGGGTATCCAGGAAATCAAAGTAACACTGACTCCGCCCCGGGTGGTGTACTGGACTTTCCCTCCTATGGGATGGTATGTGCTCAATGTGGATGGATCTTGCAGGGAGAAGACTATTGCTGGAGGTTTTGTTATTAGAAATGAAGAAGGTAACTTTGTGGCGGCTGGACAATGTTTTTTCGGAGAAGGAACAAATAATTCGGCGGAAACGAGGGCTTTGCTTGAAGGCTTGAGATTTTGTGCTGCCCAAGGTGTCCGACCATGTGTCATTCAAACGGATTCAATGGTGGTTAAACAATGGCTTTTCCAACAAACAAAAATTCCTTGGTTCCTAAGTAATTGGTGGAGGGAGATACGGGCGATGATAAAGGATACGGGGTGGCATTGCATCCATGTGTTCAGAGAGACAAACTCTGTAGCTGACGCCTTGGCTACTTTAGCTCAAAAGGAGCATAGTTCTCGTACTTATTCGTGGGGATCGCTCCCTAAAAGAATAAAGTCCCTAATTATTCTTGACAAGAATAAGACGGCATATCTTAGACTTCCGGCTTTTAAATGAGAATGCTATTCTACAGGTAGTGTGTGTTTTGTGCTATCTTAGGATGCCAACATTTGGTTTAGTATGGGTATGGTTTTGTCATATTTTGTTTAGAAATATGTTTTGTTTATCGCTTTCTGCTTGGTTTTTAATACGGGTAAAGTCGTAATGTACCCCCGTATAGAATGTAAGTCAATTGTTTGATAATTAATTAAGGTCTGGCATCCCATAGCTGCCCCTCCCCTCTGGAGGTTTTTTTTTTAAAAAAAAAAAAAAAAAAAAAAAAAAAAAAAAAAAAAAAAAAGTATTTTCATTGGTTTCATTCTCGGGTAAAGTCGTCATGTACCCCCGACATGTGTAACAAAATTTTTTCCTAGTAATAAAGGTCTGGCATCCCATAGCTACCCCTCCCCACTGGAGGTTTTTTTTTAAAAAAAAAAAATAATAAAAAATAAAAAATAAAAATAAAAATCACATTCAAGTGAGTTTGAGAAATTATATTACTATGTTTAGAATATAATTATTGCTGAACTTTTAATCTTGTGGAGTTGACTATATCTTTGAAACTAAAGATTAAAGTAATTTATTTTTTATGTGGGAATTATGTGCAAATATTATGAATATGATAACAAATATATTTTTAATGAAATTAGATGTCCACATGATAAATAGTGATAATATTTGCAAATGTATATTTTTTTTATTTTTTTTTTATTTTTTTAAAATTAAACCTCCAGTGGGGAGGGGCAGCTATGGGATGTCTGACCTTTATTACTTGAGAAAAAATCTTTTACACTTGTCGAGGGTACACGACGACTTTACCCGAGAAAAGAAAACAAAAGAAATACATCCTTAAAATAAAAAAAAAAGACTCTCGTAACTTATAGACCTTAAAGAGGCAAATTTCATAAACTAATTACAACTTGCAAAAAACAAAAACTTCTTGCAACAATAAAATTGCATTCACAATTTGCATCTTACCCATATACAGCTTGCAAAACCAAGTCATGTTAGCAAAAAACAACCATGTACAAGCCACAGTGAAACCCGCACCAGCAACAAAATTAGCTCAATTGCCAATTTGCAACTTGCAAAACCACCTGCGAGCACAAAACCGCACTACGCACCGTGAACGAAATCAATGGTGCATTGTACCGAGTCTTTCTTCATTGTACTGAGTCTTTCTTTTTCTCCCTCAACAAATCCAACTCATCTTCTTCTTTTAAGAAAACCCCAAAATTGTAAAAAACCAAAAAACATCATTTTCTCTTCACTTCTCCCCTTATAATTTGTTAACAAACTAAACCATTCTTATTCTTCACCCATGTAAATTATTCCCAAACTTGAGAAGCTATAATCCCTTCTCTTCCTTGATTGTTTGATTGATTTCTATCTGGGTTTCAAAGAGCTTCAAGGGGTTTGTTGTATAGATGATGAGCACTCATTATCAACAATTAAAGCTCTTCTATGAGCTTTGCTATCTTGTTCTAGCCATCATTAAATCACCCCAACTACCCCCCATGTTTTCTTCTCCTATGCTATGTAACACATATTCCTCTTCTTCATCAAGAAGAGCTAGCCCATGTTGACTAAGGTCTCTCCAACTAGGTTCGCATCATTGCTTTTAGGAATTTCAATGGCTTTGGTGCTTTGTGGATCTGTCACCTTCATGATTGGGTTCATATCAAACCGTGTTGAGCTCTTTGTTGAAGCTCTCTAACATATTTTTTACCAATTTTTTAGGGATACGTGGTTACCAGAGTGAACGATTAATAATAGCCGTGAGAGAGAGACCATTTGGTTCTCTGTGCGTTGTGTGCATGTAAAAAACAAAAAAACTTCTCTTCTCTTTCAGATTCGGATCTAACAAGAAGAAACTCTCTTTCCACTTTTTTCTCTCCAAATTCTTAATAACCTCTAAATAAAAAATTACAATTTCCCATTTTTGTACCTTTAAGAACCTTCAATATAGTCTTGTCTCAAAAGCAGGGGCGTGCCTGGGCATGGGCGGCCGCCAAGGGCCCCATTTCCCAGGGGCCTCATATATATATATATATATATATATATATTATCTCAAAATTAAATTATGAATTGGGATCCGGAGACACAAATTCATGACTCAAATCAACGCCCAATTTATACCCAAAACCTATTGAAGCCTAAATCATTTGCAAACAATGGATGGTGATTTTCCAAATGTTTAGATCGCATATAGAATATTGTTGACTATTCTAGTAACGGTAGCCTCCGCAAGAGAAGTTTTTCAAAATTGAAGTTGATAAAATCATATCTTCGGTCTACCATGTAACAAGAAAAATTAAATGGGTTAACTATGATGTCTATTGAGAGTGACTTGGTGGAAAAAAATTGATTACAACAATATAATTAGTGATTTTGCATCTCAAAATGCTAGAAAAGTTGTATTTAAGTAAAATAAGGCATTAATTTTTTTCTAAAGAGGGCCCCATTTTTAGAGTTTACCCAGGGCCCCCGCAGACTCAGGATCACCACTGCTCTAAAGGCATCTATATCTCTTTAGTTCTTGTTCGTTTCAGATCTCTTTCACTCTCTTTATGTGTGTGACTCTTGTTGAAATCTTGAGGTTTTTCTTGTTTGCACTATTTGGTTTACATAATTTGATGTTTTGTACTTCTTCAACTTTGAACCTTACTTGTTCTTTGTTCCAACTTCTTCTTCTTTTACAGAATCTTTAACATATATGCAATCAGATCTGGAATTCTTTAGGTCAACTTTGCACTTCAGTTGTACAGAGAAGAAGAAGAAGAAGATTGTAAGTAATGTGTGAAATTTCTCTTCATCTTTAGTTCTAGAGATTTCTAGTAGATTCTACATTGAAGATGTTTCCTTTACAACTTTCCGCTTATATTATCGTTTTCATGTTTGATTTTATAGGTTTTATCATTTAATAAAGCACAATTAAAACTAGGTGAATAGTAGCTAATTGTTGAATTCTGCATGCGATTTTGGGTACCAAATTTCGTGAAGTTCTCATAAATTGTCAAATTTAAGCGTAACGTCTTCCCTCCCATTCCTTTTTAGGAAAAAAAAATCTTTACTTTATATATTCTCCAACGTTAATGCAAACTCCTTTCTATTTTTTTTATCAAACTTTTTCCTAATCCAATTATTTTGTTTTAAAAGAATCTAGGTTCGGAATCGAAATTGAAAATTGTGGGAGATAATGAAATAGAGAGAGGCCGAACAATAAAGAAAATTAGTGCTTAATGTTAGGAATAACGTGTGTAAATTTTAGCTAGATTAGATAAACGGTCCTTGAGATGAGTGTCAATTGTGTGTCGTAATGCTCAATGGGTAGCCTTTTGTTCCTTCATTTGAGTTGACATTTATATGAAATGCATGAATTATACAGAATTAGGTGTATAAGTTTCAGATCAACTTGATAAGTGATCAATAAAGTATGTGAAATGCGTGAATTAATATACAGAATCAGGTGTATAAGTTTCCCACAATAAACAAGAACACCATTTTCATGTTGCTACCTTCAAGATTCTATCATCTCATGTTCTCATCATGCAAATCTCAAAGAACATAGATTGGTCTATGCATGTATGCGTACATGGGTATCCTCGTCCATTCCTTGTATGAAAATAAATTCCCAAGAAAAAAATCCTATGCGCATCACTTGGCATTATAAAAGTCTAATTAAAAAACGTTAAAATGGCACTAGTTAGGGTGTTATTTTATTTTTCTTTCTTGTTTGATTTGTCGGGCATATTGTTTACATTTCCAATTAGTAAAGCTTCTTCGGGTACAGTTAAAAGGGGTTCCTCTTTTGGGTTTCGTAGGGAGAGTGTAACAGTTTGTGATACTTAGTTTAGTTTACAAGAAGTTGGCATTGTTTGAATTTGATTCCTTGTGATAGGACAAAGAGGAATTTTATTGAAGAGGATAGTAGTGTTGGGTCCGAAGACGTTCCATTTCAATGATCGAAGCGTTGGCTTACTTTCAAGACGTGAGTATTGTGATCATTAGCTATAATTGCTTAGGTTGATTTCGTTTTGTTGTTTGTTTGAATGTGTATTTGGGATGTTGAATGTGTGTTGTTTGTTTTTTTTCCTCAGGGTGGTGAAAGATGTGATGAAAGGGTTGTCCATGCAAGAATTTGCGGCATGATGAGTATATATTTTTTGTTATTATTTTTGTTTGTACAGTTGAACTGAAAGTTTGTTAGTCTTTACGAATTATAATTTTTGTTTTTGTTCATATTTGAATTACTTTGAGCTCCCTTAATTCTTCTATTTTGTTTTCTGAATGTGAAATTTTTCATAATAAAAGTTTTGTACCTTTAAGATTTTTCAAAAGCACATGAAAGTTTTATTATAGAAGTTTTCTAAACATGTGAAAGTTTCATTCTAGAAGTTTTCAATAGTAGATTTTGCCATATTATTTCCAATTGTATAGCTTCTTGTGCTTTCTCAGTTTTGATGCAGGGAGCTTACAAAGGATTTTTCAAATCTACCAGATGATTAAGGCAAGGGGATCCTCTCTCACCGTTATTATTTATCATTGCCTCTGAGGTTCTGAGTATGGGATTGCAGTTGGCTTTCAGTAAAGGAAAAATAGGGTATTATTATACGCCTAGGGCCTGTAGTCCTGTTTCACATTTACTCTATGCAGATGATACTCTAATATTTTTAAATGGAAGAAAATCTTTAGTTTTGGGGTGCATGGAATTTCTGAAAAGATATTGTAAGGTTTCAAGTTAGAAAATGAATGAAGGAAAAAACTCTTTTATGTTGGAGGATAATGTGGCAGTGGAAAGAATTGTGGCTTTGAAGAGGTTTACAGGATTTCAGTATAAAGGTTCTCCTTTGATATATTTGGGAGGGCCAGTTTTTCAAGGGAAAGCAAAGATTTCCTACTTCGAAGAAATGATTGCTAAAATTCAACGACGTATCCAAGGATGGAAAGCAAAACTGTTATTGCAAGGGGGGAGACTGATATTGATTAAGCATATTCTTAGCTCGATCCCAGTTTACTTACTAAGCGCCATGTGTGTGCCCAAGAAAGTTTTATCAAGAATCAACGGTTTGTTAGCGGATTTCTTTTGGGGTGATTGTGAAGGCAGGTTGAAGAAAAAATGGGTGTCATGGGAAAATATTTGTTTGCCACGGGAGGAAGAAGGGCTGGGTGTTAGAAATTTGACAGTAGTGATGAAGGCTTTTCGAGTTAAGGCTATTTGGAACCTTATTTTTTCGGATTCTTTATTGGCTACTTTTATGAGAAATAAATACTAGTTGCCTAGAGTTTCGTTGAGCGGCCAAGTTGTGAAATGTGGGGCTTACCTATTTTTTAAGAAGATCATGCTTGGTAAATCTATAACTTTGAGCAATAAGTTCTGGCGTATTGGCAGGGGCAATATTAGGGAAAACTGGAATCTTGTGGCTTCCTTCAGAAGGCTGGAGGATTTAATCAGTTGTGGGGTTTGGCCCATGGTTAGAGAAGTGATATTGGAGGATTTTGAATTGGTCAAACCAGGCCTCAGACAGCTTGCACGAAGTCCTTTGGCAGATAGGTTGCGTGGTAAGAAGTATGGTAATGATGGGTGTGTATGGGCTCCGAATCCGGATGGACGTTTCTCCATTCATTCTGCATATGAGATGTTATGAAATCATGTGAAAATGAGTTAAATAAAATGATATGGCAAAACATTATTCAGTCCATAATTTTGGTTTTTGTTTGGAAATTACTACGTACAGGTGTGCTAGTGGACGGGGAGTTGTACAGATGCGGTTTTAGCCTTGCCTCGAGATGTAATGTTGCGCTGATCCGAAAATGGAATCTTTGAATCACTTATTTCTGGAGGGTAAGTTGGCAGTAAAGGTGTGGAGTCACTTTGATGGGATTTTTGACGTGCATGTAAGAAAACCAGCATAGATCTCTACAGTGCTATTGATTTGGTTCAAAAGAGCCAAGATGAACTCGCAAACAGGTGTGTTATATTTTCTTACTCCTATGTTTATCTTAAGGGAAATTTGGAAACAAAGATGTAAGTGTGTCTATGAAGGTGCTTCTCCAAACTATGCTTTTGTAATTTTAAACATTAGGCGCAATTTGAGGTTGGCAAACACGTTTATCAGTCTGAAAAAAATCAGTCAGAATAAGACCCCTTTAAGGGTGTTGGGGTTACATGAGGTCCCGGTTAGAAGAAAGTCTGTTAGAATTGTTTATTGGAGCCCCCCTCCTGCAGATTTTGTGGCACTTAATGTTGACGGATCCTCTCGCAAAAACAAGGCAACAGGAGGTGTGATTATTAGAGACCCAAGGGGTATTTGTGTTGTGGGAAAAAAATTGTTTTTCAGGGAAGGATCAAACAATAAAGCGGAAGCTTTAGCTCTTGTGGAAGGTTTGCGTATTTGTTTCTCATTGGGTTTTAGTAAAGTGGTTGTCCAATCGGATTCAGAACTAGTTTGTGGTTGGTTTAGAGAGACTTTTAAAATTCCTTGGCACTTGGAGAACATTTTTAAAGAAATTAAGTTGCTGGGGGAAAAACTGTCGGTTAATTGTAAGCATATCTATAGATAGGCCAATGCGGTGGCAGTTGCATTAGCCGATAGAACACAAAAAGATTATAGGACTGTCACATTTGGAGCTAATGACTTACCTAGACGCTTGGCAGGGTTGGTGTTACTCGACAGTTGCCACACGGCGTATGTTCGTAATGGTAATGAGTAGTTGAATATTTGTGATATTATGCAGGATTATGTCATTGGTTTGGGGTGCCGAACATGCGGAACATGACTCGTGTTTGCTTGCAGGATTGGGTTGTGGCAAGGCTGTGAGATTTTGCATGTTTCTGAATCTGCATTGAACTGGACAGTGTGCTTTGTATTGCTGGACAGGGTGCTATGTTCTTACAAATCGTGGCGAGAAGGTTTTATAAACTAGACAGAGTGCTCTGTCTTGCTGTATTTGCTGCTGCTTTGGCAGCTTATATAGGCTTTTTTTGTGGTCAGTGTTTGTCTGGGTTCGAATATGGCTGGGGATTGGGCTAGAGCCGGCTTTGCATGGTGTCGTTTTGTGCTCGCAAGATTTTGATTGCAATTTGCAAATCGGGTTTGTTATTGAGGGCAAGTTGCAAATTGATATTGCAAGTTGTTTCTTGCAAGTTGCAAGTTGCTTTTTGCAAGTTGCAAGCTTTTGCAAGTTTGTTAATGATGCAAGTTGGATCAAGTTGCAAGCTTGCAATTGGTTCTTGGGCAAAAATTCCAAATGGTTAACTAGGCCTTTTTAAGGTCAAGTGAGTAAGAAGATTTCATGCTTGGACAATTTTTAATTCTTGGTTTTTATGATGCATGTCAAATTGTTTTTCTTTCTCAGGTAAAGTCTTCATGTACCCCCGACAGGTGTAAAAGATTTTTTTTTTCAAGTAATAAAGGTCTGGCATCCCATAGTTGCCCTTCCCAACTGGAGGTTTATTTAAAAAAAAATTGTTATTCTTCAGCTCTTGATCATGATTCTCTAGTCATTCCAATGCACAACTGAATGGCAAGTTGCTTTCAAGAAGTGGAGACTAATGCAGGAAATCTAAAATATCAGTATTTTTATTATTTCCAAAAAATTAAAGTTTTATTTTATTTCTTATTTCTATTAGGAATTGTTTAAATAAATATCAGGTTGTTTATTTTAAATAAATAATAAAGTTTTTTATTTTAATAAATTTCCGCTTTTCTTATTTGAGACATTTTTAGAAGTGCATAAAAATGTCCAGCTTTAGTTATAATGAGTTTAGGAAGTTGCTTTTATATTACAGATATGTTAGGAAAAATAATTTCATATTGGGAAGATTAGAAATTATTAAGATGGAGTTATCTATATAACGAGCTCCATTTTCGAATTTGTAAACGAATTATCAACTGAATATTATTTTTTATTTATATCTTTTTCCTCCTTTTCTTTTTCTTTTCTTCTTCCCTTCTTCTTCTCTTCCTTGCAAGTTTGAGACTTTTCATATATTCCGTTACTAGAAAGAGATATGTTAACAATAAACTTTAATGCCTTTTGAGTAATAAATGCAAGTTCATGAGTAAATAAACATCAATACATATTAATATCAAAATATGTTGATAATAACATTAAGTTCATTCTTTCATAACCCTTTTCGACAAAGAAAGTTAAATTATATAAAATTCAAATTTAGTATTTCATCTAATGTCTATTTGTGATGGTGTAGCAAAAGATTTTGTAAAAAAAAAAAAAAAAAATCATTGACTGCATTTTTATCTTATTGTTATTTTTTGTTTAATTATTTTTTTTTTGTTTGTTTAACAATTTGCACGGGCTAACTATGGACATGCGAAAATCATATTATCTAATGTATGAGAACGGTTGGAAGTTCGATAGGAAAATCTAATTTAGACAAATTCTGAGTCGAAAATTTCCCAAAAAAAAAATTCCAAATATAAATCTGAAAATGTCAATTTTCAAAAATTTCAAAAAAATTGAAACAAAATTGGAATGGCTCTAAAATATGTGATTCTCATCCAAATAATTCCGAAACTTGTGGAAAGTGTTCCAATCCAAAAATTGCCAAAAATTATTCATGTAAATGCATTACAAATATTCCACTTTGAAGTTTTCAATTTATTCCAAAAAAATTCTTAAGTAATTCATATATCATATTGCAAGTTATAACTATATATTTGCATTCATCATATTTTAGTAAAATAAGAATATATTATAATTTCCAAGTTATAAATATATGTTTGCAATCATCCTACCAATTAGGGTCCTATTTTAAACTTTTATTAAGTCTAAACCCCATGTTATGAAAATTCAATTCCAAAGTTTTTCCCAAAAAACAAATCCTTCAAATGGAATGGATCGGGTGACAACTAGTGTTTCAATACATCTTGACCATTAAATTGATGATATCCAACGGCAAACATGTTAACATATAATCCTTTCTCAGAACTCATAAATCATAAAAGCTTAATTAGTTTCTTGTGTCTATGTACGGTGAAAGACTGAAAGTTCAATTATTTGCAATTGTCTCTTTGATTTAGACTTTCCTACTTTGACTATTTAGTAATATTTATTTCTTTTCATGTTGTTAGAAAAAATTCAGTGCTTTTTTCTTCATTATTTTTGTCGTAAAGAAAATTGAGAGAGGGGACAAAAAGAAGAAGAACGTAGTTGATAAGTTATTACAAAACATGAAAGGATTTTTTTTTGTCTTTTTGCAGTTTATACCTAGTTGAGTTTAACCTTCATTTTAAATTTTAGTTGAGTCTAACCCATATTTTCTAACAAATTTGTTAGGTCAATCACGTCGATCGGTTATAGTTCAATAAAAGGCTAAAATGACCAACCTAAATCGGCTTCACAAAACCGTGATGGCTCATCCCAAAACTGTTTATATCAGGTGGACTTCGGGTCGAGTTAATGGGTCCTAGTTATATCATTAGTCCTATTTGGAGGAGGTGAAGGAATTTAACTAAAATATTGAACGTGATTGTAGACTAAATTTATGGCAATGGTGGATGTGAAGGAATTAAGATGATAAGTTGAAGGTTGGTTGTGTGGTGGGAGGAGAGAGAGTGGAGGGGAGTGATGGGTTGTGATGGTATGTTACACAAAAGATGGGGAAGAAGTATAGATTTCTTATCCCATGGGATTACCTGAGGATCCAAATTAAACAATCTAAGCCATTCGATAGATTTTGATTGATTTTCACATTTCGAGCCATCCCGCAAGACCCGTTAATTTAAAGGGCAAGTTTAAGCTTATCTCGGGTAAATCATTTCATCTCTTACAACCAGTTAATTCTTATTTAATAATTTTTATTGGTGTTTATTTTGAAGATTTGTTCAATAATCAAATTAGTGGTTTAGGAGTTTTTAAGTGATGTGATAACACTTTTTGACATGTTAATGTTGTGAATTATATATGTTCTTTTGAATTTGTTATTTAGTTACTTGTTTCATTGTGTGGCAATGACCAAATATGAGAATAAGCAAATATGATAAATCTTCTTTGATTTAGCACGTTGTATGTGCCTAACTTTGAAAATTTTGAACGAAAAATTAAGTTAGTTGACTTGTCATTTCGATAAGCAACCAAAATATAATAATAAAAATTGCGTGCGAAGGTACGCATTCCGAGTGTACCTGATACTTGTCCCAAGTTCGTGATTCCGAGTGTACCTGATACTTGTCCCAAGTTCGTGAAGTGTGAGAATTGGGTTTGAGTTTTCGCAGGTATCTTGGTTGTCGATTTTGTACCCTCACAGACCATATTTGATGGCAGCTTTCCATTCAGCGTTGTTTTGCTTGCAGGTAACTCGCCCTGGACTGTTTGTGTCGCTCACGAGACCAGACAGTCTGAGCAAGTCCTCACTCCATGTTGATTAGATGCCTGCATTATGTAGTCTTTTGTATCCGTTTCAGGGCGTTCGTAGTATGTAGCCTTTTGTATCCGCCTCAAGGTGCTTGTTGTTACATCATTCCAATGATCAATAGAGTTTGTTTTTCGTAATTCTTCATTTATTTCTTAAATGATCGCAAATCACATAAGCCTTTTAAGAACTAAAACTCAATATTGACTAAGGAAATGGAAAAAACAACTTTAAAACAAACTAATTGTTGACGAAGAGAAATTGATCCTGGTCTTGAATTGAATTCGGGTTGCTCTCGCGGATCATTTAGCGGACTGTCGAGGCGTTACATAGGTCACTGAAGAGTAAACCTTGTAGAGGGGCGGATTTCCGCGCCGATGAAATGTCGGGAGTATGTGTTCCCGCTGGCCATTGCCATTGCGACTTGTTGGGCGGGAGAGCTGACTGCTCTTGTACCGCTCGAAAATGGTGTCTCTTCCATCTTTTGGCCTTGCACTGGGTCAGGCTGCTCTGCATGATGTAGCTGAATCTGGAAGCACTCTATCTGTTTCAGTGCGGTGTAGTGGTAGCCTCGTGCCGCAGGTTGGTTTCCACGCATTGTCCCTTCGGAGTGGTTAGCAGTATACTTAACACACTGATGGAGGGTGGAGACCACTACTTCCATTTGGTAAGTCACGATCTTCCCAGGATGAGGTTTATAGGATGATGGTGTGTCTACCACTATGAAATCCAGAAACAGTACCTTCTTCAGCCGCGGTTCTCTAGCTACCGTGGCTAATCTTATCTTTCCAATGGGAAAGCATTTGTCCCCGCTGAATCCAATCAGCGGGTGCTCTGATGGCACTAGGTTTTCCTCCAAAGCGAGGTTCACGAAAGCTAAACATCTTCAACCAGATGATTTCTTTTCCGATATTGAAAAAAATTCCTAATTTTAACTTGAAAATGGTTTTTAAAAAAAAAGACATAATTTCATTTGAGGATAGTGACTAAAAAATAATTCAAATTTTAAATGGGCAAAAAGTCCAGAGAATTATGTAATTTTTATTCAGTAGTGGCGATCGCTAGCGCCTGTTGGCGCAAGCCGAGCTAGATGGTGGTGGCTGAATCAGATCCGGTGGTGGACATTGTGGGCGATTCGCGGTAGCAAACGGTGATGGATTTAGTGTTATTGGTGACTGAGAAACTCAAACGGAAAAATGTTGACTAAATTGGTACAAATGATGGGACATAAAGTCTAAATATCTATTACTACCATCTTAGATTGTAAAATGGCAAACCCTTTGGTGTCTACCTGCTTCAAATCTATTTTCATTCTTCTAGTTAGGAAGCATCCTTTGGGCAGTGTCAAAAAAGGTAACAATTATTGAAACAAATACATCTCTTGCAAGTGTGTAAACAAGTTTCAAAACAAACGTACAAGTATTATATCAAAGCAAATCAAATTAAATGAAAGCAAAAGTTGGTTGTGATAACACGCTCCTTCTCATGGGGTGTTTATTTCTGCCTCTTAATCTGGTTAGCGATCTGAACTATTTGAAAAAATGTACTTGATATAATTGGCGAATTTCAGATCTCTAATTAGATTAGAAAGGGAAATCAAACACCAACACACTGATTATTCTCAATTTTGCTGAAAGGTCATTAAGTAAGAAACTTCTACTGAAGATACAATATCTACTCTATAAATAAGAAGAACTGTATTAATAACAAAATATCTTTGCCACGCACATCCATGCACATAAACTATGCAAACAGTTAGATTGCCACTTCCTTCCCTATGTTTAGTTCATTAATTGACAGACTTGTTTTTGTTGGTATATTGTACTCGTATATATTTTTGTGCTCTTTTCCACAATTCTGAAAAAAATAAAATGAGAAAAAAAATTGTGTTTTTGAATACGACTTGCTTGCATACATGGTATATAATTTTGGTATGCAAACTTGTTTGCATATCGGGTACGCCATTCCATATGAGTTCGATAGTACGTGTAATGTTTAGAAAATGTTTGCCATGGATCGAATTTTGGGAGATGACGTGTTCCTCGATATGACACCCCACTTGAAACATGTATGTTTCGAGTGGATTCAAAGGCAAGGGAGGCACACTTGGGTGAGGTGTGTTCGGCACAGGAGAATGCAATTGTGGAAAAGAAGTGAAATTTTTGTCTAGGTGCATGGTTTCCTTAATGGAAAAAACTAAATGTTCATACGATCATTGCACTACACCAAAAATGGCCATTAGCAACGGTTTTAAACCGTGGGGGTAACCCATTGGCACGGCTTAGAACCGTGGGCTGTAGAGGCGTCGCTAAATCCTCAGTAACGGCAGAAAACCGTGGCAAAATATATGTTAGGCACGGTTTTAAGCCGTGGCCAGGAATAGCCACGGCTTAAAACCGTGGCAAGTCCTAGCCACGGTTATAAGCCGTTGCAAAGGTTTTAGCCACGGTTTTAAGCCGTGGCCAGTCCTAACCACGGTTATAAGCAGTGGCAAATCATGGCCACGGCTCTGAACCGTGGCAAATCATGGCCACGACTCTGAGCCGTCGCAATAGTTAGCCACGGTTTTAAGCCGTGGCAATTTTTTTTTTTTTTTTTTTTTTTTTGCTATCAAATGACTTTTTATTACATCTTATAAGTTTTATTTCTAGAAAATAAAAATTTAAATGTGCCAAACTTAAACGAATAGAGGCAAAGTAATGTAATTAATAAGATTATACAATTACATCAAATGTGCCAAACTTTGTTTCATGCTGTGCACGTTTTGTCATTTGTCAGATTATACAATTACATCAAATAGTCAAAGAATATGCAATACATTTATTCTCATGGACTTGCCCGAAGAGAAATTTAGATCATTCACACCATTATGGGAAATTTAGATCATTTACAACCTCTCATGGATGCTTACACCCCTGTTCCTTCTACATGGAATTGATGGTCTTTTAATCCATCCAGCACCACCATTATGGGAGCAAAGATAAGACCATAATGGATGATGGAGTAGTTACCCTTGTATCACTAAATGTACTTGGATGCTGGATAGTCCTTGCAGCAGGAAGTCGCGCCTTGATGAAATCCAAAATCGAATCAACTTCGCCAGGTAGCACATCATGGGTGAACTCATTTACTGCACTCTGAACCAACTGCTCTAAGTGAGAAGATAAATCTGAAGAAGAGGACATAGTTCTTGAATAAGGATCCGACGATTCATTTCTAGTAATTAAAAGACGCTGCGTGTCCGACGATTGGGCTTGTTCCCATAACAGAGGGCCTCTCTCCACAAAACTTGCAAGTCGAGATTTCTTGTTCCAAAACCAATTACAATGTATTAGCATTGAAAACACAAATGCATCTTTCATAATCTAAAATATTGCACTAAGAATTTAACCTATAAACATAGGCACCAATCAAAGACTTGGAGAGCATTAATACAAAACAGTTCTCACCTGGAGAAAAACTAGAAGTGAGATGGGATGTTTAGAATCTGGATCATGGCAAAAAGAACAAACTGGCACTGAGACCTCTTCAACATGCTTAGCACTAGCCAAGTCTTGCTCCAGAGTTGAAGTCTCCACCTCATTTGACGAGGATTCAAGGCTTTCTATGAACTTGGATTGTGCAGCTCGCATTTTCTCCTGCATGCAAAACTGACTAAGCTTGGGATATAGAAAGTCAATCAAGTAGTGCATGCACTCAAACACACAAGATACAAAAGACAGATTAATATTCAGTAGACCATCCATATGCACCATGCACTAACAAGAGGTTTGTTAATTAGTAAATTTCATTAGAGGATTATGGAATCTCAACAAAATCTAAGCTCTTAACTACTTGAAGTAAATTAAAACCATAAAAAGAAAATTAAAACCTAACAACACCTATCAGAGTAGAACTTGCTTCAGTACATAATGAAAATAGAAAATAGAGTAGCATATCTGAAGCTGATCATTATTAGCAAGGTCAGGAGGAAGAGACTTCACCAATTGACTATGAGTAGCATCTCCAATTCCTAGCTTATAGACCAATTCTCTTCGCACACTTTCAGCAGTTGAAAGCCCACAGAAACGCCATTCTTTGACTATTTTTATGATGAGAGTGAGCATCTCCTGCACTAGAAGTGGTTCATACCTGGAATGCAAAATCAGTTCCTATATGTTAAAAATAAACTTTAAGTGTAAGTGTAACAAGTGAAACGATCATAAATCTATTCTACATAAGATGAAAAACACACAACTCCCTTTACAAATCATAATTGGAAAGAGCAGAATACCAAATAGAAAAGTCGGTTTCAGGAAGAAAATCTTGCGGATCACATAGTGCCCAAGCAGTCAGCTCCCAGCAACCCGGACAGCACCAATGCAAGCTCTGTTTCGCAGCAGCGTGCAAAAAAACTCGCAAGCCTCCCAGCAGACCTCAACCACAGCTCAAAACCGGTGTGCTAACCGCGCACGCTGAAACCCGCTGCGGCCAGAAACAGCACGTACAACAGACACGCTGAATCGCACTCTGTCTGGATCAACATCGCACTCTGTCTGCAAGGCTTTGATTCAAGGTGCTGAGAGAAATGTCAGACTGCCAGTTTCTATGTTTAATAATGCATCTCAACTGTGGGGGCGTCCTGTCTCAAAAGTAAATAAGACCGTTCTGTTTATCAAATATATCTTACATTACTTGGAGAAAATATATTCTAATTTGTGCTTCTACAAAAATAAAGAGAATTCTACAACCAATGCTAAGGCTGGCATTGATCTATCATCACAGGAAACAAGAAATAAAGGATGTGCCCATCTGAAGTTATAGTAAAGTAAGACGCATATAGATTCCTCGTTCCAAAATGAAACTATCTTAAATACCTGATTATTGAGTTCAAAATGCTCATCAGAGGATTTCATGCTTCAAAATGAATAATAAAATCATGAACTAACCCTTAACTGATGCTGCTCATCAACTGCCAAAGCATCTAATGGCTAATAGTGTATAGCATTACTCACCTGACAGTGTTTCCCATGCAGTATCAGTTAACTTGAAGTGAACTTGAAGTGTGGGAAAAAAAGCAAAGAAACACTAATGAATTTAAATATACATAATATACAGATTATGTAAACAACACTACTTTTTGTAGATGGATACAAGAAAACCAGGTACATAAATTTCTGTAAACAAATACTTTTGGGGTATCTCTAATGTATCGAGCTTTAAAAGAAGGTAGAACATCCATGTTGATAAATGCATGTGCTTTATTGTAGGACACCTCGATATTATGTGGACATAAACACAAGATACAAAGATATGACACGAAATCCTAAAAAATCTAGGACACAGATACAGGCCCGGATATACTAAAAGATTATCTAGAAGGCATAACAACGTATGCAATCTAAATTTCTTAAAAAATAGAATCAAGATATGGGCATATTGCTCTCATAAGGCCTAGTTTATGGCATTTTTAGTTGAAGAACAAAGAAAAAGTTAAAAGGAACAGAGTTTTTAGCACGTCTATGCAAAGTACATGATGTAAGGGTGACATATTTTTACCGTTAGATATGCTGCTTCCCTCTCTATTGTTGTGCTGCCAACAGTAAAGAGGTTGCATTATGTTGACAAGGTTAAAACATGCCTTTGATGTAATTATATGGAAGAAGTTATTCACCAAGCCAAATAATTTCAGGAATAATAGCATACTTGAGGATAACAGAAGCAGGTCCAAGACTCTGGTGCAATCTCTCACAATCATGCAGGTCAAAGACTCTGCTCCTAGACACAACAATATTTAGTTCAAACACACTGAAGAACCCATAAAGTAACATCTAATGCTTGAATTCAAATTATGAGGATATGAATATATGAAGCATCTCCATGCCTTGCTTATAACAAATCAGCAACATATACAAGTGCATATTATAAATAAAGCAAAGCATAATGATATGAACCGTGAGGCATATTGATTTATATTCTTTAAATGGTAAAGCAAACAGGGTTTTGAAAAATTGTTATTTAAACAGCAAATAAAAAGGGTCATTCCACCAAAGAATTAAACAAAGGAAACAAAAATACCTTATCAGGATTCTTTTTGGTGAGCACTGCTCCAACAAGCTTTGGGCCTTTACTGCGCTCCCAAATGAACTTCTTCATCAACAAGAGCTAGCACAGGATGGTGATCATCTGTATCAGGTGAAGTATTATTACATGACTGATCATCAGATTTTCTTTGCAGGACACAGATGTCTAAAGCAGTAGCATGTCAGCTAAAGGTTAACCACATGAGGTAGAAATCATGAGCACTTACAGCCAAGGATCATCTCCAACAAACATCATATCATCTTCATTATCAGTATACACCACCTGCCAGTTTTTGTTGTTAGCCATCAACTCGCCATTGAAGTCGAACATCTTGTCTAATTCAGCAAGAGCAACCCTTGGTAAGGTCCACAGACCTGCCAAGAGCAACCCTTGTTTGTGAACCTGAATTAAACAACTTTAGTACAAAGACTTCATACATTGAGACTAGTAATATAAAAATTGAATTCATCAAAACAAACCTTGGTGCAATTTCTGGTTGAACTGCCCTGGGTTTTGCCCTGAACATCTCTTGAACGCTGTTGACAAGCTTGTGAAGGCCTCTCAGGATATTCTTACTATATTACAGTCGCAACTGTCTCAACATGAATATATCTTGGACAAACAAATCAAAGCCCAAAAAGAACAACAAAAACTGCACTCAAACACAACCAAAGTTCAATGTGGGTACATAAGATCTTCCCTTAAAAGATCACCCCAGAACCCAAACCAAGTACCTCAGAATCACAAACATAAATGAAGTATTAAAAAGTGAAGAATCAACAAAAGGACACCGAGTTCAGTTCAGGGGATCAAATAACCACACAGGGAGGCAGTACTAAGTAAGAAAGAAGAACCCTAAAATCGGAGCTGAGAGTGAGTCAGAGCTCTGAAATAGAGAAAGCAGAAACTAAGAAAGTTAAAAGAGAAAGATACCCATTAGAGATTCTTTGCTACTTTTGGGTACTCTGCCTTCTGTTCTGTTCAAGCTTTACAGCACCCCCCAGCTTCATTGCTGCACTTCTTCCACACTGAAATGAATATAAAATGAATATAAGGTGGTGTTAGATGCTTGACGGGTTCTATTGCAAGAATCAAAACAAAGTAATCATCAGTTTGGGAACTAATAATACGAACCGGAAATAATACATTAAAAAGAAGAAGAACCTGTTATAAGTAAGGGTGAGCCGATCAAGCATTTCTCCAGCATTTCTGCTGGAGCTATCCATGGCAGACATCCTTGCCCCCTGCTCACTACATGCGCTCTCTAGGACAGCATTGAACATAACCTGCATCCAATCTCACAAATCAATGAATATGTTTATGAAATATCTAAGAACTTCAATACTTCATATTGCTGCATCAAAGGTAAAGTTGATAGCCATTTTGAACTTCTTTAGCAGGTATGTTCCACAATCAGGGTTGATGGTCACCCTCAGACTTGAATAAGATAAACAAAAGAAAATGGTCATACATGAAATTCTTGCACATGCTTGTTTCTTCAAAGCCAAAGATAAGGAGATAAGTAGTAAACAATGAAAGGAAATAAAATCAAAGCCTTAGCTTTAACAAGGTAAAAACTTACACAAGAAAATTGAAACTCAGCTAAGTTCTGAAGAATCTCTGCTTTTGTCTCACCGCCCTCTATCTCATATGAATCCAACTCACCAAGATTCCCAACTCTAAGCCTTGAACTTCCACAATCTAAGAACACCCCCCATATCTCAAACAAAGATTAAATAGGCCCTGAGCATAAACATTCAGATTAAATAGGCCCTGACACTTATATAATTCCAAAACCTCAAGACATAGACAATTATCCAGGACAATTCGGATGGTTTTCTCATTGATTAAAGCATTTGTAAGAACAAGAGTCTTAAGGGATCCTAGACCAGTGAAAGTACTAGAAAATATTAACGTAGAACCTGATAATTTCAACGTCACTATTGATAAACAACCCAACAAATAATCAGATGGGAATTGAAAATATCCATATGACTCTGAGAAATCCAGATCCTCCTGAGTAAAAAGAACCATCAGAAGCCGGTTATTAGAAATGCTATCAACAACTGAAATTCAACCAAAGACCTACTTAATTTACTCAAAGCCTTCAATATGCAACAAATTCCAATTGCAAAGATTACAAGACTGCAATTTCTTTTTTGAGCAATTTTTCATACAACCACTGATACTTACATTATGCTTACTAGTTTTTGGTTTACATAATTATGAAAAGAAAAGGAATAAGTCAAGAGCTTGGTTAACACACACGTGGCCTTGATGTATTGATTTGTGTACATCTAGTACCTGGTAATATCATACACTAACAAAGCACCGGCTGCTCCTCTGTAGTATGACCTTGTAATTTATCTGAAGGATTCTTGACCAGCCTGATAGTGCAAAGGTACTTCAGACATTAAAAAAACAAAATGGTAAAAAATGGCAATGGCAAACAAATGGACTCTCTGACAATAATGCAAGGTAACTCACAGCAGAGTTAACTGCTATCCTCAACATCTATATTACTTAGGTACTTGAAAATCTGGCAGAAAAATGGAGGTAGCAAGGGTTCCATAGAGATCCTAAGGTTCCTCAAATAAGATTTTCGCGAAGTTGGCTATGTAAACATTAAAAAACACTTGAAAATACTTTTAGCAGTGAGGTATCTGACCCAATGTTCGAACAACTTCCCATCATTTACTTCTCTTACTGAAACACAAGCCGACATCCTTGTTACTTACTCCTTCATATTCGCATATGGGTCAATTGAGCTTATACTGGATTTTGTACTAGAAGAGAGCCTCTCAGCTAGAGACCACATTTTAAACTGAGTATTCTTTTAATAGAAACAATATCAAGTGAAAAATGTGCCTAGAGTTTTGAGCATCTTGGAAAAACACATGCATTCAGAAAATTCAGACCTCTATTAGATTAAAGGGGCAAAATACAAAAACCCATTGGTAACAAATAATTCCCAAAGTAAAATTTGTCATACGTTTGTTCACAACAGTGAGAAAAGGTAAATAACCTCAACTAAACTAGATTGACGGCACCATTTCTTACAGAATAAACAAAACATTTCTTGGGAGAACATCTGAACATAAAACAAATTAAGCCTTGGGTAAAAAACAATGATAATGTGCATTAGAGTGGTGACTCAAGTGAAAGATTAAACTAGAACAAAAAATAACCAAAAATATATTAAAAAAAAAAAGAACTAATTCCAAACACAACAAATCTTACCTTTCCATGATTCTTCCTAAGATCTAAAAACTCACAGATATCTGCATGCCATGGCTCCAAATACACAGCAAATTCACCTAAAGATATCATGAACAAAACAAGAGCTAATAAGGAAAACATTGCAAACAAACTGAATTTTACTACATATCAAAAGCAAAGAAAAGCACCACATTACCTTTCATCTTGCCTCCCCCTTGATCAACATAACGAGCAGTGTCATTGAAGACACGTAGCATTGGTACAATACCATTAGATGTTCCATTGGAACCACAAATTTTTTTATTTTTTAAATGAGTAGGGATTTGAAGAACCTTGTTTGAAGTCATTCACAATTTCCCCATTTATTAGTGAAAATGGACCAAACATTCATCATAAACCTAAATGTAACAGAACAATTGAGATTGCAAATGGGTATTACCTCTGGTCGAGATCGAGTTCAAAACTCAGCACGAGGTTGAACCACAGCTCGAGGTCGACGTCGCAAGTCAGCACGATGCTAGAGTTTTCGATCGATTTTTCTGATTTCTGATTTCTCTGCAATCAACAACAAAACAAAATCAGTGATTTCGATTCTCCCCTCGAGCTTTTGAGCCAAAAACATATATGCGATTTTCTTTCAAACCATTTCTCACCGCAAGGTCGAGGTCGATGGCTAGAGATTTCTCTGATTTCTGATTTCACCGCAATCAACACAAAAACAGATCTGTGATTTCGATTCTCCCCTCGAGCTTTTTCAGCCAAAATGATTTTCTTACAAAACCCTAAACCTCTTAAATGAAAATGGAAATGAGCCAAAATGGAGGCGGGAGCGCCAAATTTTTCGCCAGACTGCAAAATTTCTTTCGCCCGCGTGAAATCCACTCGAGTTCTTCAACGGTTTTGATGTTTTTAAGCAACGGTTTTAGAATGTTGGAAAATATAGCTATGGTAAAAAACCGTGGCTATATGGGCCAACGGTCTAAAACCGTGGCTACAATGGCCAACGGTCTAAAACCGTGGGCCTTTTCCACGGTTTTTATTTTTTAGCCACGGTTTTAGACCGTTGGCCCATATAGCCACGATTTTTAGCCGTGGCAAATAAACCAACGGCTTAGAGCCGTGGCCACCTTCCCGTAACTAAACAAGCCTTTTGGTGTAGTGTTGAATGAGAACTACATGTCTTCCTTAAGGCAAAATGTATTTTGTTGATATTTAAATAATGATGTATTTTGACTAAGATTTGTATTTGATTAAAACAAATTGTATTTCTAAAGACCGATGCATTAGGAATTTTATTCATTTGTTTCTAACCATTCATTGTAGGATGTTAACTCTACTAAACTTTCTGCAAGTTTGACTTACCATGTTGTGAACGATGGATAAGTAAATGTTTATTTGAAGATGGTAAACTTATTAGTATAACATGTTCGCCTCATGGAGGAACTACCAGTCTGTTATGTGTTATTTATTATGTGTGAACTTTTCATATTAAAGCGTCTAACTTATCTTATTTATAATAGATGGAGATTTCTCATACCAGCTACCTCGCTAACTCAAGTAAGTTTATGCTTCTTGGGTACGTTCTTATTGGAACGTAACCATTTAGGTTTTCACAAGTTATAAAGTTTTTGGGACGGCATCGTTGGCGGTTTAGTTGTGAGGCGAAAGTCGCCAAAGAGTTACCTGGTTAGAATTTTTGTCTATGTTAAAATTGTTTATATAAATGTTTTTGTTGTTAGAATTTCACGTCCCGAATTTTGGGGAAACAGATAATCCAAATCCTACGTGGATATAAGGATTTTCGTTTTCTCGAAAATCGGGGTGTAACAGTTTGGTATCAAAGCATTTGGTTGACCTAGGCTAGGGTAAAGTCTAGGTGATCCTTAGAATGTGGATATGAGTGAGCAAAAGTGTAAATGTCTGGAGATAAAGTGACTTAGGTGAACCTTGAACCTTTAGTATTGTCATTTTTCTTCGTGAATCTCGTGATGAGATTCCTTTGACTTGCGTGTGCGAGGAGTAATCAGATCTGGTTTTAATGTCAATAATGGGGAACATTATTCCGTTTAGTTTCCCTTGTAGTGGTTTATTATCAAGAGTGTTTAGTAAGGCCCTTTCAGCGAATCTCGGGATGAGATTCCTTTTGAGTTGTATATATTGTAGCACCCCATAATTTTTTTTTTTATACTTACTGAATATTTATAATGTATATTTTGTGTAATTTCCTTCATGAAGTTATTGACATATACATGAGCTACTTGTTTGTCCATGTGATGTGTGGTTGTTTCTTAAGGAGGGTTAGCAGAAAATCTATTCTAGAATGGTTTATTTTTTGGACTCTAGTGTTGTTTCATTCGGTAAGTCGTTGGCTTATTGTAGAATTAATTACTTAGTTACCCCCTCTATCGAATCTCGGGACGAGATTGTTATGAGGTGTATATATTGTAATACCCGTGTTTTTTCACTGTCCTTAATAAATATTTTTGTACATAAAGTGTTTCAAAATTATTTTTTTGGTATTCTTATTAAAATATTACGGATATACGCATGTAGCAGCGTCGTATCTATGCATGTTTGGTGTGTGACCTTGTACGATGTGGAATTTTCTTTGAGCATAAGAATTGAATAATTTCTCATCTGAACATGTATTTTTTTAAATATCATTTCATTTGCCAAGTTGTTTTTTTTTTTCAAAATTCTCATGGCTCCCTTACCTTTCGAATCTCGGGACGAGATTTTTTGATGTTTGTATATTGTAATACTCACCTAATTATAAAAAAAAAATACCATTTATTTACTAATTTGGAATGTATTGTCAAACCTTGTTTTATTTACAATGGTTAAAGGGATTAAAAAATGTGGGTGTGCTTAGCAATTATTAGTGAAATCCAAGTATGTGCTCTGTTCGATTACAATATGGTTTTGGGCTATTTATTCTTCTTTTGAGTTTGGGCTCATTTTGTTTTGTCTCGGGCCTGGGGTTTCATTAACATAGTGATTAGGGGTTTAGTTTATAAGTTGTGTTTTTCACACACAGATGTAGCCATAGGGAGAAAAGAGGGACAAATATAAAAGAAAAGAAGGGAAGAATAGAGAAGTAAACAATGATGAAATAGGTGCTGGCAGCAATGTGAATAGCGTGGGGCAGATCACAAGCGAGAGTGAGAATCGCCGGTTCTGGTTGAATATGATCCTATAGATGGACGAGTGCAGATCCAAAGACGAGTATATTCATTCCCCCGCCATCAATGCTGAGATATTCAGGTTATTTTGTTTTCGAAATGCAAGATCCATTTTTGTTCTAGCTTTGAGAAGATCTCCAGAGTTTTTGCAATTACAGTTTCCCTTTCCATTGAGTTCTTTTTGCTGTCAATTATGAAGAGAAGCATGGACATGTGTAATTGGTTTGAAGAGTGTAAGGTGGGTTTGTGTTTGAGCAAAGAGAGAAGAAATAAAGAAATATTAGTGAGTAGAAAAGAAATGGAGAACGGGGAAAATCAGAGAAAAAAGATAAATTAACTTCTCTGCTGATCAAGCACATGGAAATAAAATCTGAAAAAAATAAAAATAAATAAGAAGAAGATGAAAGGAACAGACTGAGAGGGGTTTTGTTCTCTTATTAAAAGAAGGGGAGAAAGAGAAAAGATAAGAGAGAGAGAAAAAAAAATGTGAAAATAAAGTATAGAAAAAAAGGAAAGAGTTAGACAGATGAAGGTGTGCTCAAGCACGTGTACGTGTTTGAACATGTGTGTTCGATTTTAGGTTGAATTTTGATAATTTTATTCCAGTTTGGGATGTGGGATTTGAGTGCATGTGTTCGCATTTGGTGTGCTCGACGTTTTACAAATTTTTCATTGGCTTTATGAAACCTTGATTCATCACTTCCAAATTTGTGAGTATTTCACACTCTTTACATTATCTTTTATCTTGCTCTGAGGCGAATTCAGGGGCAAAACTGAAAAAAATTTCAGTTTTTTTTTTCCTTCAATCTTAACCGTTCCAAGCTCTTGGGAGATCTTCTCCACCGTTGATCAGCACCAACCCTACAGCCGCCGCCGCCATACCTAGGTCGACCGGCCGCCTCCTGCGTCGCCGACGTCCTTCTGGCCGACGAGTGGCTGGACGGTTTGGTTTCCTGGAGGTTTTGGTTTCCTGGGACTGCTTCCTGGACGTTTTGGTTTCCTGGACGTTTGGGCTTCCTGGGACTGCTCGATTTGGTTGGTTTGATTCCTGGACAAGTTTGTTGATCCCTGGACTGTTTGACTCCTGGACGATCTGTTTTCTGGAAGAGTTGCTGATTCCTTGGACGTTTTGTTCAATCGATTAGTTTCGCTCCTAGACGTATCATCCTGGACAAGTTGTTGATCCCCGGACAGTTTGACTCCTGGACGATTTCTGATTCCTTGGACGTTTGAAATAGAAGTGAGGACCGTTCCAGGATCTGGGAGGATAGATAACACAAAACCTCCAGCCGGTCGTTGGCAAGCAAAGGGGCTGGTTGTTTTGGCTTACTCTGCTGTCATCCAGGGAGTCTTGTAGGCGCTGGTAGGTGTCTCCATGGAGGCGACACTGCCAGCCAAGGGAATTGTCCCTGCAGCTGGCAAGGAGGATGATGGTTCTTCTCGGCGCACGTTTGCACAAGTTCTTGGGAAAGCGATGAAAGACGCACTTGACGATAAGCCGACGGATTCCACGACCTTTAGAAAGACGGAAATCCGGCTTTGAGGCTATCCGATTCAGATGTCGCAAGAGGTGAGTCCCATGTCTCTAATCATATTGTTGTTATGAAATTCTCAAGCTTCAGGCCATCGTTAGATTCAATAAGAGATTTTATTCATCGATCTTGGGGGATATCAGGAGAGTTCATAATGGGTCTCATTGATCCTAGACATGTGATGGTTTATTTACAATCTGAGGATGAAGTCAAGAAAGTGTTATCAAAAGACTCATTTACGATTCGGGGAGTTAGATATAAAATGTTTCGTTGGCATCCAGGTTTTAGCCTACGGGCGGATCCGGAGTTGGCACCATTATGGGTAGCACTCCCTAATCTTCCTTTCGCCTTTTTTCTCCCGGCAATCATGAAGGCGATTGGAGATTCCTTCGGTAACTTTCTTCGGATAGATGATGGCACAAGATACTTTGCCCGCCCAAAGGTCGCACGAATGTGTGTTGAGATGGAAGTCTCTAAACCTCTCCCACACAAGATTTGGCTTGAGAGCCCTAAATATGGAGGGTATTGGCAAAAACTGGAATATCCAGGCTTCAAATATTGTGACCATTGCTCCCTGATTGGGCATGAGAAGGATTACTGTAGAAAATTGGTTGGAAAGAAGCGGGAGCCACCTACATCTGCTGGAGAACCCTATAAAGATTTTAAATCCCTCGACAAGGCCAAGCTAAGACAAACTCCGGGGGAAGAGAAGCAACACCAACATGTGCCAACGCAAATGTATGTTCCTGTGGCCAAAAAAGCGATGAAAACTAATGGCAATATAGGAACTAGCGGAGCTAAAAACTCTCAAGGAGTCGAGATTACTAGTGATATTGCCAAAGAAACCAAGGAGAGAACAAAGGAACCCGTATTTGACAATGTGATTTCATCAAACCAATACGGAGTCCTTGCGGAAGAAGCTTCGGACGACATTGGGGAGGGTGATGATGTGGAAAAAATAAACTCCAAACATGAGTGCCAGATTGAGGGCCATCATACCAAAGTCAATAACTCTACAATTGAAAACACACAAGATGTTTTAAGAGATGCCGGCTACACAATGAGCGAAATCAAAATGACTATGTTGAAGCAAAATTGTGATGATTTTGACGGTAACCAACATTGTGATGCAGTGAAATTGGCTCAAGGATTTGCGACTGCAGCCCCGCTGTGGATCGTTCCTTTTGTGGGGGATAGCTGCTCAAACAACACTCAAGAAGGCAGTAAATCAGAATGTGCAATTAACAGTTTTATTCCAGCTGAAACAGAGGAGCAGCAGGTGCAAACGCTTGCTGAAACAGAGCAGCATCAGGCGAGACAGGGGACAGCTCTTGCTGCTCCAAGGGTGCTACAGACAACAGGAAACATCCAGCGAACGGGGGCTGATTTGACCCCATCCGAATCCGGGCTTAAGTTAGCACAGGGTACGCTAGTTTCAAAGGCACAAAAGCTGAAAAAGTGCACAATTCCGATGACGAAACAGAGTGCGTTAGAACAGATTGATCAGCTGGTGGGCGATCCAGAAACTGGGCTGCTGCATGATCAGGCGAAAGATGCAATTGCGTCAAAGATTCAAGAACAGGGAGAGGGCCACAGGTCAGACCATGACGCGGTGTCGGACAATGATTCCGACGCTAACATGTATTCGAACAATATAATTGATCCAGGGTACCTGTCGGGTGGTGTCAAGAAGAAAGGCAAAAAGAAAAGCTCTAAACCCGGACCGGTGGTGGGGTCTCGGAGGATGACGAGAAATATGTCTACTCCAGGTGTTAGTAATGATAGATAACATCATGTTTTGGAATGCACGGGGAGTTGGTAACCGGGCGACCCGATGTAGACTAAAAAAGTTAAAGAACACAATGTCAAGCTACTTGCTATTGCGGAACCTATGATTCCTTCTTCTAGATACATGGAGGTTGCAAGTAAGGTGAGCTTGCCTTGTTTTGCAACGAATGAAGAGTATGGTGGCAAAATTTGGCTCTTCTGGGACAATAACTTAAAAGTGGAGGTCTTGCTATGCACGAATCAATTAATGCACTGTAAGATTCATATTCTCTTTTCCAATACCGTTTTCTTCATTTCTTTTGTATATGCAAAGTGTTCAATTCAGGAGCGACGAAGTTTATGGGAAGACATGGAACACATTGCAATGGGTTTAAATGAATCATGGATCATTGGTGGTGATTTTAATGTGATTGTTGATGGGGGAGAAAAACTAGGGGGACGCCCCCCAAATCCTTTGGCGATGGCAGAATTTTTCAGCTGTATCTCAAGTTGTGGGCTTTCTGATTGTGGGTTTGAAGGACCTAAATACACATGGTGTAACAATCAAAGAGGGGAGGACAGAACATGGGCTAGGTTGGATCGTTTTTTGGGGAATGCTGACTGGATTTCGGTAATGCAGCATGCTCGGGTTGATCATTTACTTAGAGTTTGTTCGGATCATGCACCTATGCTACTTTCTTTGCCAATGTCACAAAGGGCAGGTATGTCTCCTTTCAGATTTCAAAGTATGTGGTTAACTCATGAAGGGTTCTTAGGGTTTGTGGACAGAATTTGGAACGCGGCTGGAGAATCCAATGGGGCTATGTATAGTGTGGCTTCCAAACTGAAGCGCCTTCGCGGAGACTTAAAGATATGGAATAAAGAAATTTTTGGTAATATTTTCAACACTATTAGCAGGTTGGAAGATGAAATTGATAGACTGGAATTTAGTCTAATGCAGGGCTGGGATCCAAGTGATATGACTAATTTGAACAGATGTCAGGCTGAACTCAAACTGGCACTGATGAGAGAAGAAATTTACTGGAAACAAAAATCAGGTGAAAAGGAATTTAAGGAAGGAGATGCTTGTACTAAATTCTTTTTTGCCTCAGTCAAGGCCAAACAGAAAAAAGAGCGATTACCAAAATTCATGATATATCGGGGAACTTAATTATGGATCCGAAATCTATTATTTTGGAAGCAAATAATTTTTTCGGATCTTTGCTGTCACCGGGAGAGCACAGAAATGATCCAGAACTCATGGATTGCATTCCGAGGCTGATACAAGAGGATGGTTGTGAATTACTCATGCAAATGCCTGAGTTAGAGGAAGTCAGGAAAGCAGTCTTCAGTATTCCCCATGATAGTGCCCCGGGCCCAGACGGCTTTACAGCTGGATTCTTTCAGAACTGTTGGAGTATTATTGGGATGGACATATGGGCAGCTGCGAAGGAATTTTTTGCTTGCCACGCGATGCCAGGTACCTTTTCTTCCAATTTTTTGGCTCTTATTCCTAAAATTGAAGAACCTGTCTCTTATTCTGATTTTAGGCCTATTAGTCTTTGCAACGTGATATATAAAATTTTCAGCAAAATTCTTAGTCTGAGATTGGCCAAGCTTCTCCCTCATATTATCTCTCTAGAGCAAGGGGCCTTTGTTCAGGGAAGGCTCATTTCAGAAAACATAGGGTTGGCACAAGAACTAATGAGAGAGATTGGGAAAAAGGTTAATGAAAATAATACATTATTTAAATTGGATATGGAAAAGGCGTATGACAGAATTGAATGGGGATACCTCTTGCAAGTTTTGCGCCGATTCGGATTTAATCACCGAATATGTCATCTGATTTCTAATTGCATTACACATTGCGGGTTCTCGGTGTTGATGCAAGGCAGGTATGACGGCTATTTTAAATCAACAAGGGGTCTTCGTCAAGGGGACCCTCTCTCCCCTCTTCTCTTTGTCATTGCAGCAGAAGTACTAAGCAGAGGGCTCTCTCGGGCCTTTCGTAGAGGAGAAATTGGCTTTTATTATACTCCCAGGATGGCCACACCGATCACCCACCTTTTGTATGCTGATGATTCATTGATCTTCTTGAATGGTAGGAAAAAGTCCATTGAAGGCTGTATGCAGTTCTTAGATAGATATTGTCAGGTTTCAGGCGAGAAAGTTAATATTGCAAAAAGTTCATTCATGATTGATGAGAAAGCTCGTGCAGACAAAATAATTTCGATTAAACAGTGGACAGGTTTTGTCTACAAGCAATCCCCGTTTACCTACCTTGGTGTCCCCATTTATCAAGGGAGATGCAAAATTTCTTTTTTTGAAAGCTTAATCAATAAAATCCAGCAGAGAATTCAGGGTTGGAAAGCCAGACTTTTCAGGGTTAGAATGTCATCTTGTAATCATTAGAGCTAATAACCTCCAATTCTTTATGGGCAAATTTTCTAAGGCGTAAGTACATGCAAGTTGGGGTTCCAATCAGAAAGCAAGAAATTAAAGTTGGGGCGTCTCCGTTTATAAAAGAATTGTTGGTGAATAAGGATTTTATAATTGAAAACTCCACGTGGCGGATCTCTAAAGGCACCGTTAGCTTCTTCGAAGAACCATGGGCTAAGAATGAAATTTTCAGTAAAAATGAGGAGGTGGGGATGAATGCCTCTTGGCCTTCTCTCAGGAAAATGCACAGGGAGAATTCAGGCGGCTAAGCCTGGATATGCAAAGCAAAGCTCAAGAGCTTTACAAGACAATTGTGAAAGGCGAAGTCGGTGATCGAGATGCTAGAATTTGGATACCGAGTAATAATGGCGGTTTCACGATTAGCTCAGTATGTGAAATTCTTTGTGGTAGGGGGACACAAGATGATTTTTGGAATTGGATTTGGCATCCTTTATTGCCTTCTAAAATCTCTATTTTCATATGGAAAATAATTAGAAGGGCATAACCTATTGATGGTGAAATTAGAAGAATTGGCTTCCAACTTGCGTCTAAATGTAGTTGTTGCTTACAACCTGGGGAGGAAACGATGAAACACCTTTTCTTGGAAAGCGATTTAGCTAGAAGGGTGTGGGGTCATTTTGATTTGGTGTTTGATATGCACATTCACAGATCGGTTGAAGTTTACACTATGCTTAAGGCGTGGTTTAGGAAAGCGAAGAAATCCTCGTTATCAGGGACCCTCATCCATGTCACCCCACTTTTCATCCTATGGGAAATCTGGATCCAGAGAAACAAAAAACTTTTCGAAGGAAAGGAGTTTTCATCAAGCTATGTGATTATTAAAGTTCATTTCTGGATTAAATGTGTGGCCAAATTCTTTATTCCTAAAATTAAGGATCATAACGGGGCTTTGCTCAGTAGGTTGGGCATACAGGAAAAGATTGTTACAGTATCTCCTCCTCGAGTGCTTTATTGGGTTTTCCCTCCTACAGGATGGTATGCGCTAAATGTTGATGGCTCATGTATGGAAAATAACACTACTGGAGGTGTGGTCATTAGAAATGACGAAGGGCAAATTTGTAGCGGCTAGACAGTGTATCTTTGGTGAAGGCTCAAATAACTCCGCTGAGTTGAGGGCCTTACTTGAAGGTTTGAGACTTTGTATTGATCTAGGATTGCGAAGTTGTGTGATCCAAACGGATTCTAGATTAGTCAAACAGTGGATATTAAATGAAGCTAGTATTCCCTGGTCTCTTAGTAACTGGTGGAAGGATATTAGAGACACGAGTAAGGCATTGACGTGGTATTGTATACACGTGTACAGGGAAACTAATTCAGTGGCAGATGCTTTGGCTAGACGGGCGCAAGTGGAACAAATGACAAGGGATTATTCTTGGGACTCGTTGCCTAAACGAATAAAATCCTTAATTATTCTTGATAAGAAGAAGACGGCATATTTAAGACGCACGGAGGCTAAATGAACTTGTAAATCTAGGCTTGTATCGCTCGTGGATGGCTTTACTGCGAGGGAATGGGGACTGCAGGTGGCATGCTCTGCAATGGCTGGAACGGATCGCTGGAAATGGACTTTTGCTGGAACTGGGACAGAGTATGCAATCTGCTCTCTGTTCCAGTTTTTAGGTGCGCTCTCTACTGGTTTTCTTGCCTCGTTTTGGCGATCTCTGCGAGACTGTGGTAGCAGAGATTAGGCCTAAAACTCTGCTGAAACAGTGAATTCAGGGCTGCACGTTTCGGTGCATTGCACGATGTCTCTGGATTGTGGCAAGAGTGCTCTGTTTTTACAGAGTACTCTGCATAATTGCTGCCTGTTTTGCACATATTTTGCTGTTATGTTACAATGCTGGAACAAAGTGCAAACTGTTGCAAAACATAGTGCTCTCTGCTGCAAAACAGAGTGCTCTCTGCTTCCTGCTGCTGCTGTTCTGACAGTGCGTGTTCGTAGGTGATTTGCAATGTTGCAAATTGGCAATGGCGTTCATCTGATGCTAGTGAGACCTAGAGAATGGTTGACGCACTATGTTCTTTTAGTGAAAGCATGTTTTTTGCTATACAATATGAAGTTGAATGTGTATGAGTTACGAGAGTTTTTTCGATTGACTTTAATGATGTATTTTCATTGGTTTCATTCTCGGGTAAAGTCGTCATGTACCCCCGACATGTGTAACAAAATTTTTTCCTAGTAATAAAGGTCTGGCATCCCATAGCTGCCCCTCCCCACTGGAGGTTATTTTTTTTAAAAAAAAAATAATAAAAAATAAAAAATAAAAATAAAAATCACATTCAAGTGAGTTTGAGAAATTATATTACTATGTTTAGAATATAATTATTGCTGAACTTTTAATCTTGTGGAGTTGACTATATCTTTGAAACTAAAGATTAAAGTAATTTATTTTTTATGTGGGAATTATGTGCAAATATTATGAATATGATAACAAATATATTTTTAATGAAATTAGATGTCCACATGATAAATAGCGATAATATTTGCAAATGTATATTTTTTTTATTTATTTTTTATTTTTTAAAATTAAACCTCCAGTGGGGAGGGGCAGCTATGGGATGTCTGACCTTTATTACTTGAGAAAAAATCTTTTACACTTGTCGAGGGTACACGACGACTTTACCCGAGAAAAGAAAACAAAAGAAATACATCCTTAAAATAAAAAAAAAAAGACTCTCGTAACTTATAGACCTTAAAGAGGCAAATTTCATAAACTAATTACAACTTGCAAAAAACAAAAACTTCTTGCAACAATAAAATTGCATTCACAATTTGCATCTTACCCATATACAGCTTGCAAAACCAAGTCATGTTAGCAAAAAACAACCATGTACAAGCCACAGTGAAACCCGCACCAGCAACAAAATTAGCTCAATTGCCAATTTGCAACTTGCAAAACCACCTGCGAGCACAAAACCGCACTACGCACCGTGAACGAAATCAATGGTGCATTGTACCGAGTCTTTCTTCATTGTACTGAGTCTTTCTTTTTCTCCCTCAACAAATCCAACTCATCTTCTTCTTTTAAGAAAACCCCAAAATTGTAAAAAACCAAAAAACATCACTTTCTCTTCACTTCTCCCCTTATAATTTGTTAACAAACTAAACCATTCTTATTCTTCACCCATGTAAATTATTCCCAAACTTGAGAAGCTATAATCCCTTCTCTTCCTTGATTGTTTGATTGATTTCTATCTGGGTTTCAAAGAGCTTCAAGGGGTTTGTTGTATAGATGATGAGCACTCATTATCAACAATTAAAGCTGTTCTATGAGCTTTGCTATCTTGTTCTAGCCATCATTAAATCACCCCAACTACCCCCCATGTTTTCTTCTCCTATGCTATGTAACACATATTCCTCTTCTTCATCAAGAAGAGCTAGCCCATGTTGACTAAGGTCTCTCCAACTAGGTTCGCATCATTGCTTTTAGGAATTTCAATGGCTTTGGTGCTTTGTGGATCTGTCACCTTCATGATTGGGTTCATATCAAACCGTGTTGAGCTCTTTGTTGAAGCTCTCTAACATATTTTTTACCAATTTTTTAGGGATACGTGGTTACCAGAGTGAACGATTAATTATAGCCGTGAGAGAGAGACCATTTGGTTCTCTGTGCGTTGTGTGCATGTAAAAAACAAAAAAACTTCTCTTCTCTTTCAGATTCGGATCTAACAAGAAGAAACTCTCTTTCCACTTTTTTCTCTCCAAATTCTTAATAACCTCTAAATAAAAAATTACAATTTCCCATTTTTGTACCTTTAAGAACCTTCAATATAGTCTTGTCTCAAAAGCAGGGGCGTGCCTGGGCATGGGCGGCCGCCAAGGGCCCCATTTCCCAGGGGCCTCATATATATATATATATATATATATATATATTATCTCAAAATTAAATTATGAATTGGGATCCGGAGACACAAATTCATGACTCAAATCAACGCCCAATTTATACCCAAAACCTATTGAAGCCTAAATCATTTGCAAACAATGGATGGTGATTTTCCAAATGTTTAGATCGCATATAGAATATTGTTGACTATTCTAGTAACGGTAGCCTCCGCAAGAGAAGTTTTTCAAAATTGAAGTTGATAAAATCATATCTTCGGTCGACCATGTAACAAGAAAAATTAAATGGGTTAACTATGATGTCTATTGAGAGTGACTTGGTGGAAAAAAATTGATTACAACAATATAATTAGTGATTTTGCATCTCAAAATGCTAGAAAAGTTGTATTTAAGTAAAATAAGGCATTAATTTTTTTCTAAAGAGGGCCCCATTTTTAGAGTTCACCCAGGGCCCTCGCAGACTCAGGATCACCACTGCTCTAAAGGCATCTATATCTCTTTAGTTCTTGTTCGTTTCAGATCTCTTTCACTCTCTTTATGTGTGTGACTCTTGTTGAAATCTTGAGGTTTTTCTTGTTTGCACTATTTGGTTTACATAATTTGATGTTTTGTACTTCTTCAACTTTGAACCTTACTTGTTCTTTGTTCCAACTTCTTCTTCTTTTACAGAATCTTTAACATATATGCAATCAGATCTGGAATTCTTTAGGTCAACTTTGCACTTCAGTTGTACAGAGAAGAAGAAGAAGAAGATTGTAAGTAATGTGTGAAATTTCTCTTCATCTTTAGTTCTAGAGATTTCTAGTAGATTCTACATTGAAGATGTTTCCTTTACAACTTTCCGCTTATATTATCGTTTTCATGTTTGATTTTATAGGTTTTCTCATTTAATAAAGCACAATTAAAACTAGGTGAATAGTAGCTAATTGTTGAATTCTGCATGTGATTTTGGGTACCAAATTTCGTGAAGTTCTCATAAATTGTCAAATTTAAGCGTAACGTCTTCCCTCCCATTCCTTTTTAGGAAAAAAAAATCTTTACTTTATATATTCTCCAACGTTAATGCAAACTCCTTTCTATTTTTTTTATCAAACTTTTTCCTAATCCAATTATTTTGTTTTAAAAGAATCTAGGTTCGGAATCGAAATTGAAAATTGTGGGAGATAATGAAATAGAGAGAGGCCGAACAATAAAGAAAATTAGTGCTTAATGTTAGGAATAACGTGTGTAAATTTTAGCTAGATTAGATAAACGGTCCTTGAGATGAGTGTCAATTGTGTGTCGTAATGCTCAATGGGTAGCCTTTTGTTCCTTCATTTGAGTTGACATTTATATGAAATGCATGAATTATACAGAATTAGGTGTATAAGTTTCAGATCAACTTGATAAGTGATCAATAAAGTATGTGAAATGCGTGAATTAATATACAGAATCAGGTGTATAAGTTTCCCACAATAAACAAGAACACCATTTTCATGTTGCTACCTTCAAGATTCTATCATCTCATGTTCTCATCATGCAAATCTCAAAGAACATAGATTGGTCTATGCATGTATGCGTACATGGGTATCCTCGTCCATTCCTTGTATGAAAATAAATTCCCAAGAAAAAAATCCTATGCGCATCACTTGGCATTATAAAAGTCTAATTAAAAAACGTTAAAATGGCACTAGTTAGGGTGTTATTTTATTTTTCTTTCTTGTTTGATTTGTCGGGCATATTGTTTACATTTCCAATTAGTAAAGCTTCTTCGGGTACAGTTAAAAGGGGTTCCTCTTTTGGGTTTCTTAGGGAGAGTGTAACAGTTTGTGATACTTAGTTTAGTTTACAAGAAGTTGGCATTGTTTGAATTTGATTCCTTGTGATAGGACAAAGAGGAATTTTATTGAAGAGGATAGTAGTGTTGGGTCCGAAGACGTTCCATTTCAATGATCGAAGCGTTGGCTTACTTTCAAGACGTGAGTATTGTGATCATTAGCTATAATTGCTTAGGTTGATTTCGTTTTGTTGTTTGTTTGAATGTGTATTTGGGATGTTGAATGTGTGTTGTTTGTTTTTTTTCCTCAGGGTGGTGAAAGATGTGATGAAAGGGTTGTCCATGCAAGAATTTGCGGCATGATGAGTATATATTTTTTGTTATTATTTTTGTTTGTACAGTTGAACTGAAAGTTTGTTAGTCTTTACGAATTATAATTTTTGTTTTTGTTCATATTTGAATTACTTTGAGCTCCCTTAATTCTTCTATTTTGTTTTCTGAATGTGAAATTTTTCATAATAAAAGTTTTGTACCTTTAAGATTTTTCAAAAGCACATGAAAGTTTTATTATAGAAGTTTTCTAAACATGTGAAAGTTTCATTCTAGAAGTTTTCAATAGTAGATTTTGCCATATTATTTCCAATTGTATAGCTTCTTGTGCTTTCTCAGTTTTGCTGCAGGGAGCTTACAAAGGATTTTTCAAATCTACCAGATGATTAAGGCAAGGGGATCCTCTCTCACCGTTATTATTTATCATTGCCCTTGAGGTTCTGAGTATGGGATTGCAGTTGGCTTTCAGTAAAGGAAAAATAGGGTATTATTATACGCCTAGGGCCTGTAGTCCTGTTTCACATTTACTCTATGCAGATGATACTCTAATATTTTTAAATGGAAGAAAATCTTTAGTTTTGGGGTGCATGGAATTTCTGAAAAGATATTGTAAGGTTTCAAGTTAGAAAATGAATGAAGGAAAAAACTCTTTTATGTTGGAGGATAATGTGGCAGTGGAAAGAATTGTGGCTTTGAAGAGGTTTACAGGATTTCAGTATAAAGGTTATCCTTTGATATATTTGGGAGGGCCAGTTTTTCAAGGGAAAGCAAAGATTTCCTACTTCGAAGAAATGATTGCTAAAATTCAACGACGTATCCAAGGATGGAAAGCAAAACTGTTATTGCAAGGGGGGAGACTGATATTGATTAAGCATATTCTTAGCTCGATCCCAGTTTACTTACTAAGCGCCATGTGTGTGCCCAAGAAAGTTTTATCAAGAATCAACGGTTTGTTAGCGGATTTCTTTTGGGGTGATTGTGAAGGCAGGTTGAAGAAAAAATGGGTGTCATGGGAAAATATTTGTTTGCCACGGGAGGAAGAAGGGCTGGGTGTTAGAAATTTGACAGTAGTGATGAAGGCTTTTCGAGTTAAGGCTATTTGGAACCTTATTTTTTCGGATTCTTTATTGGCTACTTTTATGAGAAATAAATACTAGTTGCCTAGAGTTTCGTTGAGCGGCCAAGTTGTGAAATGTGGGGCTTACCTATTTTTTAAGAAGATCATGCTTGGTAAATCTATAACTTTGAGCAATAAGTTCTGGCGTATTGGCAGGGGCAATATTAGGGAAAACTGGAATCTTGTGGCTTCCTTCAGAAGGCTGGAGGATTTAATCAGTTGTGGGGTTTGGCCCATGGTTAGAGAAGTGATATTGGAGGATTTTGAATTGGTCAAACCAGGCCTCAGACAGCTTGCACGAAGTCCTTTGGCAGATAGGTTGCGTGGTAAGAAGTATGGTAATGATGGGTGTGTATGGGCTCCGAATCCGGATGGACGTTTCTCCATTCATTCTGCATATGAGATGTTATGAAATCATGTGAAAATGAGTTAAATAAAATGATATGGCAAAACATTATTCAGTCCATAATTTTGGTTTTTGTTTGGAAATTACTACGTACAGGTGTGCTAGTGGACGGGGAGTTGTACAGATGCGGTTTTAGCCTTGCCTCGAGATGTAATGTTGCGCTGATCCGAAAATGGAATCTTTGAATCACTTATTTCTGGAGGGTAAGTTGGCAGTAAAGGTGTGGAGTCACTTTGATGGGATTTTTGACGTGCATGTAAGAAAACCAGCATAGATCTCTACAGTGCTATTGATTTGGTTCAAAAGAGCCAAGATGAACTCGCAAACAGGTGTGTTATATTTTCTTACTCCTATGTTTATCTTAAGGGAAATTTGGAAACAAAGATGTAAGTGTGTCTATGAAGGTGCTTCTCCAAACTATGCTTTTGTAATTTTAAACATTAGGCGCAATTTGAGGTTGGCAAACACGTTTATCAGTCTGAAAAAAATCAGTCAGAATAAGACCCCTTTAAGGGTGTTGGGGTTACATGAGGTCCCGGTTAGAAGAAAGTCTGTTAGAATTGTTTATTGGAGCCCCCCTCCTGCAGATTTTGTGGCACTTAATGTTGACGGATCCTCTCGCAAAAACAAGGCAACAGGAGGTGTGATTATTAGAGACCCAAGGGGTATTTGTGTTGTGGGAAAAAAATTGTTTTTCAGGGAAGGATCAAACAATAAAGCGGAAGCTTTAGCTCTTGTGGAAGGTTTGCGTATTTGTTTCTCATTGGGTTTTAGTAAAGTGGTTGTCCAATCGGATTCAGAACTAGTTTGTGGTTGGTTTAGAGAGACTTTTAAAATTCCTTGGCACTTGGAGAACATTTTTAAAGAAATTAAGTTGCTGGGGGAAAAACTGTCGGTTAATTGTAAGCATATCTATAGATAGGCCAATGCGGTGGCGGTTGCATTAGCCGATAGAAGACAAAAAGATTATAGGACTGTCACATTTGGAGCTAATGACTTACCTAGACGCTTGGCAGGGTTGGTGTTACTCGACAGTTGCCACACGGCGTATGTTCGTAATGGTAATGAGTAGTTGAATATTTGTGATATTATGCAGGATTATGTCATTGGTTTGGGGTGCCGAACATGCGGAACATGACTCGTGTTTGCTTGCAGGATTGGGTTGTGGCAAGGCTGTGAGATTTTGCATGTTTCTGAATCTGCATTGAACTGGACAGTGTGCTTTGTATTGCTGGACAGGGTGCTATGTTCTTACAAATCGTGGCGAGAAGGTTTTATAAACTAGACAGAGTGCTCTGTCTTGCTGTATTTGCTGCTGCTTTGGCAGCTTATATAGGCTGTTTTTTGTGCTCAGTGTTTGTCTGGGTTCGAATATGGCTGGGGATTGGGCTAGAGCCGGCTTTGCATGGTGTCGTTTTGTGCTCGCAAGATTTTGATTGCAATTTGCAAATCGGGTTTGTTATTGAGGGCAAGTTGCAAATTGATATTGCAAGTTGTTTCTTGCAAGTTGCAAGTTGCTTTTTGCAAGTTGCAAGCTTTTGCAAGTTTGTTAATGATGCAAGTTGGATCAAGTTGCAAGCTTGCAATTGGTTCTTGGGCAAAAATTCCAAATGGTTAACTAGGCCTTTTTAAGGTCAAGTGAGTAAGAAGATTTCATGCTTGGACAATTTTTAATTCTTGGTTTTTATGATGCATGTCAAATTGTTTTTCTTTCTCAGGTAAAGTCTTCATGTACCCCCGACAGGTGTAAAAGATTTTTTTTTTCAAGTAATAAAAGTCTGGCATCCCATAGTTGCCCCTCCCAACTGGAGGTTTATTTAAAAAAAAATTGTTATTCTTCAGCTCTTGATCATGATTCTCTAGTCATTCCAATGCACAACTGAATGGCAAGTTGCTTTCAAGAAGTGGAGACTAATGCAGGAAATCTAAAATATCAGTATTTTTATTATTTCCAAAAAATTAAAGTTTTATTTTATTTCTTATTTCTATTAGGAATTGTTTAAATAAATATCAGGTTGTTTATTTTAAATAAATAATAAAGTTTTTTATTTTAATAAATTTCCGCTTTTCTTATTTGAGACATTTTTAGAAGTGCATAAAAATGTCCAGCTTTAGTTATAATGAGTTTAGGAAGTTGCTTTTATATTACAGATATGTTAGGAAAAATAATTTCATATTGGGAAGATTAGAAATTATTAAGATGGAGTTATCTATATAACGAGCTCCATTTTCGAATTTGTAAACGAATTATCAACTGAATATTATTTTTTATTTATATCTTTTTCCTCCTTTTCTTTTTCTTTTCTTCTTCCCTTCTTCTTCTCTTCCTTGCAAGTTTGAGACTTTTCATATATTCCGTTACTAGAAAGAGATATGTTAACAATAAACTTTAATGCCTTTTGAGTAATAAATGCAAGTTCATGAGTAAATAAACATCAATACATATTAATATCAAAATATGTTGATAATAACATTAAGTTCATTCTTTCATAACCCTTTTCGACAAAGAAAGTTAAATTATATAAAATTCAAATTTAGTATTTCATCTAATGTCTATTTGTGATGGTGTAGCAAAAGATTTTGTAAAAAAAAAAAAAAAAAAAAATATATCGTTGACTGCATTTTTATCTTATTGTTATTTTTTGTTTAATTATTATTTTTTTTTGTTTGTTTAACAATTTGCACGGGCTAACTATGGACATGCGAAAATCATATTATCTAATGTATGAGAACGGTTGGAAGTTGGATAGGAAAATCTAATTTAGACAAATTCTGAGTCGAAAATTTCCCAAAAAAAAATTCCAAATATAAATCTGAAAATGTCAATTTTCAAAAATTTCAAAAAAATTGGAACAAAATTGGAATGGCTCTAAAATATGTGATTCTCATCCAAATAATTCCGAAACTTGTGGAAAGTGTTCCAATCCAAAAATTGCCAAAAATTATTCATGTAAATGCATTACAAATATTCCACTTTGAAGTTTTCAATTTATTCCAAAAAAATTCTTAAGTAATTCATATATCATATTGCAAGTTATAACTATATATTTGCATTCATCATATTTTAGTAAAATAAGAATATATTATAATTTCCAAGTTATAAATATATGTTTGCAATCATCCTACCAATTAGGGTCCTATTTTAAACTTTTATTAAGTCTAAACCCCATGTTATGAAAATTCAATTCCAAAGTTTTTCCCAAAAAACAAATCCTTCAAATGGAATGGATCGGGTGACAACTAGTGTTTCAATACATCTTGACCATTAAATTGATGATATCCAATGGCAAACATGTTAACATATAATCCTTTCTCAGAACTCATAAATCATAAAAGCTTAATTAGTTTCTTGTGTCTATGTACGGTGAAAGACTGAAAGTTCAATTATTTGCAATTGTCTCTTTGATTTAGACTTTCCTACTTTGACTATTTAGTAATATTTATTTCTTTTCATGTTGTTAGAAAAAATTCAGTGCTTTTTTCTTCATTATTTTTGTCGTAAAGAAAATTGAGAGAGGGGACAAATTCTTACAACCAGTTAATTCTTACAACCAGTTAATTCTTACAACCAGTTAATTCTTATTTCATCTCTTACAACCAGTTAATTCTTAATTCTTACAACCAGTTAATTCTTACAACCAGAAAATTTCATCTCTTACAACCAGTTAATTCTTATTTAATAATTTTTATTGGTGTTTATTTTGAAGATTTGTTCAATAATCAAATTAGTGGTTTAGGAGTTTTTAAGTGATGTGATAACACTTTTTGACATGTTAATGTTGTGAATTATATATGTTCTTTTGAATTTGTTATTTAGTTACTTGTTTCATTGTGTGGCAATGACCAAATATGAGAATAAGCAAATATGATAAATCTTCTTTGATTTAGCACGTTGTATGTGCCTAACTTTGAAAATTTTGAACGAAAAATTAAGTTAGTTGACTTGTCATTTCGATAAGCAACCAAAATATAATAATAAAAATTGCGTGGGAAGGTACGCATTCCGAGTGTACCTGATACTTGTCCCAAGTTCGTGATTCCGAGTGTACCTGATACTTGTCCCAAGTTCGTGAAGTGTGAGAATTGGGTTTGAGTTTTCGCAGGTATCCTGGTTGTCGATTTTGTACCCTCACAGACCATATTTGATGGCAGCTTTCCATTCAGCGTTGTTTTGCTTGTAGGTAACTCGCCCTGGACTGTTTGTGTCGCTCACGAGACCAGACAGTCTGAGCAAGTCCTCACTCCATGTTGATTAGATGCCTGCATTATGTAGTCTTTTGTATCCGTTTCAGGGCGTTCGTAGTATGTAGCCTTTTGTATCCGCCTCAAGGTGCTTGTTGTTACATCATTCCAATGATCAATAGCGTTTGTTTTTCGTAATTCTTCATTTATTTCTTAAATGATCGCAAATCACATAAGCCTTTTAAGAACTAAAACTCAATATTGACTAAGGAAATGGAAAAAACAACTTTAAAACAAACTAATTGTTGACGAAGAGAAATTGATCCTGGTCTTGAATTGAATTCGGGTTGCTCTCGCGGATCATTTAGCGGACTGTCGAGGCGTTACATAGGTCACTGAAGAGTAAACCTTGTAGAGGGGCGGATTTCCGCGCCGATGAAATGTCGGGAGTATGTGTTCCCGCTGGCCATTGCCATTGCGACTTGTTGGGCGGGAGAGCTGACTGCTCTTGTACCGCTCGAAAATGGTGTCTCTTTCGTCTTTTGGCCTTGCACTGGGTCAGGCTGCTCTACATGATGTAGCTGAATCTGGAAGCACTCTATCTGTTTCAGTGCGGTGTAGTGGTAGCCTCGTGCCGCAGGTTGGTTTCCACGCATTGTCCCTTCGGAGTGGTTAGCAGTATACTTAACACACTGATGGAGGGTGGAGACCACTACTTCCATTTGGTAAGTCACGATCTTCCCAGGATGAGGTTTATAGGATGATGGTGTGTCTACCACTATGAAATCCAGAAACAGTACCTTCTTCAGCCGCGGTTCTCTAGCTACCGTGGCTAATCTTATCTTTCCAATGGGAAAGCATTTGTCCCCGCTGAATCCAATCAGCGGGTGCTCTGATGGCACTAGGTTTTCCTCCAAGGCGAGGTTCACGAAAGCTAAACATCTTCAACCAGATGATTTCTTTTCCGATATTGAAAAAAATTCCTAATTTTAACTTGAAAATGGTTTTTAAAAAAAAAGACATAATTTCATTTGAGGATAGTGACTAAAAAATAATTCAAATTTTAAATGGGCAAAAAGTCCAGAGAATTATGTAATTTTTATTCAGTAGTGGCGATCGCTAGCGCCTGTTGGCGCAAGCCGAGCTAGATGGTGGTGGCTGAATCAGATCCGGTGGTGGACATTGTGGGCGATTCGCGGTAGCAAACGGTGATGGATTTAGTGTTATTGGTGACTGAGAAACTCAAACGGAAAAATGTTGACTAAATTGGTACAAATGATGGGACATAAAGTCTAAATATCTATTACTACCATCTTAGATTGTAAAATGGCAAACCCTTTGGTGTCTACCTGCTTCAAATCTATTTTCATTCTTCTAGTTAGGAAGCATCCTTTGGGCAGTGTCAAAAAAGGTAACAATTATTGAAACAAATACATCTCTTGCAAGTGTGTAAACAAGTTTCAAAACAAACGTACAAGTATTATATCAAAGCAAATCAAATTAAATGAAAGCAAAAGTTGGTTGTGATAACACGCTCCTTCTCATGGGGTGTTTATTTCTGCCTCTTAATCTGGTTAGCGATCTGAACTATTTGAAAAAATGTACTTGATATAATTGGCGAATTTCAGATCTCTAATTAGATTAGAAAGGGAAATCAAACACCAACACACTGATTATTCTCAATTTTGCTGAAAGGTCATTAAGTAAGAAACTTCTACTGAAGATACAATATCTACTCTATAAATAAGAAGAACTGTATTAATAACAAAATATCTTTGCCACGCACATCCATGCACATAAACTATGCAAACAGTTAGATTGCCACTTCCTTCCCTATGTTTAGTTCATTAATTGACAGACTTGTTTTTGTTGGTATATTGTACTCGTATATATTTTTGTGCTCTTTTCCACAATTCTGAAAAAAATAAAATGAGAAAAAAAATTGTGTTTTTGAATACGACTTGCTTGCATACATGGTATATAATTTTGGTATGCAAACTTGTTTGCATATCGGGTACGCCATTCCATATGAGTTCGATAGTACGTGTAATGTTTAGAAAATGTTTGCCATGGATCGAATTTTGGGAGATGACGTGTTCCTCGATATGACACCCCACTTGAAACATGTATGTTTCGAGTGGATTCAAAGGCAAGGGAGGCACACTTGGGTGAGGTGTGTTCGGCACAGGAGAATGCAATTGTGGAAAAGAAGTGAAATTTTTGTCTAGGTGCATGGTTTCCTTAATGGAAAAAACTAAATGTTCATACGATCATTGCACTACACCAAAAATGGCCATTAGCAACGGTTTTAAACCGTGGGGGTAACCCATTGGCACGGCTTAGAACCGTGGGCTGTAGAGGCGTCGCTAAATCCTCAGTAACGGCAGAAAACCGTGGCAAAATATATGTTAGGCACGGTTTTAAGCCGTGGCCAGGAATAGCCACGGCTTAAAACCGTGGCAAGTCCTAGCCACGGTTATAAGCCGTTGCAAAGGTTTTAGCCACGGTTTTAAGCCGTGGCCAGTCCTAACCACGGTTATAAGCAGTGGCAAATCATGGCCACGGCTCTGAACCGTGGCAAATCATGGCCACGACTCTGAGCCGTCGCAATAGTTAGCCACGGTTTTAAGCCGTGGCAATTTTTTTTTTTTTTTTTTTTTTTTTGCTATCAAATGACTTTTTATTACATCTTATAAGTTTTATTTCTAGAAAATAAAAATTTAAATGTGCCAAACTTAAACGAATAGAGGCAAAGTAATGTAATTAATAAGATTATACAATTACATCAAATGTGCCAAACTTTGTTTCATGCTGTGCACGTTTTGTCATTTGTCAGATTATACAATTACATCAAATAGTCAAAGAATATGCAATACATTTATTCTCATGGACTTGCCCGAAGAGAAATTTAGATCATTCACACCATTATGGGAAATTTAGATCATTTACAACCTCTCATGGATGCTTACACCCCTGTTCCTTCTACATGGAATTGATGGTCTTTTAATCCATCCAGCACCACCATTATGGGAGCAAAGATAAGACCATAATGGATGATGGAGTAGTTACCCTTGTATCACTAAATGTACTTGGATGCTGGATAGTCCTTGCAGCAGGAAGTCGCGCCTTGATGAAATCCAAAATCGAATCAACTTCGCCAGGTAGCACATCATGGGTGAACTCATTTACTGCACTCTGAACCAACTGCTCTAAGTGAGAAGATAAATCTGAAGAAGAGGACATAGTTCTTGAATAAGGATCCGACGATTCATTTCTAGTAATTAAAAGACGCTGCGTGTCCGACGATTGGGCTTGTTCCCATAACAGAGGGCCTCTCTCCACAAAACTTGCAAGTCGAGATTTCTTGTTCCAAAACCAATTACAATGTATTAGCATTGAAAACACAAATGCATCTTTCATAATCTAAAATATTGCACTAAGAATTTAACCTATAAACATAGGCACCAATCAAAGACTTGGAGAGCATTAATACAAAACAGTTCTCACCTGGAGAAAAACTAGAAGTGAGATGGGATGTTTAGAATCTGGATCATGGCAAAAAGAACAAACTGGCACTGAGACCTCTTCAACATGCTTAGCACTAGCCAAGTCTTGCTCCAGAGTTGAAGTCTCCACCTCATTTGACGAGGATTCAAGGCTTTCTATGAACTTGGATTGTGCAGCTCGCATTTTCTCCTGCATGCAAAACTGACTAAGCTTGGGATATAGAAAGTCAATCAAGTAGTGCATGCACTCAAACACACAAGATACAAAAGACAGATTAATATTCAGTAGACCATCCATATGCACCATGCACTAACAAGAGGTTTGTTAATTAGTAAATTTCATTAGAGGATTATGGAATCTCAACAAAATCTAAGCTCTTAACTACTTGAAGTAAATTAAAACCATAAAAAGAAAATTAAAACCTAACAACACCTATCAGAGTAGAACTTGCTTCAGTACATAATGAAAATAGAAAATAGAGTAGCATATCTGAAGCTGATCATTATTAGCAAGGTCAGGAGGAAGAGACTTCACCAATTGACTATGAGTAGCATCTCCAATTCCTAGCTTATAGACCAATTCTCTTCGCACACTTTCAGCAGTTGAAAGCCCACAGAAACGCCATTCTTTGACTATTTGTATGATGAGAGTGAGCATCTCCTGCACTAGAAGTGGTTCATACCTGGAATGCAAAATCAGTTCCTATATGTTAAAAATAAACTTTAAGTGTAAGTGTAACAAGTGAAACGATCATAAATCTATTCTACATAAGATGAAAAACACACAACTCCCTTTACAAATCATAATTGGAAAGAGCAGAATACCAAATAGAAAAGTCGGTTTCAGGAAGAAAATCTTGCGGATCACATAGTGCCCAAGCAGTCAGCTCCCAGCAACCCGGACAGCACCAATGCAAGCTCTGTTTCGCAGCAGCGTGCAAAAAAACTCGCAAGCCTCCCAGCAGACCTCAACCACAGCTCAAAACCGGTGTGCTAACCGCGCACGCTGAAACCCGCTGCGGCCAGAAACAGCACGTACAACAGACACGCTGAATCGCACTCTGTCTGGATCAACATCGCACTCTGTCTGCAAGGCTTTGATTCAAGGTGCTGAGAGAAATGTCAGACTGCCAGTTTCTATGTTTAATAATGCATCTCAACTGTGGGGGCGTCCTGTCTCAAAAGTAAATAAGACCGTTCTGTTTATCAAATATATCTTACATTACTTGGAGAAAATATATTCTAATTTGTGCTTCTACAAAAATAAAGAGAATTCTACAACCAATGCTAAGGCTGGCATTGATCTATCATCACAGGAAACAAGAAATAAAGGATGTGCCCATCTGAAGTTATAGTAAAGTAAGACGCATATAGATTCCTCGTTCCAAAATGAAACTATCTTAAATACCTGATTATTGAGTTCAAAATGCTCATCAGAGGATTTCATGCTTCAAAATGAATAATAAAATCATGAACTAACCCTTAACTGATGCTGCTCATCAACTGCCAAAGCATCTAATGGCTAATAGTGTATAGCATTACTCACCTGACAGTGTTTCCCATGCAGTATCAGTTAACTTGAAGTGAACTTGAAGTGTGGGAAAAAAAGCAAAGAAACACTAATGAATTTAAATATACATAATATACAGATTATGTAAACAACACTACTTTTTGTAGATGGATACAAGAAAACCAGGTACATAAATTTCTGTAAACAAATACTTTTGGGGTATCTCTAATGTATCGAGCTTTAAAAGAAGGTAGAACATCCATGTTGATAAATGCATGTGCTTTATTGTAGGACACCTCGATATTATGTGGACATAAACACAAGATACAAAGATATGACACGAAATCCTAAAAAATCTAGGACACAGATACAGGCCCGGATATACTAAAAGATTATCTAGAAGGCATAACAACGTATGCAATCTAAATTTCTTAAAAAATAGAATCAAGATATGGGCATATTGCTCTCATAAGGCCTAGTTTATGGCATTTTTAGTTGAAGAACAAAGAAAAAGTTAAAAGGAACAGAGTTTTTAGCACGTCTATGCAAAGTACATGATGTAAGGGTGACATATTTTTACCGTTAGATATGCTGCTTCCCTCTCTATTGTTGTGCTGCCAACAGTAAAGAGGTTGCATTATGTTGACAAGGTTAAAACATGCCTTTGATGTAATTATATGGAAGAAGTTATTCACCAAGCCAAATAATTTCAGGAATAATAGCATACTTGAGGATAACAGAAGCAGGTCCAAGACTCTGGTGCAATCTCTCACAATCATGCAGGTCAAAGACTCTGCTCCTAGACACAACAATATTTAGTTCAAACACACTGAAGAACCCATAAAGTAACATCTAATGCTTGAATTCAAATTATGAGGATATGAATATATGAAGCATCTCCATGCCTTGCTTATAACAAATCAGCAACATATACAAGTGCATATTATAAATAAAGCAAAGCATAATGATATGAACCGTGAGGCATATTGATTTATATTCTTTAAATGGTAAAGCAAACAGGGTTTTGAAAAATTGTTATTTAAACAGCAAATAAAAAGGGTCATTCCACCAAAGAATTAAACAAAGGAAACAAAAATACCTTATCAGGATTCTTTTTGGTGAGCACTGCTCCAACAAGCTTTGGGCCTTTACTGCGCTCCCAAATGAACTTCTTCATCAACAAGAGCTAGCACAGGATGGTGATCATCTGTATCAGGTGAAGTATTATTACATGACTGATCATCAGATTTTCTTTGCAGGACACAGATGTCTAAAGCAGTAGCATGTCAGCTAAAGGTTAACCACATGAGGTAGAAATCATGAGCACTTACAGCCAAGGATCATCTCCAACAAACATCATATCATCTTCATTATCAGTATACACCACCTGCCAGTTTTTGTTGTTAGCCATCAACTCGCCATTGAAGTCGAACATCTTGTCTAATTCAGCAAGAGCAACCCTTGGTAAGGTCCACAGACCTGCCAAGAGCAACCCTTGTTTGTGAACCTGAATTAAACAACTTTAGTACAAAGACTTCATACATTGAGACTAGTAATATAAAAATTGAATTCATCAAAACAAACCTTGGTGCAATTTCTGGTTGAACTGCCCTGGGTTTTGCCCTGAACATCTCTTGAACGCTGTTGACAAGCTTGTGAAGGCCTCTCAGGATATTCTTACTATATTACAGTCGCAACTGTCTCAACATGAATATATCTTGGACAAACAAATCAAAGCCCAAAAAGAACAACAAAAACTGCACTCAAACACAACCAAAGTTCAATGTGGGTACATAAGATCTTCCCTTAAAAGATCACCCCAGAACCCAAACCAAGTACCTCAGAATCACAAACATAAATGAAGTATTAAAAAGTGAAGAATCAACAAAAGGACACCGAGTTCAGTTCAGGGGATCAAATAACCACACAGGGAGGCAGTACTAAGTAAGAAAGAAGAACCCTAAAATCGGAGCTGAGAGTGAGTCAGAGCTCTGAAATAGAGAAAGCAGAAACTAAGAAAGTTAAAAGAGAAAGATACCCATTAGAGATTCTTTGCTACTTTTGGGTACTCTGCCTTCTGTTCTGTTCAAGCTTTACAGCACCCCCCAGCTTCATTGCTGCACTTCTTCCACACTGAAATGAATATAAAATGAATATAAGGTGGTGTTAGATGCTTGACGGGTTCTATTGCAAGAATCAAAACAAAGTAATCATCAGTTTGGGAACTAATAATACGAACCGGAAATAATACATTAAAAAGAAGAAGAACCTGTTATAAGTAAGGGTGAGCCGATCAAGCATTTCTCCAGCATTTCTGCTGGAGCTATCCATGGCAGACATCCTTGCCCCCTGCTCACTACATGCGCTCTCTAGGACAGCATTGAACATAACCTGCATCCAATCTCACAAATCAATGAATATGTTTATGAAATATCTAAGAACTTCAATACTTCATATTGCTGCATCAAAGGTAAAGTTGATAGCCATTTTGAACTTCTTTAGCAGGTATGTTCCACAATCAGGGTTGATGGTCACCCTCAGACTTGAATAAGATAAACAAAAGAAAATGGTCATACATGAAATTCTTGCACATGCTTGTTTCTTCAAAGCCAAAGATAAGGAGATAAGTAGTAAACAATGAAAGGAAATAAAATCAAAGCCTTAGCTTTAACAAGGTAAAAACTTACACAAGAAAATTGAAACTCAGCTAAGTTCTGAAGAATCTCTGCTTTTGTCTCACCGCCCTCTATCTCATATGAATCCAACTCACCAAGATTCCCAACTCTAAGCCTTGAACTTCCACAATCTAAGAACACCCCCCATATCTCAAACAAAGATTAAATAGGCCCTGAGCATAAACATTCAGATTAAATAGGCCCTGACACTTATATAATTCCAAAACCTCAAGACATAGACAATTATCCAGGACAATTCGGATGGTTTTCTCATTGATTAAAGCATTTGTAAGAACAAGAGTCTTAAGGGATCCTAGACCAGTGAAAGTACTAGAAAATATTAACGTAGAACCTGATAATTTCAACGTCACTATTGATAAACAACCCAACAAATAATCAGATGGGAATTGAAAATATCCATATGACTCTGAGAAATCCAGATCCTCCTGAGTAAAAAGAACCATCAGAAGCCGGTTATTAGAAATGCTATCAACAACTGAAATTCAACCAAAGACCTACTTAATTTACTCAAAGCCTTCAATATGCAACAAATTCCAATTGCAAAGATTACAAGACTGCAATTTCTTTTTTGAGCAATTTTTCATACAACCACTGATACTTACATTATGCTTACTAGTTTTTGGTTTACATAATTATGAAAAGAAAAGGAATAAGTCAAGAGCTTGGTTAACACACACGTGGCCTTGATGTATTGATTTGTGTACATCTAGTACCTGGTAATATCATACACTAACAAAGCACCGGCTGCTCCTCTGTAGTATGACCTTGTAATTTATCTGAAGGATTCTTGACCAGCCTGATAGTGCAAAGGTACTTCAGACATTAAAAAAACAAAATGGTAAAAAATGGCAATGGCAAACAAATGGACTCTCTGACAATAATGCAAGGTAACTCACAGCAGAGTTAACTGCTATCCTCAACATCTATATTACTTAGGTACTTGAAAATCTGGCAGAAAAATGGAGGTAGCAAGGGTTCCATAGAGATCCTAAGGTTCCTCAAATAAGATTTTCGCGAAGTTGGCTATGTAAACATTAAAAAACACTTGAAAATACTTTTAGCAGTGAGGTATCTGACCCAATGTTCGAACAACTTCCCATCATTTACTTCTCTTACTGACACACAAGCCGACATCCTTGTTACTTACTCCTTCATATTCGCATATGGGTCAATTGAGCTTATACTGGATTTTGTACTAGAAGAGAGCCTCTCAGCTAGAGACCACATTTTAAACTGAGTATTCTTTTAATAGAAACAATATCAAGTGAAAAATGTGCCTAGAGTTTTGAGCATCTTGGAAAAACACATGCATTCAGAAAATTCAGACCTCTATTAGATTAAAGGGGCAAAATACAAAAACCCATTGGTAACAAATAATTCCCAAAGTAAAATTTGTCATACGTTTGTTCACAACAGTGAGAAAAGGTAAATAACCTCAACTAAACTAGATTGACGGCACCATTTCTTACAGAATAAACAAAACATTTCTTGGGAGAACATCTGAACATAAAACAAATTAAGCCTTGGGTAAAAAACAATGATAATGTGCATTAGAGTGGTGACTCAAGTGAAAGATTAAACTAGAACAAAAAATAACCAAAAATATATTAAAAAAAAAAAGAACTAATTCCAAACACAACAAATCTTACCTTTCCATGATTCTTCCTAAGATCTAAAAACTCACAGATATCTGCATGCCATGGCTCCAAATACACAGCAAATTCACCTAAAGATATCATGAACAAAACAAGAGCTAATAAGGAAAACATTGCAAACAAACTGAATTTTACTACATATCAAAAGCAAAGAAAAGCACCACATTACCTTTCATCTTGCCTCCCCCTTGATCAACATAACGAGCAGTGTCATTGAAGACACGTAGCATTGGTACAATACCATTAGATGTTCCATTGGAACCACAAATTTTTTTATTTTTTAAATGAGTAGGGATTTGAAGAACCTTGTTTGAAGTCATTCACAATTTCCCCATTTATTAGTGAAAATGGACCAAACATTCATCATAAACCTAAATGTAACAGAACAATTGAGATTGCAAATGGGTATTACCTCTGGTCGAGATCGAGTTCAAAACTCAGCACGAGGTTGAACCACAGCTCGAGGTCGACGTCGCAAGTCAGCACGATGCTAGAGTTTTCGATCGATTTTTCTGATTTCTGATTTCTCTGCAATCAACAACAAAACAAAATCAGTGATTTCGATTCTCCCCTCGAGCTTTTGAGCCAAAAACATATATGCGATTTTCTTTCAAACCATTTCTCACCGCAAGGTCGAGGTCGATGGCTAGAGATTTCTCTGATTTCTGATTTCACCGCAATCAACACAAAAACAGATCTGTGATTTCGATTCTCCCCTCGAGCTTTTTCAGCCAAAATGATTTTCTTACAAAACCCTAAACCTCTTAAATGAAAATGGAAATGAGCCAAAATGGAGGCGGGAGCGCCAAATTTTTCGCCAGACTGCAAAATTTCTTTCGCCCGCGTGAAATCCACTCGAGTTCTTCAACGGTTTTGATGTTTTTAAGCAACGGTTTTAGAATGTTGGAAAATATAGCTATGGTAAAAAACCGTGGCTATATGGGCCAACGGTCTAAAACCGTGGCTACAATGGCCAACGGTCTAAAACCGTGGGCCTTTTCCACGGTTTTTATTTTTTAGCCACGGTTTTAGACCGTTGGCCCATATAGCCACGATTTTTAGCCGTGGCAAATAAACCAACGGCTTAGAGCCGTGGCCACCTTCCCGTAACTAAACAAGCCTTTTGGTGTAGTGTTGAATGAGAACTACATGTCTTCCTTAAGGCAAAATGTATTTTGTTGATATTTAAATAATGATGTATTTTGACTAAGATTTGTATTTGATTAAAACAAATTGTATTTCTAAAGACCGATTTTTTTTTTTTTTTTTTTTTTTTTTTTTTTTTTTTAATAAAACCTCCAGAGGGGAGGGGCAGCTATGGGATGCCAGACCTTAATTAAATATCAAAAAATGACTTACATTCTGTACGGGGGTGCATTACGACTTTACCCGTATTAAAAACCAAGCAGAAACCAAAAAAAAAACAAAACATATTTCTAAACAAGATACGACAAAACCATACCCATACTAAACCAAATGATGGCATCCAAAGATAGCACAACACACTACCTGTAGAAAAGCACTCTCATTTAAAAGCCGGAAGTCTAAGGTATGCCGTCTTATTCTTGTCAAGAATAATAAGGGACTTTATTCTTTTAGGAAGCGATCCCCACGAATAATTCTGAGAACTATGTTCCTTTTGAGCTAAAGTAGCCAAGGCGTCAGCTACAGAGTTTGTCTCTCTGAACACATGGATGCAATGCCACCCCGTATCCTTAATCATCGCCCGTATCTCCCTCCACCAATTACTTAGGAACCAAGGAATTTTTGATTGATGGAAAAGCCATTGTTTAACCACCATTGAATCCGTTTGAATGACAAATGGTCGGACACCTTGGGCAACACAAAATCTCAAGCCTTCAAGCAAGGCCCTCGTTTTCGCCGAATTATTTGTTCCTTCTCCGAAGAAACGTTGACCAGCCGCCACAAAGTTACCTTCTTCATTTCTAATAACAAAACCTCCAGCAATAGTCTTCTCCCTGCAAGAACCATCTACATTGAGCACATACCATCCCATAGGAGGGAAAGTCCAATACACCACCCGGGGCGGAGTCAGATTAACTTTGATTTCCTGGATACCCAATCTATTGAGCAAAGCCCTATTATTGTCCTTTGATTTAGGGATAAAAAATTTTGCAACACATTTGATCCAATGATACACTTTAATGATTACATAGCTGAACGAGCACTCCTTCCCATCATAAAGTTTTCTGTTTCGCTGAATCCAAATCTCCCATAAAACAAAAAGAGGAGTGAGATGAGTGAGGGTACCTGATAAGGTAGAGATGTTCGCCTTCCTGAACCACGCCTTTAACATGGTATAGACTTCAACCGGCCTATGGACATGAATGTCAAAAATCAGATCGAAATGTCTCCACACTCTACAAGCTAAATCACCTTCCAAGAAAAGATGTTTAATGGTTTCCTCCTCAGCATGAACACAACAACCGCATTTAGAAGCCAAGTGAAATCCAATTCTTCTAATTTCACCATCTATGGGAATAGCCCTTTTAATAACTTTCCATGTGAAAACGGAAATTTTAGAAGGCAAAAGAGGGTGCCATATCCAATTCCAGAAATAATCAGGTGTCCCTCTACCACCTAGGATTTTACAAACAGAGCTGATAGAAAATATACCATCATTAGTGGGCATCCAAATTCTGGTGTCTCGATCTCCATCATGACCTTTCACGATTGTCTTATAAGCCTCTTGAGCGCGTCTTTTCATTTCCGGGGTTAGCATTCTGAAATTAACCGATGCATTAGGAATTTTATTCATTTGTTTCTAACCATTCATTGTAGGATGTTAACTCTACTAAACTTTCTGCAAGTTTGACTTACCATGTTGTGAACGATGGATAAGTAAATGTTTATTTGAAGATGGTAAACTTATTAGTATAACATGTTCGCCTCATGGAGGAACTACCAGTCTGTTATGTGTTATTTATTATGTGTGAACTTTTCATATTAAAGCGTCTAACTTATCTTATTTATAATAGATGGAGATTTCTCATACCAGCTACCTCGCTAACTCAAGTAAGTTTATGCTTCTTGGGTACGTTCTTATTGGAACGTAACCATTTAGGTTTTCACAAGTTATAAAGTTTTTGGGACGGCATCGTTGGCGGTTTAGTTGTGAGGCGAAAGTCGCCAAAGAGTTACCTGGTTAGAATTTTTGTCTATGTTAAAATTGTTTATATAAATGTTTTTGTTGTTAGAATTTCACGTCCCGAATTTTGGGGAAACAGATAATCCAAATCCTACGTGGATATAAGGATTTTCGTTTTCTCGAAAATCGGGGTGTAACAGTTTGGTATCAAAGCATTTGGTTGACCTAGGCTAGGGTAAAGTCTAGGTGATCCTTAGAATGTGGATATGAGTGAGCAAAAGTGTAAATGTCTGGAGATAAAGTGACTTAGGTGAACCTTGAACCTTTAGTATTGTCATTTTTCTTCGTGAATCTCGTGATGAGATTCCTTTGACTTGCGTGTGCGAGGAGTAATCAGATCTGGTTTTAATGTCAATAATGGGGAACATTATTCCGTTTAGTTTCCCTTGTAGTGGTTTATTATCAAGAGTGTTTAGTAAGGCCCTTTCAGCGAATCTCGGGATGAGATTCCTTTTGAGTTGTATATATTGTAGCACCCCATAATTTTTTTTTTTATACTTACTGAATATTTATAATGTATATTTTGTGTAATTTCCTTCATGAAGTTATTGACATATACATGAGCTACTTGTTTGTCCATGTGATGTGTGGTTGTTTCTTAAGGAGGGTTAGCAGAAAATCTATTCTAGAATGGTTTATTTTTTGGACTCTAGTGTTGTTTCATTCGGTAAGTCGTTGGCTTATTGTAGAATTAATTACTTAGTTACCCCCTCTATCGAATCTCGGGACGAGATTGTTATGAGGTGTATATATTGTAATACCCGTGTTTTTTCACTGTCCTTAATAAATATTTTTGTACATAAAGTGTTTCAAAATTATTTTTTTGGTATTCTTATTAAAATATTACGGATATACGCATGTAGCAGCGTCGTATCTATGCATGTTTGGTGTGTGACCTTGTACGATGTGGAATTTTCTTTGAGCATAAGAATTGAATAATTTCTCATCTGAACATGTATTTTTTTAAATATCATTTCATTTGCCAAGTTGTTTTTTTTTTTCAAAATTCTCATGGCTCCCTTACCTTTCGAATCTCGGGACGAGATTTTTTGATGTTTGTATATTGTAATACTCACCTAATTATAAAAAAAAAATACCATTTATTTACTAATTTGGAATGTATTGTCAAACCTTGTTTTATTTACAATGGTTAAAGGGATTAAAAAATGTGGGTGTGCTTAGCAATTATTAGTGAAATCCAAGTATGTGCTCTGTTCGATTACAATATGGTTTTGGGCTATTTATTCTTCTTTTGAGTTTGGGCTCATTTTGTTTTGTCTCGGGCCTGGGGTTTCATTAACATAGTGATTAGGGGTTTAGTTTATAAGTTGTGTTTTTCACACACAGATGTAGCCATAGGGAGAAAAGAGGGACAAATATAAAAGAAAAGAAGGGAAGAATAGAGAAGTAAACAATGATGAAATAGGTGCTGGCAGCAATGTGAATAGCGTGGGGCAGATCACAAGCGAGAGTGAGAATCGCCGGTTCTGGTTGAATATGATCCTATAGATGGACGAGTGCAGATCCAAAGACGAGTATATTCATTCCCCCGCCATCAATGCTGAGATATTCAGGTTATTTTGTTTTCGAAATGCAAGATCCATTTTTGTTCTAGCTTTGAGAAGATCTCCAGAGTTTTTGCAATTACAGTTTCCCTTTCCATTGAGTTCTTTTTGCTGTCAATTATGAAGAGAAGCATGGACATGTGTAATTGGTTTGAAGAGTGTAAGGTGGGTTTGTGTTTGAGCAAAGAGAGAAGAAATAAAGAAATATTAGTGAGTAGAAAAGAAATGGAGAACGGGGAAAATCAGAGAAAAAAGATAAATTAACTTCTCTGCTGATCAAGCACATGGAAATAAAATCTGAAAAAAATAAAAATAAATAAGAAGAAGATGAAAGGAACAGACTGAGAGGGGTTTTGTTCTCTTATTAAAAGAAGGGGAGAAAGAGAAAAGATAAGAGAGAGAGAAAAAAAAATGTGAAAATAAAGTATAGAAAAAAAGGAAAGAGTTAGACAGATGAAGGTGTGCTCAAGCACGTGTACGTGTTTGAACATGTGTGTTCGATTTTTGGTTGAATTTTGATAATTTTATTCCAGTTTGGGATGTGGGATTTGAGTGCATGTGTTCGCATTTGGTGTGCTCGACGTTTTACAAATTTTTCATTGGCTTTATGAAACCTTGATTCATCACTTCCAAATTTGTGAGTATTTCACACTCTTTACATTATCTTTTATCTTGCTCTGAGGCGAATTCAGGGGCAAAACTGAAAAAAATTTCAGTTTTTTTTTTCCTTCAATCTTAACCGTTCCAAGCTCTTGGGAGATCTTCTCCACCGTTGATCAGCACCAACCCTACAGCCGCCGCCGCCATACCTAGGTCGACCGGCCGCCTCCTGCGTCGCCGACGTCCTTCTGGCCGACGAGTGGCTGGACGGTTTGGTTTCCTGGAGGTTTTGGTTTCCTGGGACTGCTTCCTGGACGTTTTGGTTTCCTGGACGTTTGGGCTTCCTGGGACTGCTCGATTTGGTTGGTTTGATTCCTGGACAAGTTTGTTGATCCCTGGACTGTTTGACTCCTGGACGATCTGTTTTCTGGAAGAGTTGCTGATTCCTTGGACGTTTTGTTCAATCGATTAGTTTCGCTCCTAGACGTATCATCCTGGACAAGTTGTTGATCCCCGGACAGTTTGACTCCTGGACGATTTCTGATTCCTTGGACGTTTGAAATAGAAGTGAGGACCGTTCCAGGATCTGGGAGGATAGATAACACAAAACCTCCAGCCGGTCGTTGGCAAGCAAAGGGGCTGGTTGTTTTGGCTTACTCTGCTGTCATCCAGGGAGTCTTGTAGGCGCTGGTAGGTGTCTCCATGGAGGCGACACTGCCAGCCAAGGGAATTGTCCCTGCAGCTGGCAAGGAGGATGATGGTTCTTCTCGGCGCACGTTTGCACAAGTTCTTGGGAAAGCGATGAAAGACGCACTTGACGATAAGCCGACGGATTCCACGACCTTTAGAAAGACGGAAATCCGGCTTTGAGGCTATCCGATTCAGATGTCGCAAGAGGTGAGTCCCATGTCTCTAATCATATTGTTGTTATGAAATTCTCAAGCTTCAGGCCATCGTTAGATTCAATAAGAGATTTTATTCATCGATCTTGGGGGATATCAGGAGAGTTCATAATGGGTCTCATTGATCCTAGACATGTGATGGTTTATTTACAATCTGAGGATGAAGTCAAGAAAGTGTTATCAAAAGACTCATTTACGATTCGGGGAGTTAGATATAAAATGTTTCGTTGGCATCCAGGTTTTAGCCTACGGGCGGATCCGGAGTTGGCACCATTATGGGTAGCACTCCCTAATCTTCCTTTCGCCTTTTTTCTCCCGGCAATCATGAAGGCGATTGGAGATTCCTTCGGTAACTTTCTTCGGATAGATGATGGCACAAGATACTTTGCCCGCCCAAAGGTCGCACGAATGTGTGTTGAGATGGAAGTCTCTAAACCTCTCCCACACAAGATTTGGCTTGAGAGCCCTAAATATGGAGGGTATTGGCAAAAACTGGAATATCCAGGCTTCAAATATTGTGACCATTGCTCCCTGATTGGGCATGAGAAGGATTACTGTAGAAAATTGGTTGGAAAGAAGCGGGAGCCACCTACATCTGCTGGAGAACCCTATAAAGATTTTAAATCCCTCGACAAGGCCAAGCTAAGACAAACTCCGGGGGAAGAGAAGCAACACCAACATGTGCCAACGCAAATGTATGTTCCTGTGGCCAAAAAAGCGATGAAAACTAATGGCAATATAGGAACTAGCGGAGCTAAAAACTCTCAAGGAGTCGAGATTACTAGTGATATTGCCAAAGAAACCAAGGAGAGAACAAAGGAACCCGTATTTGACAATGTGATTTCATCAAACCAATACGGAGTCCTTGCGGAAGAAGCTTCGGACGACATTGGGGAGGGTGATGATGTGGAAAAAATAAACTCCAAACATGAGTGCCAGATTGAGGGCCATCATACCAAAGTCAATAACTCTACAATTGAAAACACACAAGATGTTTTAAGAGATGCCGGCTACACAATGAGCGAAATCAAAATGACTATGTTGAAGCAAAATTGTGATGATTTTGACGGTAACCAACATTGTGATGCAGTGAAATTGGCTCAAGGATTTGCGACTGCAGCCCCGCTGTGGATCGTTCCTTTTGTGGGGGATAGCTGCTCAAACAACACTCAAGAAGGCAGTAAATCAGAATGTGCAATTAACAGTTTTATTCCAGCTGAAACAGAGGAGCAGCAGGTGCAAACGCTTGCTGAAACAGAGCAGCATCAGGCGAGACAGGGGACAGCTCTTGCTGCTCCAAGGGTGCTACAGACAACAGGAAACATCCAGCGAACGGGGGCTGATTTGACCCCATCCGAATCCGGGCTTAAGTTAGCACAGGGTACGCTAGTTTCAAAGGCACAAAAGCTGAAAAAGTGCACAATTCCGATGACGAAACAGAGTGCGTTAGAACAGATTGATCAGCTGGTGGGCGATCCAGAAACTGGGCTGCTGCATGATCAGGCGAAAGATGCAATTGCGTCAAAGATTCAAGAACAGGGAGAGGGCCACAGGTCAGACCATGACGCGGTGTCGGACAATGATTCCGACGCTAACATGTATTCGAACAATATAATTGATCCAGGGTACCTGTCGGGTGGTGTCAAGAAGAAAGGCAAAAAGAAAAGCTCTAAACCCGGACCGGTGGTGGGGTCTCGGAGGATGACGAGAAATATGTCTACTCCAGGTGTTAGTAATGATAGATAACATCATGTTTTGGAATGCACGGGGAGTTGGTAACCGGGCGACCCGATGTAGACTAAAAAAGTTAAAGAACACAATGTCAAGCTACTTGCTATTGCGGAACCTATGATTCCTTCTTCTAGATACATGGAGGTTGCAAGTAAGGTGAGCTTGCCTTGTTTTGCAACGAATGAAGAGTATGGTGGCAAAATTTGGCTCTTCTGGGACAATAACTTAAAAGTGGAGGTCTTGCTATGCACGAATCAATTAATGCACTGTAAGATTCATATTCTCTTTTCCAATACCGTTTTCTTCATTTCTTTTGTATATGCAAAGTGTTCAATTCAGGAGCGACGAAGTTTATGGGAAGACATGGAACACATTGCAATGGGTTTAAATGAATCATGGATCATTGGTGGTGATTTTAATGTGATTGTTGATGGGGGAGAAAAACTAGGGGGACGCCCCCCAAATCCTTTG